>CM075808.1:79076071-79173436 GCA_037975025.1 Excoecaria agallocha
GTAACAAATACTTTGTTCTCGGCTTGTGAGTAAAAGTAGTACCCCTTTGTTTCTTTGGGATAACCCACAAATAAGTAGATAGTAGATTTGGACTCTAGTTTGTCAGATATTAATTTCTTAACATGTGCTTCACAGCCCCAAATCTTGAGAAACGACATATTGGGCTCTTTCCCAGTCCATATCTTGTCGGTAAAATCAATTTTTTTGTAGTTAACCCTAATTGGCAAAGTTACTTCTTATCCATATATATCACTTAGCTTAAGGTTTTGTGTGTGCCAAAATTCACTAGCATTAAGGTAGTAATTTCAGCCTCCATCACTTCCTAATTAAGTGGCATATTTTAATTCAAAGACATATAGGAATTTAAATTTAATTAACTTAATTATCTAAAGATAAATAATCAATTATCTAAAGATAAATATACAATCAATTAACCATTCCTTTTGCCGTGTTTTTCACTCTTCATGGGCCAAAGTCCATTTAGTAATTTTAATACCCATTACATACATTAATTTGACTTTAAATAAAAGCCCAATTTAATGCCCAATATACTATTTAAATATTTTAAGTCCAATGCTTTGTGTACGATCTTATAGGTCCATTTAATATTGGCAATGAATTAATAAATTAATTCAAAGGCTATATATATTCTCTAGTAAGATATTATAGTATTCCAAATTAAATGAAAAGGCAAATCACATTTAGTGACCTAATGCAATTTTGCATAGTCCCTTACCCTTAAATATCAGAATTAATATAAGGCATGGAACTAGTCATCCCTATATATACTAATTCCTTTCTTGATATTCCAGTGACACTGAACTCTTAGATAAATAATGATTCCTCATTATTTCATCTCGGTATGGCCATATACTTCTCAGTTCACTGATCAAGTGGCCAATGATATTTTTCTCTCTTATTGAGAGGGGTAATCCCTTCACTTTTCTCATGCTCTCTAACAAGAATTAGTGCATACCCATACTTGTCACCCTGTTACGAGTACGTTAGGTGTATGTTAAAGTACACAGTAATTCATAAAGAGTTTCATAGAGATTTTAGGTCTAAGAACTCCGATGCAAAACTTGCACATGAAAAACACTTATGACTTGCACCATGTAGTGTTCTCATAAACGGATTGAATCCAGATACCGTATTCTAGACATGTATCTATGATCTCTGATTGACACTCTTGTCCTTATGATCCGTAAGATATAATTCATCTTATCAGAGAGAGCATACTAGTATTAATTCATTTGTTATTCCTATAACAACGACTGACTAGGGATATTTAGAATGAAGTCTCTATTGTTTCAAGGTCTTACAACTATGTCCCTCACATATGATAACTTAAACTAAAACAACATTCTTGGATAGTTCTATCAATTGATATGCACAGGAATACAATAGATAAAACAAATGTCTCATTTATTAACTTAACTATTTTATAACAATGCATTGGGGCTAGGGCTTACACTAACACTTTCTGCCTATGGGAAGGTGACTGTTTAAGCAAATCCCATATAGAGATTTGACTATCTTTCTACCTCTGGCACTACCCTACCACTTTGAGTGATCAACTTCACTTTATAGCCTTCTTCCTCATTCTCAGAATCCCATAAATCCAGAGGGCCAATACATCCTTCATCTTCACTGGGTGACTCCCAACAGTCAATTACACACACCCCCAACTTATTTTCCTCTTTTGCATTTAGCCGTTCAAGACGAGTAACGACTAGGTATTCATTACTGTATAAGTCACATAACACATGCCATTTTGGCAAACCCAAGCCAACCATTGATACATGAGGTGGGACTATATTATAACTCTCTTTCTTCTTTTTCCTCTTTTTTGGCTCAGTAATTTATTTGCTATTAATAAGATCTTGGATCTTATCCCTTAAAGTCCTACAATGATCCTTAAGATGGCATGTGTGTTGATGATCTGCATAATATTCGTCAGCCCGATGATTTGGCTAGCTCTAACTTTTAGTAGGTTTAGCTGGTAAAGGTTGAAACTTCCCTTCCTTCATCAACATATCAAGTACCCACAACAGAGATCTGCCTAGCTTCAAATAGTATCTTTGGGTGCTTTCAGTAGCAGACACCTCGATCATCTTTCCAATAACACCCATACCACCAGTGTTACTAGTTGTAGTCTATACCTTCGACATCCGGAGCTAAAACTAACACTACCAGGAAGCTTGCTTTCTTAGCCAAGTACTCACCCTTAACTTCAATAGGAATATCCTTTAAGTACTCTAAATCTTTAAATCCTTTCATCTTCAAGCCTTCTCTCATGTAAGGGCTATCATACCTAATCAAAAAGCCTAATATGATCAGTGGTATCAAGCTTTCTCTTCATCTCCATTACTCTATTTCGCCACCTTGTCAAGTACTCATGAAAGGACTCATCTTGCTTTTGCTGCAACAACTCAAGATCTTTTAAAGTAACCTCCATCTGTGTAATACAATTATACTACCTTAGGAACTCTTTCATCAACATGTCCCAATCTTCTTTGGTATGTCTGTCCAAACCATAATACCAGTTGATAGTAGGGCTTATAAGGCTAAGGCTAAAGTACTCAAGCTTTTGCCTTTTAGTTAGAGTGGTACCTTTCATAACCAAGGTATATTGCTTGATGTGAACAAATAGGTCAAAAGTGTCATTGAACTTAGGCAAATCAAGCATCTTGAACTGTTAAAGGAGTACGTCTTCACTTTTCAAGTCCCTATCTTTTGGACTGACCCCTTTTCCAGCCGATAAAACCCGAGCTATTGCTTTTATCTTTTTTTTTTCTTTTTCTTGAGAAATGGATCCTTCATTCTAAGTAATTTTCCCCTCTAGAATTGTGTTACTCCTGGCTCTTCCTCCTCTTTAGGGATGAAATCTTCCTCAGGAGCAACACTTTTATCCTTTTACTGTTCAACAAGCAGAGCTCTTAATCTCATTCCCCTTGACTTGACCATTAAAGAAGGTCCTATAGGGGTAGTAATTGAAGTGCCTCCAGCAATCATAAGTTCCCTATATGCAACAGCAGTTGCTAAGGTCTACTGGCCAGCAGGCTGTGCTAGAGAGTTCATCATGTCAGTCATTGTAGACCTTATCCTTCTCTCAAATTCATCTAGGATTTTATCTAGTTCCTGACTATCAATAGCCCCAGTCTATGTTTGATCTTCCATGTTTTTACTCTCATGAGCTAGCTGAAAGACTTTAGCCAAGCCTAAATTAGTTTTTGATGCTGACTCAAACAATCTTGATAAAGATCTCCTAACCAGATACTCGTCTGAACTCTTGAACCACCCTGTTGACTTTATAGTGACTACAGCAATCTATAAGCCTCAAGTAAGGCTCTAATCTTTCAATTTAGCCAAAAGATTCTCCTGTTAGTATATTTCGATCAAAGCCATTATTGCTTCGCTCAAAGTGAATTCCCAAAAAAAATAAGGCTCGAAACTTGTTCAAAAAACACTCGTCTTCCCATAACAGGTCAAATCCTTAAATAACATAGATGACTCTATGATAGCTGAAAAAGAAATTTGTTAGCATGATGTATGATTATACATGTAATGTATAGGCTTGTTGTATATCATTTTCGAAGCACGTGAGCAAGTCAAAAGTAAACATTTCCACCTTATCTCTCCTACACAAGTGGTTATGCAATCTCTTTCCTAGGTGGGATTAATGTATGGGTTAATAGGAAACCTAATGAACACGAATGGTGTATAGTGGAATACCAACAAGTAAATGCATTATTGATCTCTATATATTTGGATAATTCAAACAAACAAAGATGGGGCAACCATGGTATGATAGCCTTTAATTAGCATCTACCTTGATTTATTAGAATTTGATCAAATATATAGGTATGCAAATAGCAAGCACAGTGTTACGATACATAATACCTAGGGGAAGTATCAATGGCAATTACATAAGGCTTTGGACTTGTAGTACAACTTTAGGGCTACCCAAGCAATGTCTTTGCCAACAGGTCTAGTTCATCATAAGCGTAATAACCGATCCAGTTACCATTTAATATACCATATGGTACGAGGCTTGGGCTAGTGACTATTCCCTAACACTTTCCTATATTGAGTGAATATAGGTTTGTGCTTCGAGAATGCATCGTTGGACAATTGGGGATGCCTAACCTAAGTCTAAGGTCATAGCATATTCTAATGCAACCTAGCTTAGAAGAAGATCAACATAATTAACTCTACACAATCATTTATATTATATTAACCAAGTCACTTTCAAAGTAAATTCTAAAACATTCCCTAGTGGAGTCACCACTGTGATGCTCGCCGAACCTTGTAAGCATCCAGTTTGTTCTCAAAAACCCACTTTTAAGGCTTAAGACTGGATCAAGGCTCTTTTAACTTGTGAAAATCAATTGCTTTGCAATGGGTAAGGATTTAACCTAATACGCAATGCCTCAAACCTCAAAAAGGCATAAGACAACGTCTCAGGGTATCCTCATACATTTGCTAACAACTAACCTGCAAGGCATCTACTAAGCATCACAAGGCTTGTATTATAGAGCCACCACCCAATAGAATATTGGGAAAGTGATTTCTTACCTTATGAAGCTGAAACCAGAGATAGTCCAGACTGTATGCCTACTAATATGTTTGATTGATAGTTATATAAATGATTGCTTATGGCTAATTATTCTAGTATTTTTCTCATGCATTATAGGGTAATGAGATGAATGGCGCATTACAAGCATATAAAAAGCAACAAAATTATACATAAATAGTAGCATTTTAAGGATATTGGTCTTTACATGCATATATTGAAAATGAATTTTGGGGACATTTTAGATGAAAATAATGAGGGCATTAGACCTCAAAATAACTATTTATATAGGAAGATTCTTTTTAGTCTATTTTTAATTTACCGTTCAAAGAAAAATTTTAATACAAAAAAAGAGTATAAACATACACAAATCAGGATGTTTATTGAATTGGGAACATTAGTTTCCTTATGCATATTTATGAAAATTCTTTGGTGGGGTTTTTGGAATAAAAGTGGACATTGGTCCATTTTATTCATAAAGCCTAAGCAATTGAGTAAAAATATTTCATATGAATTTTCTTAAGTTTCGTGTCAAAACACTTTTTTACTAATTATTACAACTCACACAATAATAAAAGGCAATCACAAATAATTTAAACAACTTAAAATATTTAAATAAATTAATTACTCCAAGGTCTGACTAGGTTCCCTATTTTTCCAGGCTCTTCCAAAGAAAACCCAACCATTTATGCATAAAAACACAATAAGGATAAATGGATTAATTAAACAAGAAGAGTAATAAAAATTAACACATTATTTATATAAAATATGAATTAATTTAGATATATGACATATGTAAACTAACACAATCATGAATAATTCAATAAAAGAAAAAATATATAAAATAAAACAATAGAGAGAAGAAAAGGAAGAACAAAGAAAAGAGACCTGAAAGTAAGTAGAAGTGTGAGTCACATACTCGTTTAAATAAGTCATGGCCCAAGAAGACTAGGTCACGACCTTGAGTGGAACAAGTTACGTTCCCTTAAGTGAGTCACTGGCCATCATAGAGCGAGTCACGATGAGTCAGGTTAGCCCTTGGCATGCTCATGACTTAAGGCTGTAAGTCACTTCTGGACTGTCCAACAGCTACTAGAGCGACACCATGACCAAAACTCAAAGCTTCAAACTAATTACTAAGGCTTAAAACTCATGAAAACACTTTTAAACTTCTCAAAATCAACTTTATACACTCAAAATAAGGTCTAAAAACACAAAACAACACAATTTACACAAAATCATCTAGCGAGTGAAACACGCTCTAGAGAGAGAAGA
The DNA here is from genome assembly GCA_037975025.1 of Excoecaria agallocha. Lineage (NCBI taxonomy): Eukaryota > Viridiplantae > Streptophyta > Magnoliopsida > Malpighiales > Euphorbiaceae > Excoecaria > Excoecaria agallocha. The sequence goes on from CM075808.1 coordinate 79,081,923, forward strand.
TGACAACTGATATGCATGAAACTTAACTCAATTCATAAGAAAGCAATATATTCATGTATAAAACATAAAACCATAAATAAATATGCCAATAAAACATCATTTTGACAAGGAAAATAAGAAATATAAAGTTATACAGAGAAGAAAAATAAGAAACAGAGCATGGCCAATACAACGAAAATTTAAAATGGATTTTTATAAAAATTAAAGTGTTAGATCTACATAAAATCTAGAGATTTTCCTCTTATATTACCTTCAGTAGAGTCATTTTTTAGAACTAGTGAGAGTTCCCTCTAGTTCTCCTTTATGCTTCATATGTTTTTTCTTCAAAACCAGACCCAAAAACCAATTGTTTTTTTTTCTTCCTTTTTGTATCTCTTGATTTTTTTTCAGAATTTTTTTGTTACTTATTATCATTTCAAAAACACCCCATCCCTTAAATGCCTTATATTAGGATCAAAAGAGAAGATTTTTTTTATCTTTAAATGATCCCCTATTTTGCAGGGAAAAACTGTGATTTTGGATTGAAAAAACCGAATCACGATCTTGACTGGTGGATCACAATCCCTGACTTACAATCTTGACTTAGTGGGCCCTTTCAAAAAAAGCCAAAAATCATTTTAAATAAAAAGAAAATGAGTCACGGATTAAAGGCCGTGACTTGCTGGTGAGTTACAGTCTTTAGGTCATGACTTGCGGGCGAGTTATGGTCTTGAGTCAAACCTTCAGTCTCACTCTGTTATCTATAAGAAGGAAGTGAGTCACTGTTTTGACCCGTGAGTTAAGGTTGTGACTCATTTCTGAGTTAGCTAACAACGCTTAATTATGCTCACCTCACCCAATCTTGAGAAAGAAATATAAATACGCTTTTAAAAGACTATTTTTCCTTCAAGACTTGGTAAAATATTTTCTCAAAAAATCCAGTGCAGGAGAAGAAAGAGCACTACTGCTTCCTGGCTATTTCTAAAACAGCATTATCCTCGTTAGGTAACCCTGACAGAAGTTGACTTAGGCCCAGTTTCTACACATGCTATAAATTACATCGTGTAAAAACTTAGTAAACAACGGCATAATACTAAAAGTAATATTAAATATTATCCAAAAATTAAATTAATCACATAATAATAATAACAATAATGATAAATCCTCTTTTGATTACAAAAATTTTAAATAGAGACATGCATTTCAATAAAAATTGCATACCCTTATAAACATTAATGCTAAAATAAGAGAAGTAGTAATGATACTAAAGGTATATAAAATTAAATGGTTAAAATAATTAGGTGATAAATTGTTCAATTACGTGATTAAATGATATACTACAATATTTTTTTTTATATGAAGTAAGTATGAGGTTTTGTTTAATCATAAGTAATAACTAATGAATAGTTAGTTAACTATTTATTAAATTATTTATATGATATGATTAATGAATTTAAATTTACATAATAAATGAAAAATATAAATCATGAATTATATTATTTAGAAATTTTTTTGCATAATAATTTGGTATAGTTTAATATGATTTTTGAACTAGTTCTAGTCAAAATATCTAGATCTGTTCCAAATAAAATCAATGATAAAATTTCATTTGGTTCTAGTTATAAAGTAAATGGTACAATTTAATTCTACATATTTTTTTTGGTACTTCTAATCAATTTCGAAAGATTTAGACTCGTGTACACCCAATGACACAGGTACTCACTATCCATTAAGAATGGCAAACGGTAGAATACTAATGAAAAACATACAATTAGGATCCAAATAAATATATAAATACTCAAATTTGATTTGAATCAAATTCTTATTAATTAGTACCCATTCCAAATCCATTTACTATTATTTGATAATATCCAAATCCAACCCAAAATTTGATTAATATGTAAAATTGAATAAAATGTTTTATATATTGAATTGAATATCTTTAATTTTAGTGGTAGATTTTAATTAATAAAGTGCATGACGTAATTTATAAATATAAATTATACTCTAATATAATAAAATAAGCTAAAAATTAAACTTTATATATAATATAAAAGTATAAATATTATTTTTAATTACATAATAATTTATTTTATAAATTGATTCGGGTAGCTGTTACCCAAAAACAGAAACCCAAGTCTGATGCAAATTTGACACTTATAGTAAAATCAATATTTGAACCCATCCTAAATCTATTTAAATACTATCCAGTTAGAAAAAATATCTAAAAATATCCGACCCACTTCCATTGCCATTAGCCACTGTAGAAGTTGTGAACTAGATTCCCACACTCATTGATAATACTCTAAAAAATCAAAACTATAAGCCCATTATTAAGAAAGCCCAGAAATACCTAAACTGTGAGGCCCCTATTTAACTTTATATTATATAAACTATTCATATGCATGGATATGATTATGAATTATCGAAAATGATATGAAGTGTGAACAATAAGATATAATATGCATTGTTAAATGAAAGGTGATGTATATAATAATAGGAACCAAGAAATGCTAGAGTAGTCCTTACATAAACGGCCAGCCAAAAGCATAGGAAACAAATCCATTCGATCGGACGTTACCTCTCCCTAATATGATAAGGCTGTTTGACACACGCCACCCTCAAATCACCATTACCTATACAATAGGCCATACCTACTTCAAAGTAAGCCAACTATTCAAGAACATTGTTCAAGCTTCCCCAACTCTATAAATAGCAGGTTCAATTCTTTAAAACACACACTCTATCTCTCTTTATATTTATTCATATTCTATCTCTAAAGGCTTATCACCCAAATTGGTAACTTAAGCATTGAAGTACTACCGCCCGGTACAATCAGGTAAGCTCCCTTTTGCAGGGCTCAATATCTTCGGTTCAATCAAAATGCGCTCTCTAAAGTGCAATGGCCTCTCACTCTTTCCCACACAGGAATCTCTCCCTTCTTTATGAAAATTTATGATTTATCATTTTCATTAAAATCATGAATATTACATCCAAAGTTTACAAATGAGGAAAATGCAATCCTATCGAATGCCACTAGATTTCTTCATCAGTTAAAGCAATGTAGCCATCTCCCACTTATAGCACATTAGAACTTGGCAGATGAAAGAAGGTCAGCCATAGCTTGAGAAGATGAGAACGAGGAAGGCAATAGAGAGCAGAGTATATATCACCAGTTGTGGCTGGTGATACCATGGTGGAGAACCACCTAAAAACTTATTCATCTTCCTAAAATGGCTGCAATAAAGGATGAAATAGAGGTAATTAAGACGCTCTATTGAGAGAAATCAAGAAGTACAAAAATAAAGGAAGAAAATTGATAAATGGGAACATAGAGCACAACTCTATTTATAAAGTTAGGGATACACGTGATGATCCCAATAGATACAGAGTCAAAGAAAATAAGTAGCCATAATTAAAGCTCAAAAAATAAAGCAATAAATGGCATTCAATTAGTGGCATTTTCTAAGAGATGCAGTATAAAAGGCAACAGTTGAAAAGAAATGATTGGACATCCAAGTAGACACAGAAATTCGTCAAAAAAAAAACCAAACTTTGATCAACTAAACAAAACAAAGCCATCTCTGAACCCACTAAAATAGAGGATGAAATGATAGCCATGGGTTCGAAAAAACTAAACCGATCGAAACAAGTTTATGAAGTGGCACCCTCATGAGATAAGTTAAAATGACACTCAATTATATTATTTCTTTCCACATATTTTAGTTTTTAGCAGTATGTCATGAGACAGATAAAGAAAGGAGAAAAAGAAAAGTAAAGCAAGAAAATTATATAGCAAAAAATGAAGTTCATTAAACTTTCTAAAAATTGCAAATTGTAAAGTACACAAATACAGAGCTTCTCTACTAGAAAAAAACCAACAAAATAGTGCAAAATCTATAGCCCTGCTACAACAAGACCGCCTCTCATCTGAAGCAAGCCCCTTCTATTAGGTCAGTATTAGAAAAATAGAGAAGAGAATATAGACTTGAATCCTTCACCAGGGCTTCAAGAAAGTCCAGGGCTAAGAGAAGAAAACAATAGTGAAGATTGGAAGTCATATGACCGGCTGTCGTGAGTCATACTTTGCTAGGAAAAGGCCTAGATCTTTATTTATCTTCCTAAAATGGTAAACTATGAAAATAAAAATTGAGGAACAATCAGGCAACTCTGCAGGAAAACACTTCAAGGGAAAAGAAAAATTTTAAGGGGAAGAAGATAGCTTCAGAAAGAAGGCTTTAGGAAGAAGAAGAGGAAAAAACACATCCATTTATAGTGTTTCTCATCTCCAGAAAACTAACTGCGATAATATACATAGCTCTACTATTTAATGTTGAAGTAAAGATGCAATAATTAAAATGTGAAAGATGAAGCAATAAAATTTAAACAGGCGACCTTTGCAAATTGTTGTTTCTCAAGCAACATGGAAAAAGAAGCAACAATCTGAATACCCACTATCAAACGAATAGACAAGTAAGGAATGGTCAGCAATGCCCTTAGGTAACTTTTCATTTCGTAACAGTTATAGTTAACTTGTAAGAATTGGAAAATGTACAATAGAGGCCTAAGCCATAAAAAGGCCACACAACCTTGAATGACAAAAGCATCAAGCAAATAGGTTAGGAAAGCAAACTTTGAAAAATAATTCATGTTTATAAAAATTATTTGTAGGAAAGAAGTCCAATTTTCTCAATTGATGTACATCCTGATTGAAGTAATTAAAATTTCAGTATTTCAACTAAAGTCAAATCTTTTCGATCGATGCACATCTCGATTGAAGTAATTAAAATTCTAGTCTTTCAACTGAAGTCCAATCTTCCTAATCGATGTATATCCAAATCAAAGTGATTAAAATTCCAGTCTTTCAACTAAAGTCCAATCTTCCCGGTCGATGCACATCTCGATCGAAGTAATTAAAATTCCAGTCCTTCCACTAGAGCCTTATTTTCTCGATCAATGCACACTTTGATCAAAATAATCAAAATTCTAGTCTCTAGACCGATGATTTGTTCTCTTGGTTGATACTCAATTCCAATTCTTTGACTGATGACTCACCTTCCAGATCAATGATTGGTGTAGCTAAATTTCAATCTTAAAAACTAAGGGTCTCTATCACCGATCACAAAATGGTCATCAAAAAAACATTGAAAGCTTTGATCTCTCTTAAGAATGATCGAACTAGTTGAAGGGGGATAAATGATAATACTTTAAAAAAATCAAAACTACAGGCTCATCACTAGAGGCCCACTACTAAGAATGCCTACACATACCTAAATGATTGGCCAAAAGCATGGAAAATAAGGCAGTCCGATCAAACATGACCTTTCCCTGATACGATGAGGCTGTCTAACACACGCCACCGTCTAATCATTATTACCTATACAATAAGCCATACTTATTTTAGAGTAGGCCAACTATTTAAGAACACTGTTCAATCTTCCCCAACTCTATAAATAGCAGGTTCAAGTTTGTAAAACACACACTTTATCTCTCTTTACATATATTTATATTTTCTCTCTAAAGGCTTATCTCCTAAATTGCTAACTTAAGCATTAGAGTGCTAATGCCCAGTACAATTGGGAAGGCTTCCTTTTACTGGACTTAATATCTTCAATCCGATTGAAATCTGCTCTCCAAAGCACATTGGCATTTCACTCTTTCCTACACAGGAATCTCTCCCTCCTTTATGAAAATTTATGATTTATCAATTTAGGTGGTTTACTATCAACTTGGCGATGTCTTAACCCTTTAATTAGTTAAAGTGTGTGGTTTACCATTAAATTGGTGACATTTTAACTTTCTTCAGTGACTGTTCAGCTTAGAGTGCCTCTTAGGAGGAACTTGTGCTCACAAAGAGACTTTGGATGCCTTGCAAATAGGATTTTGTGCTTATAAAGAGACTTTAGATGCATTGTAAAAAGGACTTTACTCATGAAGAGACTTTAGATGCCTTGCAAAGAGGACTTTATGCTCATGAAGAGACTTTGGATGCGATGCCTTATAAAGAGGACTTTGTGCTCATGAAGAGACATAAGATGCGATGCCTTGCGAAAAGGACTTGGTGCTCATGAAGAGACTAAGAATGCTAATTAAAAGACTAAAAATGTTCATCAAAAGACTTGGAATGCTCATTAAGAGGCTAAGAATGCCTTGGAAGAAAGATCTTGATGCTATATGGTTAAGGCCTGCGGGCTTATACAAAAAGCACTTTTGTTAGCCTTTTATTTTATCATTTACGCGGAGGATATTACTTGGCTATTCCTGATGTGAACATGTGACTTATCATCTCTTATTTTTAGGTGAGAAAAAATAATCCCTACTTTTTGGAGTATTTTGCAAGCGAAGGCTTACTGGCTTGCCCTTGAGGAGTCTTTTTGCATTTTACCTGAAAAATTGAGTTTTTCCTTTTTCTTTTTATTTTTTTATTTGTATTTTGTTGTTTTGTTTCTGCTTTTGTTTAATTTTAACTTTAATAACTTAGGGGCATTTCAAGGCCTTGAAACTTTATTACATGCTGGGTAGATTTTGTACTTTTTATACACTTGTATTTATGGTGTGTCTAAAGGAGTCTTTGCACATTTGAAGAATTTGATTTTTTATAGATATTTGAGTTTCTATATATTTATGGAATTTAAAGTTTTTATATATTTGAGTTTTGTACATTTATTGTATGGTATGTTTAAGTGTATGTTTTAGGACAAAGCGTCTTACCTGATTGCTCCCATCAATAGTGCGTGTTGACAGTCTAGCTCCACGAAGGATTTCCTTTTTATAGGTTTGCATGATTTCCACTTCTTGGTTCCATAATGGCATGAGTAGATGAACTCAAAGTGTGAAGTCCATTTGCATTTTCCTTATAGGAAATTATTATGTGAGAATGTGAAGAGAAAGCATATAAATGCAAGACGTGTGCGAAATTCATGTGTATACACACAAATACATATGTGAGTTATGTGCGATGAGTGCCATATGTGCAATGTGTGCAAAGAGTGACCTGCTAGGAAGTGTCCAAAACTTAAAGTAATTGCAACTTATCAAATGCTTTAAACTGGAATTTTGCTTATCCTTGAATAAGTTGAATAAACCACATTCTCGACTAGTTTAATCTCAATAAGAGAGATTAAGAGGTTATTCTCAATGAAGAAATAGAAGAGTAGGCATGTTAATATGACTTACTAATTCAAACACATAAGCAAGATGTATACTAGACAATTTCTGCTTATGTGCGTACTGAAAGCCAAAATAAATTTTTTTTCTTTCAAAAACAAACTCTAGATGCAAAGTTGGTGATGAGATTTAACTCAAATGCATAAATGCATTCATGGCTTCTCGTTTGAAGCTCAAAAAATACCATATGCCTCTTCTTACATACCAAACCTCACTAGAAGGTCATTTCTGCTAGGTTGGATTAGGCCAAACCCAGAATCAGAAGGTCTTACATTGGTTGTAACGTTTGGCCTAGGTGAATGGCTAACAAAGAAAGGTCAAGTTTCTAGAAGAACATGACCACTATGTTTTCTTAATTACTAGGAAGACTATTCTCTACTTATTTTCCCACTATCCAAGGATTTTTAGATTTGGCTCTGGAATTAACTCACTGGGGATTGTAATGTTGACTTCAAAGGTTTCCCATTCCCCTTTTTTTGCTTTTCTTTATTTCTTTTTCTTCTTTTTTCCTATTCTTTACTTTCTTAATTTCTCTTTTTTCTTTTTCTTTTTCTTTTCTTTTTATTTTTATCTCATCAGATAAATTGATTGTGAGAGAAATTTGCACAAAGGATTGGTACTTTGCTTATTCTTGAAATGTGAATTTAGCTTAAACACGATGGTCATCTTCCTAAGGGGAAGACAAAACCATTTTGGGTTAATGAGTTGTTTTAATGTGTGTAACAATAAAATGAGCACACATTTAACATGATTGAAATAAAGGTTTAATGGGCTAGCAAATGGCTATGAGCTTAGGGTAGAGAAAGTCATTTAAAAAGCTGTACAAAGAAGAGCTACCTAAATCACTTTCTAGATTCTATCTCACCTTGGGGTCACTTCGACGACTAATCAAAAAGGTTCTAGTGCTCTTATTGAGTTTTACCCAATCCCTTCATTTGCAAATAGTTTTTCTCCATTTAAAATTGGCTCAAGGTGCTCAAAGTTTAGAAATTGCATAGTATAGCAAAGGCATTTATGCAATTCAGTAGGTAGAGATAAAACATGCCTACCTCCTATTTAGCTTATGTTTGAATGAATGAGAAATTTCTAAAACTGAGATCAAACCCATTCACACTTGAGAATTACTCGGATAAAGTAAAAATTCATATTGAAAATAGATTAATAAGGAGCAATTATATCAAGACCTTGAACATTGCTTGGCAAGATAAATTAAATTTAATACACAAATTGCTAAAATAAGAATACTTCATGTGTTTAAGAAAAGGACACTGCCGTGGTAGTCGTAATCATTTTGAATGCATCATAAAGACAGTTGTCCTTGAATTTACGTTCAGGGAAGAGAGGCAATCCTCGAATCTAAAACTGGAAAAAATGATTATGTGAAAATCTTAGGACACATCCTGATAAGATAAATTATGCTTGTGTCCTAAGCTATTTTAATGAGGGTACTCCCTGAGATTGGTGAAAGGATGACACCATAACAGTCAATCAATATGTATCGAGGAGGCAGTGATCCTTGAATCGTTCTAAAGAAAAGGATAGTGCCATGGCTATTTTTAAGTGCATCGAGGAGGGGATGATCCTTGAACCTGTATATTAAAAGAAAATTATGTTAACCCTTAGGCATAATTTGGCAAGATAAATCGAACTATAAATACTTCTTGAAGTTGGGAACAAGGTGAAGCTATAACCATCTCGAATGCACTAGGGAGGTGATGATCCTCAGACCTATAAAGGAAAATTGTATTAGAGTCTTAGCAAGATAAACCAAGTGAGGAATACTTTTTAAAATTAGCAAAAAGAACAACACTGCAGCGATCATTATATTGATGCGAGAAATCCTCAAAGCTCCAAGCTTTCATATATAAAGGCTCGAGTGAATTATTGAGGCAAGGATAGTAGAGCTGACTTTCACTTTACCTACAGAGTTATACATATGACAACATATACAAAAGACTGTGTACCATGTGTACAAGAATGCATGCATGTAACATCCCAAAAAATTCGATTGGTCCAAAAATATTTTTAATATGTGAATAATATTTTCGGATATTGAGTTGCAAGAATTAATTTATTTAAGATGCAATATAAATGACTATAATTGTTATTTTGTTTCTTCTTATAGATTTTCAAATTTATAACTTTAATTAAAGTATATGTTAGTAACAAATAAATGAATAAATTTATGTTATTAAGAGAAAATAATAATAGTAGATATTTTAATAATAATGGTAGATATTTAAAGAATTTCTAGAAGAACTTAAGTGTATGTGTGTGTGGTAAAAAAATTAAGAAAGAAAGTAACATAAAAAAAAGAAATGAAGAAGACGAGAACGTGAGGGAGGGAGAATCGAGAGTTGAAGGGGAGGCGATGCTGGCCCGTTGTCTGGCCGTTATTGCTCACGATGCCGGCAAGGCTCAGATCGCCGCCACTGTCCTCCGATTTGCTTGTGCCATCGTCCCTATGGGTGGCATTGGCATCATTTCATTCCTCCCGGTTCCTTCCACCATCTAGCTCCCCTCTCTCTCTTCTTTTTTGGCAATTCTCAACGGCGGTAGAAGGGGGCTGATGGCACTGATGGGATCCCGAGGCTGAGGTGGGTCCTCTAATTGCTATCGCTCCTCTCCCCACTCGTCGGTAACAAAGAGATTGGCGATGGTGAGGGCAGGATATTTAAGCTCCGATCTCGATGAACAATGACAACATTGAGGCACGTGAGTGTTGCCTGAAAGTTATCGGTGGCTTGATCTACCAGCGAATGGCTTCGCTGCATTTTCCAACAAGCCTCCGATGAAGCTCCGACGACTGGTCCAGTGAGCCCAAGGATGATAAAATGTAGAAAAAATGCGGAGATCGATGCTAACAGGTATGTGGATAGAAACTACCCTTAATTTCATATAATTTTTGAATTATGTTTTAAATTTTGCATTAGGTAACTATATGAATTTAAGAAAGAATGAGAAATAATTTAAGATAACAATAGAAAAGGATTATATAATATGATATAAATAAGAATAATAGAAGAAATCAAATAGTTAATTGGAAAGCTAATTGAGGCCAAATGATGTCCTTGAAATTTTAAGTGAAGTATGATGGATTATAAGGTATTAAAGGTAAACTCGACATTATATTTATAAATAACAATATTATAGTGAAATTGAGTTCAAAATAATATAGGTTTAAGAAATTGGGTGAGAAACATAATGATGGTTATTAGGGAATTATATATATGCTAGGGTAGAATTGTGAAATAAGTTGGCATAATCTAATAAAATGACGAAAAAATAATAATATGAACTTGAATTAGCAAAGGACAAAATGAAAATGGTGGGACAAGGTTAGATCGAATTATGTACCTTAAGTAAACATATCATAATTCGATGATTAGTTAAGCAATTAAAAACCATTAGACGTTATAAGATATATATATATATATATATATATATATATATATATATATATATATATATATATATATATATATATAATAATGGATATACATAAATTTGTACAAGTGTACACGATGAAGGAAGTATAGGTAACTTGAAAATTTTGGCATAAAGCAAGTATATTCTTAAGTGGCCAAATTATATACCTAAATTCACCTTAATGAACTAAATTTTTAATTACATATTTAATTGGTAATTTAAGGCAAGAGAAAGATAATAGTATTGGTTAGAATGAAATATAATTGATGTACCTAGTTATGTAATAGTTACATAACACATGGAAATAACAAAATTTGAGAACCTTCATTTGAATTTGGCATATTCCATTATATTAAAGCTTAAAGAGGGAATAAAAGTTAATGTGATATGAAATTAAATGAAGAAACAGCTTGGGGTGTGTGACTATATTAAGTGGTTGAATGCATGTATAATAAATAATATGTTTTATGATTTTTTCTATTTTATTAAATATATGTGGAGGCTTAAGGCTCAATAAGCCTATATGTTCATACATATATGAAAGCATAATGGTATAAGAATGTGATATGATATGAAATTTAATATTGCCCTTAGTGTTCAGTGAGTTATCCAGAACTCTAGGATATCGTGGGATACCATGAGATTATGAGATTTTACCATGAGATATTACAACGAGACATGATTATAATGAAGTTATGATGGGTATATAAAAACCGTGAGTGTCCTGGGATGGTCTTGGCTCGAGTTCAGGCATTTTACAAGGGTACAAAGTGGACAGTATCTTCAGGCTATTGCGTACTCATTGGTAGCTTTTATACCCTCAAGACGCATTTCAATATACGTATAGCCTGCTCATTATATGGTATTACTGGAGATTGTCTCATACCCTAGTGTATGCTCACTCCAGTATATCAGATTTTTTCTTATCCGGTTCATTGGTTTACCACCACTAAGCGCAATTTTGTAAATTTTATATGTGAACAGGGGAAAAAGTGTAGTAAAACCTATAATTATAGTGTTTAGAATTTATATGTATTGATATGTTAGAGAGTATGCCTTAGAGCCCATGTAAAAGGGATGAATTTCATATGTATGAATTTATATTCTTAATAAAAGGCATTATTTATTTATTAATGCTATGTTTAAATACATGAGTTTGTGAATTTTAAATTAATAAATGAAGTCCTTGATATTATAAACACAATGCAAAGGCAATCTTGAAAGTGTTCATGATATGAAGTGTCTATTGCATGCAAATGTGTTAATATATAAATATCCCTAGTCATAGAATTAACAAGACAGGACATTGTTAATTCAGACAGACTAGCACATGTTATGCTTCTTGAATGGTTCAAGCAGTGGTTCTCAAAACTGTGATTATGGATGATAATCAAAGCTAACATGTGGATGCTTGTTAGAAGAACAAGTTCATTGGAGACCTGCAAAGAGAATCCTCACATGGATATTAAATCTATGTTAGTGAGGAATCTCTTCATAGCGATTGTGCAAGTATCCTTAGACTTGAGATCACCAAAGTTATCTTAAGTAGCAAGTGGTATATTTTGACTCCATAACTGATTACTTCCAACTGGCAGTGAACATAGTTAGGAGATTGGGTATATCATGACCTACTTGAAGATAGTTGAGTGATTGACAAAGGATTCACCATCCCAGATTTAATAAGGGAAGTTATCTCGTATGATTCTATAATTGCCTTGTTCAGAGAATCTCTGGCCAGAGTAATATGCCAAGATAGATAGAGATCCATCTAGGGTTTTTGGGAACAATGGTTAAATTAATAGAACATACATAATTAGATTTATATGAGTTGACAGAAATCCATACTCAAAATCTAATTGAGATAAGAGTGGTGGAATGAGTAATTGCACGGTAACTGTTTCTATGGAAGGGTATAGTCAAACCACTTGACTTTCCTGACATTTGGGTTGTCATGATGTCTAGCTAGAGGCCACTCATGATTTGTATAATAGTTTATCATAAATATCAATAGGGATTGATAAAATGATTTAAAGGAGTTTAAATCATGCGAGTTTTGAATAGAACTCACAATTACATATTATACTGCCAACATAGACAGGAACCCAATAGGTCACACACATATAGAGAAAAGGATAAAATTATAAAATGACAAGGATAATAATATTTGATATTATTATGGGGATAGAGAAGTGAATAAGAGAATAGTTAATTAAAGAGTTTAATTAATTATGATCAAGTAAAATTGTTCTCAAAACTTTTCAGAAATGTTTTGTAAAATAGACCTAATTGAAATAATGTATTTCATAATTAATTATTATTGGACAATAAGTGTTATAGGGCTGATATAATAATTAATAGATCCATTGGGGGAATTATAAAGGCCCATAGAAGTGAAGTTGGCACAGAAACCCTCTAGAGAAAGGGCCATACGCCAACTACAAATAAAAGGCCTTAGAGGCCTAAATCTTGGACCAAAATAAATTAAATATGTTTCATATGTGTTATGGAGCCTACATATTTAATTTGGTTGGATTTGGAATTCATTTGGGTAATTAAATCCAAGTATATGTACAAAGGGCCTAATTTGTGGGTTTTGTGCATAGTCTTTTGTGAAAGGGCTTAAATTGGATTTAATTGAGCTCAAATAATTATAAATAATTCCAGAAGCCCAATTAATAATTCTCCAGCAATTTTAAAGAGCCCCAATTCCATTATGAAGTTGGATTTTTAACCTAACAATAAAAATTCAAGTGATGGAGTATTAGGGGTTAAGTGTGAATAATTAAGAAAAAAGTTTTTCTCTCACTCAAAAAGCCCTAGCCGCCACCTTTCCTAGCTAGCATCTAGGGTTTTTCGGCCAGCCCTTGTTTCTCCTAATTGTTAGTTCATTCTATCCTTCTCTTATGTGGATTACTCATTGGAGGTGTTCGATTTTGGACACTGTGGTTTGCGACAATCCGGTGAGAAGGAAAATCAACTGTTCAATAAAAATCAAAGGTGATTTTTCTTATTCTCATTAATATGTATATTGTAAATTCTTGGCAAGATAAGATTTATTGGTTAAAAATTTTAAATTCCGCTTATGTATGAGATGTATGTAACTGATAATTCCAATACGATATATATTTATGTGTAATTATGTAATTATATATGAGTATGGTAAAGACTACATTACTATTTTTATTTTGGGAATGACTTTACCAATAATAATATGATGATTATGTGTACCAAATGCCTACAAATACATGTATCAGGTATGAAAGTGAGATGAGTTAAGTAAGTAAAACTGTGCAAGAGAGATTGTCACAATATATATATATATATATATATATATATATATATATATATATATTATGACAAAAGGTGCATATATAAGAGTTTAGTACTTGATTTCCAGGCATAAATTCATAAAGATTTTGAGTTTGTTGCTACTTCCATCTCTTGGGTCAATTATTTATTTATTTTCATATGCGTTTATGGTTAAAACTTTATTTTGTGTGAACTTGATGAGTTAACTAAGAAAATAGAAGTTTGCAAATCAATATATATATTATGTTAATAAATTGGAAATCTTAATAAGGTATGCATTCCAAGTGATAAACAGTTTAGAGTAGGCTTTGAATTATAATGTTTGACCTAGAGTTAAATGCATGATTTATAGTATATGGCCATTCTTAGCTTTCAATATGAATAATTTAGAATATAGAAAATATTTATGATAATGATTTAAATGTATTTGAAATGATTAGAACAACAGTAATTATAAGAATGGAGGTATTGTGATAATGAATCGTTATGAATTTGCATTATTATGTGAAGTTTGATTTTAAATATAAATATTATGTTGATTTAGTGATGTTTTCCTACTTTGGATTAAATAAAACTTTAAAATACTATGTTGCACTACAGAGGTGAAGAACTATGTGGTTCTGATTCCCTAAATGGGATAAGTAGGAAGCTTGAGAATTGACATCTCAAGTCCGAACCAAATTGTGTAAATGAGAGTTGCGTGAATGAGCTTTATAAGAATTGTGCTTGAGTGATTGTGAATGGGCTGAGTTAAATTATAGCAGTGCTGGGTTGTTGATTGAAATTCTGAAGTTAGAGGAATGATATTAGAAGTGAAAAACTAAGTTTTTACAGATTTGGGTAGCATAAATTTTAAGCTATTATATTGCCAAAATTTCATTTAATTGAATAATAAATTAATAGTGTTTGAAATGGTACTAATATAAGACGAACTTAGGATATATATATATAGAGTGTTACAATGAAATCATGAAAGAATGTATACATGGAATGCATTGGCCTACACCATAAGTGGTTGGGGGATTCTACCTCTGATGCAATTCGGAAGATGATCCTCGCACCTTCCTCAATGTTCCTAGTCTCCAGGTGAGCTTTCTTTGGTTATCTCCTTTAGTTTTTTCTACCTTGCTTTTTGTCTATCTAAGCTCTCTTATTATCTTAGGGGAAAATAATCCATCTTGCTCCGTCTAAAGATAATTCACATTTTTATAGATCGTGCATACCATTGGATGCTCGAGCACTTAAAAATGGTGAAAGAAATCTTTGTCATGTAAGGCATTGTCACAATACCTTGGAATTAAACCCACTTCAACATGTGACTCTATGCATGCTATAGGTTTCTTTTGATAAGTTAACCATATGTTCATGCCTAGCTTATGTATGTGTTCTTATCCTCATGCACCATGTAGTAATAGCAACAATCATGACTGTACATGTGATACAAAAATACAGATCTTAATTTAATCTTAGGGAGTGACACCTTGTGTGCATCTAACTCCTATTGTTAGTCAGTCCTTACAGGTTTTCTTTGAAATTTTGGATGGGTCAGTTTAGGTAAATTGGGCTTGACATTTTAGGTTCGCTTATTTAGGTGAGTTGGGATCTCTATTTAAGTTTGTTGTTTGTTATTTTATGGGGTGGCATTGTAGGTTTAGGTGAAGGTTTAATTGTTTTTATTTTGTCTTCTTAAGACTCACTTCAAGTGTCATAATGGATGCACTCAAAATGTTTTTATGCTCAAGATTGAACAAAATGGTGTTTATTGAATTAATGTCCTAGAAATGAGCTATGATTATTGCTATGCATGATGCAATAAAATGAGAAATTGTTTAAATAAGAAAATCTTATATTATTAACATGGTTAGGGAAACATATACATTTTTAGAGACACGTTTTTTTACATCATCAAAAGGTGGCCTATATTACATCTTTTCTACTATGAGTATAGATAACAAAAAGTCTTTCGGCATCTTAAACTCTTCCTTCTCTAGATGGTGCCCCCAAGATTGTTGATGATATTTACATCTCACAACTCTTGCCATAACTAAGCGAGTGATGGCTAGATATCTACATGCCATAGGTATCTCGAAGTACATACCATTTTGGTGTGCTTGAATCAAACACAAACATGGATGGTCACATAGTATTAAAGTCTTTCTGGATCTGGTATTTGTTCGTTGTCAATTAGGTCATGAATGCAATCTCTCAGAGGGTGACAATAGTTATTTTTATGCCCCGTATGCTTATGATAAATGTAGTACCAATAAGCCCTATGTCTTGGCTTCCTTTGGATCTTGGCTGGCATAGGTGGCAAAGGTTGTAACTTTCCCTTATTTATGAGATGATTAAGGTACCAAGATAGCGGCTTGCCTAGATCCAAATAATGTCATTGGCTTGTCTCTGTAACTGAGGCTATTGAGGTCCTATCATCATTACCCTCACTATTACTGCTGCCTCCATCATTCTTACCAGAACTTGGGTTCATAAAACTAGCCTTCTCTAAGTGTTCAGCCCTAACTTTAATGGCTATGTCCTTTAGAAACTCCTAGTCCTTTAAGCCTATCCCTCAGATATGGACTAGCATTTCAGATGAACAACTTGATCTGATTGGTAGTCTCTAGTTTCTTCTTCATTTCCATCAACATGTTCTTCTATCGGGTAAGGTATTTATGGAAGGCTTCTTTTGGTTTCTAATGTAGCAACTCTAAATCTTTCAAGGTCACCTCTAGTCTCGTGCTACAATCATACTGATTCAAGAATTCCTCTGTTAACAAATCCCAATCCTATTTGGTTTTGTGATCTAACTCAGGGTACCAGTCAATAGCAGGGCCTGTCAGATTGAGATAGAAATACTCGATCTTATGTTTCTTAGTTAGAGCCATCCCTTTCATGACTAATGTGTATTACTTGATATGTGTAGAAGGGTCAAAACTACCATCAAATCTGGGCAAGACTAACATTTCGAACCTTTGAGGTAGCAACTCATCCCCATCCAAATCTCTATCTTTAGGGTCCATTCGTTGCCAACTAATAAAACCCGAGAGAGGGCCTCTATCTTTTCTTTCATCTTTCTTAAAATTGGATCTTCCACTTTAAGTGCCTTGCTTTTCGAAATCAGAATCACTACGGGTTCCTCCTCCTCCTTAGAGACAAAATCCTCTTTAGGAGTAACACCCTTATCCTTTCTCTGCTTAATGGGGACAATTGTTGATGCAGGGCCCCTAAAATCAATAGCTAAATAAGGTGTCATAGCAGTAAATGTGGCAGAGGTGCCCCCAACAGTGGCTAGTTTTTCGTGTGCAAAAGGTAGTGCTAAAGGCTACTGTCCAGCACATTGTACTAAAGTGGACATCATCTCAGTTATCATAGCCCTTATCCTCTTTTCAAATTTTTCAAATTGCCTGTCTAACTCTTGACTATTAAGAGCTCCTGTCTTGGACAGATCTACCATGGCTATAGTTTCTAGAGCTGACTCGAAGATATCAAGTGAACTTAGATTTGTCTCTAACTCTGATTTTGCTTCTGACTGTCTTGGATGAAGCTCTTTAATAAGGCAATTGTCGAGACCCCTAAACCACCTAGTTATGTGATCTAGAATGGCTAAAAAAAGTCAAAAGGTTAGAGTGATGCATAATACATGGACATGCTAAGCATACATATTATACATGGCACACATGTGATACATGAATATGAATACATTACAATGCATGGCACTTAAACAAGATATACACATATTTTCATGGCAGAGAGGATTAACATGCATGTTTTATATTATTACATTAATTGTCATTATTTGTTTGCACACAAAATGAAATGCATGCCTATGCACAATCATACATATAGGATTTACATGCTTTAATTTTCATTTACATTTTAGGTCGTGATTTATGCTAGCAAAAAATTATACACAAGGTTAGATATACATACATCAGAAAAAATTACACATGCAAAGCATGGACATTTTGTTAGTTATTATTTTTAATTTACAATTAATTAGCAATGCATGTATATATATCTAGTATGGATAACCACATGCGAAAGAAAGGAAATAAATACTTCCAACCTTATTGCTCCCACACAGGAGGTCGTGTGGTGTCTTTCTTAAGTGAGATTAGCTTATGGGTTAATAGGGAACTTGATGAACATGTATGGTGCACGATACAAAACTAACAGCAAAAGCACTGTTTATTTAAAGCAAATGCGAATGGATTTTGGCAATTATGTATTTAAATAATTCAAATAAACTAAAATGCACCCACTGGGCTATGAAAGCCTTTGAAGAGAAGACATCTAAGTTTATTGGGGTTTATTCAATACATAAAAGCCCACATCACATGCAACATGTTATGATACATGCCCCTTAGTGGAAGTATCTATACCATTACATGGGCTTTAGTTTGGTAATATAGCTTTAGGGCTATCCAAGCATGGTGCTTGCCAATGGATCTAGCTCATCACGAACATGAAGACGGATCGGGTCACCATTAGATATACCAAAAGGTATGTGGCATAGGCTGGTGGTCCTCCATAACACTTTTCTACATTAAGTGAACGTAGGGTTGGGCTTTGGGAATGTACTGGGGTTAAAAGAGGGACGCCTAACTTACTTCGAAGGCTCTAGCATGAATGCAATACAATTTATTTTAAAAAGAGATAGGTAATCTATCTCTATCATGCTTCCACCAAAGATAACCTCTTCCTCAATAGATTATAAATACTATTTGATGCACCTAATAACCTGGAAAGAAATTTCATCTTGACCTTTTCACTCCGTTCAGTAGTTTTTCGAGGAGATTGATCTATCATGCATCTCCTTTGGCAGTTGTTGGGGCTTACGATTCCACATTTTCACTTTGCACATTTAGAGTTGTGCCCTAAAAATATTGTAAAAGTATTTCTACTTCAACTGGCTTAAGTGTTACAACTTTATCCTTGCCAATCCACATTGGATTCCATTTGTGACGTTTATCAAGAACAAACTTCTGGACACTAAGAGGTGGTTCTCCTCTATAGTGTATAACCATTGATGTAGTGTCTTCATAGGGATGTCATGATAAGAACATCAAAAGAAGCATTTGTCACATAAGGTGTTGCTTTTATCACTTGAGAATTTAGCTCCATTACATGTCTTTCTGTATTCAATAAGTTTCTTTCTATATGTTAATCATATGCTCGTGCATAGCTTATGCATGCATTCCTATTTACATACATCATATAGCAATAGTAGCAATCATACCCAGACATATAATGCAAAAATACATGTTCTATTCAATCTTAGGGGGTGACACCTGATGTTTATTCGACTCTTGTTATTAATCAAACCTCATGAGTTTCTTGACTGAATATTTTCTCTTAACCCCTAATTTTTGCTTAGGATGCCTTTTTTCCAATTTTTTCCCTGGTGGGACACCCAATTTTAGAAAGGCTTCCTTTTTTCAGTTTTTAACCTATAGGGCTATATTTTGTCTTCTTTTGGTTTTTTTGTCTTAACTATAGAACCCTTTCAGTCTGTTGGCATTGTTTGATTCATTAAATCCTTTTTTTTAGCACAAAGGGTTTAACTTTGGCTCATGTAACTTGAATCACTTGATTTGAGTTGTTTCTTCTAAACAATGGCCTTTGACCCACTTTTCAGTAGATTAAATGAACCTTTATTTTCTTTGCAAACTCGGCTAGGATGGTAAGCTCTCCTTTAAATTGCAGAAGGCTTTGCTTTGCTCATTCTGACTCTGACAGTTGAGCTCTTAAAGCAATGTTTAATAGTTGAAGCTCAATCTTGATTGGTTGCACTGCGACACCCTTTAATCTACATTTAATTCATTCATGATTATTCATTTATGTGTTTATTCACTATTTATTACTAACTTACATACTTGCCTTTTTTTATCTTTTAGTCACAAAATTATTACTTTTTCACTATTTCTTTACATATTTATCCACATTTATTGTTAACTTGAATATCCATATACTTTTCACCATAATTTACCAATTAAATTCCTACTCTGCCCCTAATGGTGAAACCTTTGAGCTGGATATGTAGGATGCAGGCCCATATATCAAAAATAAGTTGAGGTAGCCACATAGAGGGCGCTTCGACCATATCATACTATTTCTACTTTTTATTTTTCTCATTTCTGTCATCTTTTCTCATATTTATAGTGTGGATCCATCTTTGGTCCAGTTATGCAAGTTGCCATGACTCGCTACCACGGTAAATGTCCCTATGGCTAGCCATTATATCTTATACCTTTGGTTTCACTACCAAGTAATAAAGGCACTAACATATTCACAAATTTTTCAATAAAATACACCTCAATCCCATATTTTTATATCATGTCACAAATAAACTTCATGTTGTATAAAATTATATTTATCAATCATTATTTATCATCACTTAATAGTTTCAGAACAAATAACCATTACATACCATATGGCCATCAAGTATCTTTTCATACATATTATTTTATCTCACTACTTTATCATTTCTATGCTTAATTATTTTGCTCATACTTTCATTTGTTGTTACACATTAATTGTCTATATTTATCAACCATATTCATAATTCGGTCTATTACTATTTAGTTGCCATTTATCTTTTTCTCATCTTGTTTTAAGTGCCTTAGCCATGCATTTTTACCAATATTCTATTAAGATACTTCTAGTTTCTCTTTGTCTTTATTTGCCATTACTTGTCCTCATTCATATATATTTACTCTCTGATATATTTTGTATACAATGGTTCATTTCTATAAAGTTATCTATAAATTTCATCTTAGCTTATATATTTCATACATTTGTTTTATCACTCGATCTATCTTTTTTAAGTATACACTTGATATAAATTTGGTATAAATTTGTACACACTTAGTATACACTTGGTATACCATTTAGCTTTAGGTATACTCTTACTTATTTATTTCTTTTCTTATCATAACTAACATAGTCTACCTTAATTATGTTTTTAAGACTTAATTCATATATGTTTATCACTAACTCATCACATTCTACATTCAATTCATTTTATACTTGCTATTTTAAGGATTCTTCAATTCGAGCCTAATAGAATTTCCTTCAATCTCATTCATTTTCTTTCCATACTTTATTCTAAACATGTTCTCTAAGCCTGAAATACATAATTCTAATATTTAATCCATTTAATTCCTTACATATCCCTAACATTTTACACTTACATAATAGGTTTCAATACTAATATTCCATTTTTAATCTTGTTTTTACACATTTAACTTCACAAATCTCATCATTTATCACTCAATTTCATTTATTTACCATTACTTTGAATTAAAACACATATTTTATAGAAGGACTCTGAGTGACATAATGCCTTTTTATACCATTTTCCTACATTTAGACATGATTTCATGCAATCTCTTATACTAATCTCATTATTTAACATGTAATTTCATTTATGTATCATCAATTAAATTTTAACTCAACTCACATACAAAATTCCTAACTTACATAACCTAAATCCCATGAAATAAATTAGTTTAGGTATCCACATACCTATTTTCCAAGCTCTTTCTATGTTTTCTCTTCCTTTTTTTCACCCTTTTGTTCCTTTGCCCTTTTATTTCACTTGGTTTTTCTTGAAATCTCACTTTGGCTGAATTCCTCTATGGATTATTTCCTCAATTTTCTTAATCTAGAATTCAAAATATACTCAAAATATTAATCTCTACATCAAAATCTATCTAAAAATCCATTAAACTCATCAAAATTTCATTAAATTAACTTGAATTTTTTCTCCATATCTTTTCTTCACAATTTCATCCATTTTTACTACTTGAAATAGGTTTCAGAGATAGGTAGAGATGAAATTAAGATCCTAGAATTGTAAAAGGGTATGAAATTTGGTGGAATTAGGTTGACAGAATTAAAAGGAAAATGGACAAAGTGAGAGGAATGAGGGAAGGTTCAAGAAGGAGAAGAGGAGTGGGGAAGACCTTGGAAATTTATGGTTCTTAGCCCCTTTTATACCCATATCCATTGGGCCAAATCGGATCCAACCACTTTGAGTCAAACTAATTGGCCCAATTCACTTAAATAACCATTATTTTAGCACAATTATTTTTACACTTCTCTTGCTTAATTTATCAGGAAAATAGGCTTATGATGTTATAAAAATATTTATTAGGCAACATGAATATTTTGGGTCAATTAAACACTATTTTCCAGTCCGATAATTTTCCACCAGTCCAAAAATTCATTTTTTAAAATCACTATAAAATTAATTTTTTATTTCCAAATAGTCCCCCATAATATTTCAAATGAATTTATGTTTTTTAGATAAATTTTCAGAGGTCTTTAGCATTATTTTTAAGTCCGGAGGCAAAATTCGAAAATTAAAAGTTGTATGAAAACTTATTTTTCAATTTTTAATATTAATTAAGATTATTTCTAGTGGTTTCTTGTGATCAGAATAATTTTTTGAGATCCATGAAATATTTTCAAGTCGTTCAAAATTTGGTCAAACCCTAATAAGGTCTAGTAAATTTTTTTTCTTTCCATTTTTAGGACCTATATGACTTCAATTTCACCTCAAATTATACCATCAAATTCAATTTAAATTTTAATTTCTAATGGTGAGGAAATATTTTACGGATTTTGGGTGATACTATTCACTCTGGTATCACCTCGATATCACTATTTACGACTCAAAAATATTATTCACATAAATTACAATTTTAGGCCATTAAAGTGCAAACTTATGTACTATTTTTTATTTTCCTTTTCCTATCTTTATCTCGATTAGTTTCTATTAGCTTATTTCTTGCACAATGCTCCATTTAAGATAATGAAACAAGGCGACGGCTTGTGGATCATCCTCTGGCCCTTCTTTGAGGCATCTTTAAGAACTTTTGGCACTTTCCAATAATAAAGCTATGGTTTCCCATTAGTTTTCTCAATATTTATCACTTGGAATTTTCATTTTATTTTTTCACCTTCTGGTCTAAGTTTTTGAATTTGTTGCTTAAATGATATGTTGTTCGGATAAGCTTGGGCAGCATGTCTTATAGTGTTTCTGTCAATTCTCTTCATGTTGCTTCAAGTCTAGGAAAAGAATTTTTTCTTCATTCTTTTCTCATCCTCTTAAACTATCTCATTTTAAGAGTCATATTGGATGCAATCAAGATGTTTTTTTCCTTGAGATTAAATGGAGCAATGTTTACTGAATTAATGTCTTATATGAATAAGTTATAATAATTACCATGTATGATGCAATAAAATAAGACATTATATATATAAGAAAAGCTTATATTATTAACATAGCTAGAGAAACATATGTGCATTTTACATTATCAAGAAGTGGCTTATATTACATCCTTTCTTATTGTAAGTGCAGGTTGCAAAAAGTCTCCTAACATCTCAGGCTCTCCTTCTCTAGAAGGTGCCCTTAAGATCGGTGATAATATTCACATCTTGCAAATGTCTAAATTATGTATAATTGGAACTAAGCAGGTAATGGCTAGATGTCTATATGTCGTATAAATCTCGGAGCATATACCATTTTGGTAAGCTTGAGTCAAACACAAAAATGGGTGGTCACACATCATTGCAGTCTCTCTTTCTCTTACTTTCACTCTCTAGATCTAGTATTTATTGGGTGTTAATTAAGTCCTAAATGTGATTTCTCATAGAGCAATGGTATTTTGTTTTATATCCTATATGCTAATGATAATCGTAGTACCACTCAGCCCTATATCTCAGCTTCCCTTGGCTTTTAGCTGGCATAGGTGGCAAAGGTTACAACTTCCTTTAATTTATGAGACGAGTAAGATACCAAGATAGTGGCTTACCTAGGTTTGAATAATGTCGCCGAGTTATCTTCATAACTGAGATTCTTATAGTTCTACTACTATTAGCCTCGTTGTTACTGTTGTCCCTATCATTCTTACCAAAACTATGGTTGGCACAATTGGCTTTCTTCTTCAAATATTCAGCCCCAACTTCAATGGCTATATCCTTTAGAGACTCCCAATCCTTTAAGCCTTTCATTTTGAGCCTGTCTCTCAAGTAGGGATCGACAGTCTATGGCTTTTTCTTCATTTTTATCACCCTATTTTTCCATCAAGAAAGATACTCATAGAAAGACTCTTTTAGTTTTTGACATAGCAACTCTAGATCCTTCAATGTCACTTCTAGTTTTGTGCTACAATCATACTGCTTTAAGAACTCTTCTCTCAGCTTATCCTAGCCTTCCTTTATTTCCTGATCCAACTCATAGTGCTAGCCAATGGAAGGGCCCATAAGGTTAAGGCCTAACCTTTTGTTGTTTAGTGAGGGTGGTCCCCTTTATTATTAGGGCATATTGCTTTATGTGGACTACTAGATCAAAAGTGCCATCAAACTTTGGCAAGTTTATCATTTAAACCATTAAGGGAGTATATCTTCAATGTCCAAATCTCAATCTTCTAGGTTAATTCCTTTACCAGCAGATGATGTCCCGGCCATTGCCTCTATTTTTTCCTTTATCCTTTTGAGGGCTGAATCTTCTACTCTAACCACCCTATTTTTCGATGCGGGCATACAAGAATCTTCTAAGGCATATCCCTCATTTTTTCTTTGCTCAACTGGTTGAATAAGTGGTGCCTTGCCAGTAGAACTAGTAACAGTTGAAAGGGCTAAAGTCGCTGCCATAGTTGTCTTTTGGACCTTGGCCGATTCAAATTGCCTAGCAGTAAGTGCTATAGGTTGCATTCCAGAAGCAAGCATCAAAACAGACATCATTTCACTCATTGTTGACCTTATTCTTCTTTCAAACTCTTCAAATCTCTTATCTAGGTTGTGAGGGTTAGAAGCACTAGTAGGCCCTGTCGGATTAGACATTTTTACCTTTCCTATGTTTTTCCCAATTGTCTCGAAATATTTATCTACTGCATCACTTGAACCCACTTTTGAACCTTGAGCACTCCAAAAAAAATCCTGACAAGGCACTTACCAAAAACCCCTAAACCACCCAGGTACGTGATCTAGAATGGCTGAAAAAATCAAAGAGTTAGAATAATGGATGGAAAGAATCTTATACACAAAGCATGATGTGTAGGTTGATAAAAAAATTAATGCAAAATATGCATTTTTATGGAAAACAAAACAAAATATACACATTTTAATATCAGAGATTTACACAGAATGCACGTGTTTCACATTATTAAATAATAACAATAACAACTACAACAACAACTACAACAACAACTACAACAACAACAAGAATAATAATAATAATAATAATAATAATAATAATAATAATAATAATAATAATAATAATAATAATAATAATAATAATAATAATAATATTATTATTATTATTATTATTATTATTATTATTATTATTATTATTATTTTGTTTGCACACAAAATGAGATGTGTGTACATGCATATTTTTATTTGGTAGAAAATTATGCATGTAAAATTTACGTGTTTTGATTTTAATTTTAAATTTAACTTTGACTAATTTTTTTATTATATTTTTTAGTTGTACATAAAATGATTTGTACAAGCAAAAAACTATGCACATAAAATGAGATGTACATATATCAAAAATCTATGCACACAAAACATGCATATTTTTATTATTTGTTGTCATTACCATTATTTTTGCTATTTTATGTGAAATGCATGTATGTGTATACAACATAGAAAAACACATGCAAAAGAAACAAAAATTCTTCTAACCTTATTACTCTCACACAGAAGCTCGTGTTATCTTTTTCCTAGGTAGGACTAGCTCATGGGTTGATTGAGAACCCAATAAATGTGTATGGTGTACGGTGGAAAACCGACAGCATAACCTCTCTTTATTGAAAGCACATGCAAAAGAATTTTGGCCATTATGTATTTAGATGATCGAAATAAATTGAAATGTGCCCATTGTGACATGAAAGCCTTTGATAGTCATTCATCTAAATTTGTTTGGATTTATTCAATATATAAAGACCCACATCACAAGCAATGTATTATGGCGTATGCCCCCTAATGAAAGTGTTTATGTCGTTCTATGGGCTTTTAGGCTGGCAATATAGCTTTAGGGCTACCTAAGTATGGTCCCTACCAATAGGTCTAGCTCATTATGAGCATGACGATCGATCGGGTCACCATTTGATATACCTAAAGGTACGAGGCTTAGGCTGGTGGCCCTTTCTAACACTTCCCTACATTGAGTGAATGTAAGGTCATGCTTTGGGAATGCATCAGGTTTAAAAGAGGGACACTTAACTTAATTCTAAGGCTGTAGCATGAATGCAATGTAATTTATTTCAAAGAGAGATAAAATTTCTTAAATCAACCAAGGTACTTTTGGAGAAAAATCTCACGAGTACCTGGTGTAGTCGCTGTTGTGATGCGCACTAAACCCCGATGGCATTTGGTTTATTCTCAAAAGCCCACTTTTAGGGCTTGAGATCAGGCAAAAGTTCATTTAACTCATAAAGGCTAGTTGCTTTATAATGGATAAGGACTTATCCCATCTATTATTGATGATCAACTTACGACGGCATCTGTTAGGCACTACAAGGTAGGTATCACGGAGTCGTCATCCAATAAATATTGAAAAATGAGTTCTAACCTTATGAGCCAAAATCAGAGATAGTTTGGGACCCTCACTCTTATTTATACCTTAATTAATGCTAGATTAATGAGTTTACAAAATTAATTATTTTATCTCCTTTCTCATGCGAGTGATCATGCTAGAAAAATAAAGGTGTACTCAAGCATGTTGGATAGCTGTAAAGCATCCTATATTGAAATCAATAAAGACATGGCATAGAAAGCAGTGAAATTAGAATCAATAAATTAATAAATCATACATAAAGCGGGTAGTTTATTTACAATGTCGATATTGGTAGGAACGTTGGTTTTCACATGCATATTTATTAAAAAAAAAGAATTTTTGGTGTATTTTTGTATAAAAATGGGGATATTTGATCCCTCATGGTTTTAGTAAAAGAATCGTATTTATTAATTTTAAGTAGAAGAATCTTTTATATTTACAAAGAAAAATCATAATTTTTACATATTATTTTGTGAATGAGAAAATGGGACATTGGTCCCCTTTATTATATAAAACCCCTTACTGAATTTCCAAGTTAACGTTTGAAAAAATCATTTATTATTACATCATTTGCAACAAAAAGCATGAAAGAATAATAATACCAGTAAAATGACATATATAAATTGGGATATTTATTGGATTTGGAACATTAATTCCCTCATGCATATTTATAAAAACTCTTTTATATGGTTTTTGTGATAAAAAGTAAACATTGGTCCATTTTATTTGAAAACCAAAATTAATTAAGTAGATAATATTTTAAGTGAATTTTTTGATTATCGGTCAGAAAACCTTTATTATTACATGCCATGCAATAATGAAAGGAAAAAAAAATAAAATAGTTAAATACAAGACCAAATAATGAATAAATAAGGAAGTAAAATAAATTCTAAGCTAATTCGCTCCACCTCATTCTCCATCCTGACCCGAAATTCGTGATGTGTTAATGCATATTAAAATGGGGCAAAAAATAATATTAATTAATAGTGAATTAATTCACGTAATAAATGATTTAATGATTAATTTAATTGAACAACTTAAATAAGTAATTAAACTTGCATAATAAAATGGACAAAATAGTTAAAATGCATAATGCATTCGGAATTCATGTAGAATGCTTCAGGAAGATATCATAATTAATGAGGATAAATAATTACTAGGGCATGTAATAATGAATATAAATAATAGGTAAAAATAATATCAATAAAATACGGCCAACAACAACAACGACAACAACTAGGAGTGACCATGGTTAACCGAAATTTTGGGTAACCGAAAAATCAATTCGAAACCGAACTGATTTTTAGATTAACTGAATCGAAATTTTAGGTTTATGGTTTTTACTTTACAAATCAGTAGTTAACCGATCCAAAATCGAAACCGAATATATATATATATATATATATATATATATATATATATATATATATATATATATATATATATATATATATATATATATATATATATATATATTTTATGAATTATATTTTAAATTTTATACTTATATTTTTCAATTTTTGTGTAATTTATAAATATTATAATATACAATTTTGTAAAATATTTATTTTTTAGTAAATAAACATTAAAATTATGTGCATAATTAACATTTTTTTGTTAGTTTTATATTGAATATTTTTAATTTTTATAATTAATTATGGAAATTTTATTTTTATTTTGATTATTTTAATGGATATTATTTTTAATTAGTATTTTTTCATTTTTAAACCATTTTTAACTATTAAAAATAATATTATAAATTGTATAATTTATTAAATTTATATATTAAAAATTTTTAATGGTTAACCAATAAACCGATTCAAAAAACCGAGTCAAAAATCAAAATTAATATAGCGGTTAACCGATAATAATGAACTGGTTTAAGAAAATTGTTAATGGATCGATTAACCAGTCCATGCTCATCGCTAACACCAACAACGATAATAATGATAAATAGCAATAATAATAATAACAAGGATTAACATGAATAATAAGTAATAAAATGTCAAATTAATACAAATATTTAAATAAATACAAAAATTATATTAACAAAATATAATAAATAAATACAAACAAAAATAACATTAGCAAAATATAATAACAACATGAGGTATATTGCATAATTAAAAATAATAATTAAATATGATACAAATAAAACATATGCATGAATTAAAGGGAAAAGGGGAAGATGAGCCAAGGGAGTGAGTCACATCCAAGAAGGAAGCCAAGGGAGTGAGTCAAAGCCAGGGGTTAAATCATCACATAATTACACCAAATCAATCACAACAAAGAATAAGTATACCATAACAAGGCAAAATTACAATTAAAGAAACAAGAATTAATCAATTAAATCCAAGGCATAAAAGCATTAAAGAATAACATGAATATTTACTGTAAATTGAAATCTAACACTAGATGATCAAGTTTTGGGACTTATAAATATGACATTTGGTGTTGGTTTCTTAAAGACTATGGGATTCTTGTGCTTTGGTCTCCTCTCTTGTTCCTTGCTCTCTTTATTCTTAGTTTCAAAATATAAAGTGTATTTGTGTTGGGAGAGAGAAAATGTAAGAGCAGAGAGAGAAAGAGAAAGACTCCTTAAAATCTATCTTTTTAGCTTAAATATCCCTAAAAATCAATAAATATTTTGGATGAGGATAAAATAAAATCTCCCATATTTTCCCATATTTCTCTATTTAGAATAGGTTCTAGGGAGTGAGTCATGGTTATGAGTCACGGCCTTGATCCGTGAGTCAAGGGAGTGACTTATGTCTTTTGACTTTGACTCTATTTTTTTCCTTAACCCTAAAGCCCATTTTAACCTTATTGACAAGGGAAAAGGGGAAAAACAAAACCCAAAAGAGATTTTTAAACATTTAAAACCCGACATAAAACCCAAGAGAAAGCTTAGCACTTTCGTTCCTTTTTTATTTGTCAGAAACACCTTTCTCATTAGATAACCCTGATCAACAACCACCTCAAGATCCAGTGTCTACACTATAAAAAAGTCTTATTGTATGACTTGTGAGAAAGTCTTATTTTAGTGACCCGTGAGAAAGTCTTCTTTTGGTGACCCGAGAGATAGTCTTCTTTTGGTGCCCCGTGAGAAAGTCTTTTGTTGGCAACCCATGAGAAATTCTTGGATTGGTGACCCGTGATAAAGTCTTCTTTTGGTGACCCATGAGAAAGTCTTTTTTCGGTGACCCGTGAAAAAGTCTTCACTTGGTAACCCATGAGAAAGTCTTCTGTTGGCGATTAATAAGAAAGACTTGGATTGACAACCAGTGAGAAAGTCTTGTTTTGGCCACATGTGGGAAAGTCTTAGATTTCAACCATAGGGAGGCTTGGATTTCAACCATAGGTGGGCTTAGATTTCAATCGTAGGTAGGCTTGAGTGTTTGTAGAATGAGCTCTAGGTTTTCTGTAGGAGGATTTTGGATTTTGGCTTGGCTTGGAGAGCCAATGGCTTACTGAGGATGCTTTTGATCTTGGTATAGGATTTTTCTTGTGTGGTCACCATTCATGACTTAACAACACAGACCTGTCGAGCTTATAGTGAGTGTACTTCATAACTTACTTCCTATCAACTCCAGCAAGAGTGGCATTTGGCATCCTCGTTTAGAGATGCTCTTTTCTTATTTTCTGTATAACAACATATATATACAAAATATTATGGGTGTGTGTGAAACTATGTGTACATGTATATACGAATTATGTGTAAAGACCTTGGTATATGATGCATGCATGTAATGAACGATATGTGTGAATGGATGTAAAAAATGCGTAGACTACACTCTAAGCAATTCAGGGGCTCATGAGGGCATGGCTTAGCTGATGTTTTCTCATAGGTGCTTCTTTGGAAGTTTTCTGCTTTTCACAACTTCTATACCATTTGATGCCCCCGTGAGAGTTTGAAATAGTGTTGGCCTCG
Organism: Excoecaria agallocha; assembly: GCA_037975025.1. NCBI lineage: Eukaryota > Viridiplantae > Streptophyta > Magnoliopsida > Malpighiales > Euphorbiaceae > Excoecaria > Excoecaria agallocha. The sequence goes on from CM075808.1 coordinate 79,112,306, forward strand.
CTTTTGCTCCTTATCTTGGGGCTACTTGACTAGTTGTATAGGGCACGATCTTGTGTTTGCCATTTCATATGGGGAGAGCTATACCCCCTGTTTGAAGAATTTGTGAACCTTTTGCCATGCGATATCCTGCCTTGGGCCTCTAATGGTGAGTCACTTGTTGGAAATGAGGTCTCCTAAATATTTCCTTGATCAACAACCCTTTATTTTTGTAGATTCTTGCAATCATTATTAGAAGGTAGTGCGCCCTTTGAAGGTTTTCACACTAGCTTTTCTTGGCGAGAAATGCATCCTTTTAGATTTTCACATAACCCTATGCCTTATTTTTGCCTGGAATGAACCCATCCTAATCCAGTGGCCTTTATTTGTCTTCCTTTTTTTGTAAGATAGATTGCCCATTTTTAGGTTTTCACCCTATCCTTTGGCCTAACTTTTACTTAGATAGCTAGTTACGATTTTAATCTCTAACGATCATTTTTTCTTTTTTTCTTTTTCTTTTTTTGATTTTTGTCAGCATCTCCATTATCGACTTCAGCAGGTGTCCTTATCTTACCACGAGTTTTTCTTGATCAATGAATCACATGATTATGCTTATGTATGAATTTTTATCTACATGTATCTTATGGCAATAATAATAGGCACAAACAGACATGTAAGACAATGACACGAGCTTCATCCAATCTTGAGGAGGATATCTTACATGCATCTGACTTTAGTTATCAATCAGCCCTTTCGAGTTTTCTTGATTAAATATTTTCTTTTGATCCCTAACTTTTGCCTAGGATGTCTTTTCTGATTTTTTCCCTAGCAGGGTGTCCAATCTTGGCAAGGCCTTATTTTTTATTTTGACCTGTGAGATTTTTTTATGGCATTTATGAGTCTTTGCCTTGGAACCTTTTCAATCTATCGACATTGCATCATTGCTGGCGAGAATATTTGTCCAATTAATACCTCTAGCACAAAGGATCTATCCTTAGCTCATATAACTTAGAGTGTTTGACACTGAACTGTTTATTTGCTCACCCTAACCCCAATGGTTTGGTTCTCAAAGTATTCTTTAATGGTTAAGAGTCAGTTTTTGGTTGGCTTTGTCAAAACTAACTCAAAAAAGGAAAAAAATTTGAGGCTTGGTTCTTTTCAAAGTGTCTTCTGATGGTTAAAAGTTAGTCTTTGATTGGCTTTGTTAAGATTAACTTAAAAAAGAAGGGATCTTTGAGAGTCGGTCCTCATGGGTTGTATTGTGGTCATTTTAAGAAAAAAAGGAATGGTTAAGGACTAAAGTTTGTATAGGCTTCATTTGAAGATAAAAGGTCAAGACAATAGCTTTAGCTTCTAATTTTTCTTTATGCTTTCCAGTAATGTGTTTATTGATTTCTAGCACTAGGGTCTAAGCAAAGACTCTTCCTTTTTTTTTTCTTTGTTTCTTCTTCTTCTTTTTTTTTCTTCTTCTTCTTTTTCTTCTTTTTTGCCTTACTTTAAGAGTTATAGTGGATGCATTTAAAATGTCTTTTCTCGAGATTAAATAAAATGAGGTTTATTGAAATAATGTCTTGGAAGTGTTATGATTATTACCATGCATGATGCAAATAAGCCTTATCTAAAAAACTCATTATTCAAAGACACTTATTAAATCATAAGGAAAAATATTTAGGCCTTATGGTGCCCCCCATGGTTACATAAGTAGCATTTTACCTTTTTATCTCTCTTTGGGATCTGAGAACTGCTTACTATCAATGAGGTCTTGGATCTTATACTTAAGAATTCAAAAATCATCTATCAGATGGCCAATAAGTTGGTGGAAACTGTAGAATTGATCTAACTTATGATCTAGCTTGCTATGATCTCTAGCTTGGCTTATAGGGTAAGGGTTGCAGCTTCTCTTCTTTAGCTAGCTACTTAAAGACCCAAGATAAAGGCTTACCCAAATTGGAATACTGCCTCTGAGCTGCTACAGCTGTTGACACTTTTCCTGTTCCTTAGGTACCATTGCCATTGCCATTGTGTCCCTTAGGGTTTTGGCTACTTATTTTCTTTGCTAGATACTCTCCTTCAGCTTTGATGGCTATGTCCTTGAGAGATTCCCAATCTTTGAGCCCTTTCATTTTTAGACCATCCCTCAAGTAGGGACTTGCATTCCTGCTGAGCAACCTTTTTAATCAGCTGTGTCGGGCTTTCTCTTTATCTCCATATCCCGATTTTTCCATCGAGTTAAGTAGTCATGTAAGGACTCACTATGTTTCTGTTGAAGTAGCTCCAGGTCTTTTAATGTGACCGCCATTCAAGTGTTGCAGTCATATTGACTTCATAAACTCATTTTTCAGGAGATCCTAATCATCTTTCATTTGGCAGTCTAACCCATGATACTACTCAATGGTTGTCCCCATCAAGCTAAAGAAGAAGTACTCTACCTTTTACCTCTTTTTCAGTATGGTTCCCTTCATAACAAGAGTGTATTGCTTTATATGTGTAGAAGGGTTTGCCATGCCATTGAATTTAGGTAGCTCAGGCATCTCGAATTTTTGGGGCAATAGCTCTTCACCATTCAGATCCTAATCTTCAAGGTCGATCCCATTACCAGTCAATGACAAGCGGACCATCATCTCAATTTTCTCATCTAATTTCTTGAGGGTAGCATCTTCATTCCTAGGACTTACGTCCTTTATGACCACTGGCTCTTCCTCTTCCTCTTACTCTTCCTCATCATCAATTAATTCCTCTTCAGAAGTAGGTGGCCCTAATAATGTTGAACTCTGTTTGGTTTGAGACGAAAGCAGTAGGCAGAGATCCAGAAGGAGTAAGCAATCCCCCAATCTTAGCCAACAATCTATCCTCAAACTCCCGAAACCTTTTGTCTAGCCTTTTGTTTAACTCATCATGCTACCCCTATGACATTTCCTCGGCCATCTCTAACTTTAGTTCAAGCTCAGATTCCCCCTTAAACCACTTGGACGAATAGTCTACTATGGCTGAAAAACTTAAATGGTTAGAATGATGTATATACAATGATATATGCATGATGTATGAATACATGAATATGTCAGGTGTCAATCACACCCATATATAAGCAAGATATAGCCTTCCAACCTTATTATTCCCAAATGGAAGGTCACTCTCTTTCCTAGGTGGGCTTAACCTATAGATCAATGGGGAACCCAATTGACGTGTATGGTGCACAATGGAAAACCGAGAGCATAACCCCTCTTAATTAAATGTGCATGAATTTTGGCCATTATGTATTTAAATGATTAAAATAAATTGGGATTGGGCCCACTGAGGCATGGCAGCCTTTGACAAGTGCCACCTAATTTATTTGAATTTATTCAATATATAAAAGCCCATATAGCATGCAAGGGTTATTAAGGTCATACAAGCTATTATCATTACATGGGCTTGTAGTCAATTAGTGAAACTTTAGGGCTACCTAAGCATAGTCCCTACCAATAAGTTTAGCTCATCATAAGCATAAAGACTGATGGGTCACCATTTCATACACTAATTGGTACTAGACTTAGGCTGGTGGTTCTTTTTAACACATCCCTACATTAATTTGAACGTAAGACGTGCTTTAGGATAGCACTGGGGCTAAAAATAGGGACGCCTAACTTAATTATAAAGCTCTAAAGTGAATGCAGAAATGCAATTTTGAAGGGAGATATGATCAATATTAAAAACACACTAATAAGAACTTAACCGAGATATTTTAGGAGGAAGGTCTCTTAGTCCCCAGTGGAGTCACCATTGTGACGTGCGTTAGGCTCGTTCATGTCTGGGTTTACTCTCGGAGGCTCGCTCTTAGGGTCCAAGACTGGATGAGGCTCATAATGTTCATAATTTGGCCACTTTGATGGTCAACCTATGATGGCATCTATAGTGGACCCAAGAGGTACGTATCATGCAGTCACCACCTAACAGAACATTAGGAAATGATTCTAACTTTTGAGGCCCACACCAAAGAGGTGTTCGGAACAAACTCTTACTTATACCCCAGTTAGGTGTTGTTTTATAAATGAGTTTTTAATATGAATCGAATCTTTTTTCTCACATGATGCATTACAACAGAAATAAATAAACATTCTAAACATTCAAGAAATTGACAAATAAACAAAAGAAACAAATAAAGAAACCTATTCAAACTATTACATAAGCAAGTTTTTCAGCGAGAAAAGAATAAATAAATTACCATACAAAAAATGGGGACATTCATTTGAGTTGGGAATATTGGTTCCCTCATGCACATTTACAAAAATAATTCTTTTTTTTGTATGGTTTTTGGGATTAGCAATTAGACAATGCTCCATTTTATTAGAAAAGCCTAATTTAATTAATAAAAATTATTTTAAATGAATTTTATCTTTATCGAGCAAAAACCATCTTATTACTACCTATTACAACTCCAAAAATAATACATCAAAATAAATCAATAAATGGAAGGAAATAAATCTAAATAAATAATAAAGTACGAGAATGAAATTTGACAATGATATGCACCCTGGGAGATCTCCAATCTTAAAACACCAAATGTCTCAATGGATACAAGGTTAATTTACTCATAAACACACAAGGAAAATAAAAGATTAGTATTATGTCAAGTAAAAAAAATAACAATGGAAAATAAAGAAACTAAGCATTCTGGACTAAAGCACTAAGTATGCAGAATCATGAAATGCATGTAATGGAATTAAAATAGCATTTACATTTAACCAAGCATGAAAATGAACTAAGTATGAAAAATAAGCATGTAATAACATGAAATAGATTAAACAACACTCATAGATGGCCTACATTCAAGGACAGACAACTAGACCAAAAAGGGTGACGGGATAGAAATGAGGCTCTGCTATGTCTCATCTATTACGATGACAAACAGCCATCGGTGAAGCCTTCTTCCTATTTGTCACACGATGTACAGACAGTGTTAGGCTAAAATCAATAAGAACATAGCAAATTCAATAATTAATCCTAAGCATGCATACTACACGTCCTAAAACATTCCAAATATAATCTAAAACATCAAAACATATTTTATAAGATGCAATGATGATTATAAACATACAAAATAGAATTTAAATTAAAGAAATCTAAATATACATCAATGGTGAACTTAACTTTAAATCATGTTATTCTACTCTTATTATCATACTAAGAATATATTTCAGGGCATCACAGAAGCATAAAGCATGGCATTAAAAGAAGATTAACTACAACAAATCATAAAATTACAGCATGCATATTTCATGGCATATAGTTTAGAGAGAGAAAGAAAACCTAGAATATTAGCCTTAGGAAGTTTCTATTTTGTAACCTTAAAAGCTACACTCCGAGATTTGTGCTTCAATGATTTCCATGGTTTAAAGAATGATTAAAATCTTTTGTGTGAAAGGATATGTATGGGAGATAATGTTAGAGTTTCATGCCTTTCAAGAATACAGAATTAACTTTCTCTCTCTCAAGAATGGCTACCTTTTTTCAAATTGTTCTCCCTCTCTCAAATTAGGGTTTTTTTAGGTTTTTAATTCTAGTTTCTAAGATTCTGCCCAAGAAATCCTCGAAAATCTAGTTAAAAATCATCCTGTTAAAAATTGATTTGAGTTGCTAAAAGAAAATGTGGAAATTCTGGAAAAAATCCCACAAATGAACGTCTGTGAGTGATAGACGAGTGTCTATAGAAATGATCACAAACAGCCAAAACAAGCCGTCTGCTAGGAGAAAGCCAGGAATAAATGGTCACAGATGGGCATCTATCAATGAAAGACGGTTGTCTATCACAAAAGAGCCCTATTTTGGAAGATTTTTTAAACTCTTTTCTTATGCCCTAGAAATGAAAAATCAAGACTCAAAAAAACATTTTAGAAAAGTGTGAAAATCACGAACGAATCATCAGGTAACTTCGATTTGGGTTGCCTTAGGACCTAGTATTTACACCCTTGTGACTTGAAGTCACAGGCGTGATGGATGACTCACACCCATGACTAACATTTCACAGGTACAAATTAGCCAGGTTAACAATTAAAGGGAGAGAAGACTAAGTTATGGTAAGTCATAGTCATGAGTCACTTCAAAATAATGACTCTCGTTTTCCCTCTCTATTTTGCTCACCACCCTTTATGGGTTTGAAATTCGAAAAACCCAAAAGGGTAAAAAGGAGGAAAAACACTTAAAACCTTCGATAGAAATCTTTTAAATAAGCTATAAGTTAAAACCAATTAAAAACTAATAAAAAAAACAAAACTTTTAAAACAAATAACTTATAATGGTTCTACCATATGGCAATTATCCTCAAGTGTGTTTCACAATATAAAGCTATCTAAAATAAGAAAAAAATGCTAAAAAATCACCTAAAGGTTGATTTTATAGCATTCAAGAGTGAATGTACATAAGTTAGGCCAAGAAGAAGAAAATCTTTATAATATTACCTTTAGTGTACTTTTCTCTTGTAAACAATGGAATGGTAAGCTTCTATATCTCTCCTTGACAGAATAATTGAAAATCAAACTTGAAAGCTAGTATTTAAAGTTGAAAAACTTGAAAAACTAAAGAGAAGGATGCTAAGATGGGTTGCAGCAACCAAAATCCACCCGTTCTTCTAACTTTCTCTTAACTTTTTATATACTTTTTTTTTGGAAAAAGGCCATGTCATGGTCATGAGTCATGACTAATGATTGTAACTTGGCCTTTTCCATTCCTAGGGTGCGATCAGTTAGCTATGGGTGTGACTTTCAATATGTCAAATTCTAATACATCATTAAGTGGCATATTATCCCTCTTAGAAATATTACCTATTCTTTGGCATCTATCACAACTTAACATAAAAGGTTTAACATCATCAAACAATGTAGGCCAAGGGGGAAATAACCATAATTGTAAAACTTTGGCTACCATCCTATTGGATCTATGATGTCCACTTGCTTTGGCTCTATGACAGGCTTTGATGATGTCCCATTGTTCTTCCTTTAGAATGTACCTCCTTAAAATTTGGTTAGAGCATAGCTTGAACAAATATGGATAATCCTACAAATAATGCTTCATATCAAACTTTAGCTTCTTCCTTTATTGGTAGCTAAAATCTTTTAGAATAAATCCTCTTGCAAGAAACTTGGCAAAAATGAACAAACCAAGGAATCAAAACTTCACAAGCATAAATCACGTAAATTCGCTCGTTTAGGAATATATCAAAAATTTTCCTTTTTACTATATGATGATGCTCCAAGCGAGATAGATGGTCAACAATAAAGTTCTTTACTCCTTTTTTATCCTTGATCTCCAAATTGAACTCTTAAAGCAACAACACCCATCTTATCAAATAAGTGTCACAAGGTTGTATGGTTCAACCAAATTAGCACTTTTGCTCTAACAAAATATGGTCAACACTTCTTAAACAAAAATACAACTGCAAGAAGCTCATTCTTAGCGATAATGTAATTAACTTGTACACCTAATAATGTATGGCTTGCATAATAGATGGTATGAAAGACCTTCTCTCTCCTTTGTCTAAATATACACCCCTGTCATGGATGCTTGCATCACATATGATCTCAAAAGGCAAATTTCAATTTGGTAATATAATTACGAGATCTATAATTAACTTTTGTTTTAGCAAGTTAAAAGCCTATAAGCAATCATTAAAAAAGTTTAATGCAACATCTTTCATTAACAAATTAGAAAGTGGTTTGGCAATTTTCAAGGAGTCTTTAATTAACCTATGGTAGAATCCCACATGACTAAGAAAACTCATAACACCTTTGACACTAGTTTGAAGATGAAGCTTTTTAATGACATAAATTTTTTCCTTGTCAACTTTAATCCCTTTTTTTAAATTTTGTGACATAACACTATCCCTTTTCTAACCATGAAATGACACTTTTTCCAATTAAGCACCAAGGTTGTTTTCTCACATCTAGCCAATACCAAATCTAAGTTGGCTAGGCAACTATTGAAAATGCACCTATAAATGGTGAAGTAATCCATAAACACTTCTATGAACTTTTCAACAAAGTCATAGAAGATGGCCATCATACACTATTGGAATGTAGCCAGTGCATTACATAGCCAAAAGGCATATGTCTATAAGTAAAGGTCTCATATAGGTATGTAAAAGTTGTCTTTTCCTGATTCTCAGGTGTTATTGGTATTTATATGTAACCTGAATACCCATATAGAAAATAATAATACTTATTCCCAGTTAACCTTTCTAACATTTGATCAATAAAAGGTAATGGAAAATGATATTTTCTAGTAGCATTATTTAATCTTATAGTCAATATATACTCTCCAACCCATAACTGTGCGAGTTTGAATGAGTTCATTTTGCTCATTGGTCACTATAGTCATACCACCCTTTTTAAGACACATTAGACTGGACTCACGCAACCACTATCTAAGATAGGATGAATAATACTTGCATCTAGCAACTTTGGTACCTTTTTCTTAACTACCTTTTATATAGCTAGATTTAGTCTTTTTGGGTCTGTACCGTGTGTAGACACCATGACCCAAGGAAACCTAGATCAAGGTTACTCAATGATGGGGAAGTAGTATATTATTGATAGAGAACACGAATCACGAAGCTCCGACCTCGAATTTCATATTTTCACAGAAACTTTATGGTTTTCGATGTGTCTTTTGAATTTCAGCAAAGGAGCATCAAAAGCCTTAACTTTGGCCTTCAATCATGATAGATAGTTGTCTGTCATAAGTGTGACGGCCGTCTATGGCCACTTCCCTCTAATTTGGGTCAAATTAGGGGCATTTTTATAATTTTTGAAAAATCGCATGAGGGACAGCCATTTATCTATGATGGACATTCGTCTTTAAAGTTATTTCCAAATTTTTCAAGCTTTTCAGTTTTGAAAGATAGAGGATAAGATTCAATTTTGATTTGATTTTGAATTTCAAGGGGTTTTATCTTTCCATATTTGGAGAATTGGAGTTAGAGTGGGTTTCCAACTCTTTTCCAAATACAAAAGCCAAAATTAGGTTTTTTTAAAAGATAGGGGAGACTTTGAAAAGAATATGATTTTTGAAGAGAAATAAATTAATTCTTTTCTCTTTGAAACCAAAAGTTCAATATAGACTCTTCATCAAAAAAAGGCATAAAAATTCTCTTTATTTTTTTGAACACAAAAATCGAAGATTGGAGCAGAGATCGACACTTCTAATCCTACAAAATTAAAATATCTTGAGGGTAATATTCTAGGTTCCTCTCTTTCTCTCTTTAACTCATCTTCATAATCATGTGAATATACAAGCATGTTTATAGTACTATAATGCATGTTTTTACATTGTTCTATTTGAGTTTGTTCAATTTCATGATGCTATAATGATCTAAAGTTGTCTAATGTGTTAGAATAATATGTTTGAGTTTATTTTTCTCCTTAAATGTGTGCTATATTTCTTCTTTTAAAATTCTATTTTAAATGTTATTTGCAGTCATCACTTAGTTAAAAGTAAGATTTAGGGGTTATATTTAGATCTAGCATGCTTTAGGACTATAAATTATGTGCTTAAGACTCGTTTAGATTTTTTATAGTTATTGTGTCTCGAAAATTTGATTTTTTATGTCTGTTTTTAGGTGACAGACATGAAAAAGCATTGTAGATGCCTGTCTGTTAAGGCGATAGATGGAACGCCGAGGCGTTTTCTCCTCTTCCCATCCCTTCTCTTACTTCGGGTGTTTGTCACTTACCAGGGACGCCCGTGGCTTGATTTTTTTAATTTTTTATTGTATTTTAAAGCCTTATTTTGCATTTAAGTGACTCTTTTAAAATTTTTTTAATGTATTTTTTATATTTTTGTTCGTGTATATTCTGCTCTGTAACTTTATTCTATTTTATTATGGTGGTTCTGACTCATTATTTTCATTTATCTTTAATATTCATATACTTTTAACATGCTAATTGATTAGATTTCTTTCTTTTAGGTGAACAAATTATTTTATGTGCTTTTGGAATTTCGAGGTGTGATCATACATCAAGAGTCATGTCCCAATCTATTTTCCCTCTCTCTTTTTATTATTTTGCATTTAGGATTATTTTATTTATTTATTTATTTTATTTATTTTTATTATATTGTTTATTTTGGATGTATTTCCTTTTTGGGAATGTAATAGGTAGTAATAAAATGATTTTTTCATGTCAAATTGGAAAATTCACTTTAAATCATTTTTATTAATTTATCGATTTTTCCTTAATAAAATGGAAAATTGTCTAATTTTAACCCAAATCACACCATAAAAAGAAAGCCTCATTTTCCCCCAAATGGGATCACTCATCTCGCGTTTTCATAAAAAAAAAAACTAAGGTTCTCTATCTTTTTTTAGTAAATACCGTGTATGAGGGAATCAATGTTCCCAAAATTTAATTGACTCCCCATTTTATGTATGCTATTTCATTTTGTATGTTATTCTCTTTTTTGGGACGATTTGCTTATGTAATTATTTAAGTAGGACTTTTATTAATTTATCATTTTCTTATGTGAATGAAGTGTTTATTTATTGTAATGCATTATGTAAGAACGTAGGTAGTGAATTAATATTTAAAACTCAATTATTAAACAACATTTAACTAAAGTGCCAAATAAGAGTGAAGTCCCAAACACCATTCTCAGTTTGGGCATCAAAAGGTCAAGATTCATTTTCCAACATTCTATTGGGTAGTGAATCCATGACACCTACCTCTTTAAGCCCACTTTAGACACCTTCATAGGTTGACCATCAATAATAGACTGTGTTTGAAACCCACTCTATTGTGAAGTGACTAATTTATGATTAGTGAACCTTATTTGGTCTTGGACCCTAAAAGTGGGCCTCTGAGAACCCAACCAAAATCAAATGGACCCCAACATGCATCACAGTGGCGACTCCACTAGGGACTAAAGAGACCTTGCTCCTAAAAGCATCTTGTTTACATTTCTTATAATTAAGTTTTTCCTATTAATCCTATCTCCTTTAGAACTAAGTTAGGCATCCCTTTATAGCCCCGATGCTATCCTGAAACACACCTTACATTCACTTAATATGGGGAGGTGTCAAGGAGACCCATCAGCCCAAGTCTTGTACCAAATGGTATATAAAATTGTGACCCATCAGTCGATATGCTTGTGATGAGCTAAACCTATTAGCCGGGACCATACCTGGGTAGCCTTAAAGTTTCATCACCCTGACTCAAGCTAATGTAATTACAATAGAAACTTCCTTTAAGTTGTATAACCATAACAACTTTTGCTTGCTATATGGACCTTTACATATTGACTATACTCAAATAAATTGGAAGGGTGCAAGTTAAAGCCTGCCATGCCTCAACAGACCCAACTTGATCTATATGAGTTAGTCAAAATACATAGTGATCAAAATCCATATGCTTGTACTTCTAATTAAAAGAGGTTATGTTGCCGATTTTCCATCGTGCACCATATGTGTCCATTGAATACCCTATTGACCAATGGGCTAAGCTCACCTAGGAAAGAGACTGTACGACCTTCAGTGTAAGAGTAATAAGGTTGGAAGGCTTTGTCTATGCTTGTATGTGATTGTGATTAACGTCTAATGAAAGTATTCATTGCATCCATACATCATGTATATACCATGTTCATACATCATTCCTGACATTTGACTTTTACAGCCATCATAGATTTACTTAAGTGGTCTAGAGGTTTAGATAGTTGCCTTGTTCAGAGATTGATATCTGAGTTGCTAGGGCTAAGGTCAAAATTAAGTTCAAGGTTGGAATAAGAGGTCGGTTCTGAGTTGAGTTTAAGCCAACTATTAGAAAGTAGACAAGAAATAGAATCAGAAATGGATGATGAACAATTGAATGAGACTAGAAGGGTTATGGATGAGTCAGTAAGGTTTCTATCTTTAAAGGAAAGGTTGGCCACTTCTGTGTTAGGGCCTTCGGTGACATATGATGAATTAGATTGGAGACTAGATAGGAGGTCTTAGGATTTTAAAGAGAGGTTAATGGCCATAATTGGCGGGTTGGTGGCTTTTTCAGTACTAAACACCTGCAACACCTGTTTACGAGATAGCAAAGCCAATGCATGTTAGGGAAGTTACTGCAGTAGATGCTACTACACTTTGAGATACACTAAAGAGGGAGAGGAGGCATGAGCTAGAAAATGATTATATTGAGGAAGAGGATGAAGAAAATGTTCCTCCTATGATGAATATGAAAAGTAAGGGTCCTAGTGCTGAGGATTCAACCTTCAAGAAAATGAAAGAGAAGATTAAAGCAATATCCAAGTTATTGTCTGGTGGAAGGGGAATGAACCCTGAGAACAGTGATTTAGATGGGGACAAGCCTCTACCTTAAATGTTCAAAATGTCTGACTTATCGAGATTTAATGGTACTTTATATCCTTCTGCACACGTTGAGCAGTATACACTAATCATGAAAGATACCACCTTGACTAAAAAACAAAAGAATGAATATTTCTATCTGAGTTTAATAGGGCCAATGATAGACTGGTATTATGGGCTAGATAGGTGCACTAAGGAAGATTGGGATTTGCTGATCGAAGAATTTCTTAAGCTATATGATTGCAGCATAAGAATAGAAGTTGCCTTAAAAGATCTCAAATTGCTTCAACAAAAGCATGATGAGTCCTTTCATGAGTACTTGATAAGTTAGAGGAACAGGATAATGGAGATGAAGAGGAAGCCTAATATAGCTGACCAAATCATGCTCTTCATTTAAAATGTAAGTCCTTACCTAAGGGATAGCTTGAAGATGAAGGAGTTGAAGGATTGGGAGTCTTTGAAGGACATAGCCATAGAGGATGAGGGTGATTATTTAGCCAAAAAGAGACAATAATAAAGGTGCAAGGAGGAACTTTGGCAATAACAAGGCAATCGAAAGCAGCTGTGAAGCAAATAAAACTAAGAAGACAATTGAAAGTGTCTGCTACAAAGGTTAATTAGAGGCACTACTCCAATCTCAAAAAGTCGTTGTCTTGGGTTTTGGATCGATTGAGTAAGGAAGGGAAGCTTCAGCCATTGCCATTGAGGCCTACTAAGAGTCAAAGGTTGCCCTACCATAGGAAAGTTCAACACTATGCTTACCATTAGCATACCGAGCATCTCACTGATTATTGTTGCACCTTAAGGAATAAGATTTAAGATTTGACAGGTAGCAAATAGATTATGGATCCTAAAAAGAGAGAGAAAAAGAAGAAAGAAGGATACAATGTTGTTCTGCCTTCGATTTCATGATTGGGCCTAATCTGCTTGAGTGTTATGTGATGAAAGACCTATTTGGGAATGAGTACGTGGCCATTACTCATTCTAACCCCAAAGCAACAATTCCAAGTGAAGAAAATTGGCCAGTTTTTATGATTAACTGTTGGGATTCCCCTACCGTGAGTGAAGATAAAGCAGCTATGGTGCCCATTGGTATCTGAAGTTCAGCCAGTGAAAGCAAAGAGGAGGTGCAGGAAGAGAAGAAAGTGAAGGTGGTCACTAAAAATAGAAGGGTGGCCCCTGAAATTGAGAAACAACCGACTCTTACAGTAGTGCCCATAGAGAAAGAGACTGACGAGAAATAAATCATAAAGCAGTTGAAGAAGACACAGGCCCAAATTTTTATTTAGGATTTGTTGAGGCAGTCTCCATCGCTAACAGAAATTGATTAAAGCTTTGAGTGAGTCTACTATTGCCACTACCATTTCACCTTTAAAATTTTGGACTCAGTCAAGGGAGGAACAGGAGAGAATGTTTTGTATTCCAATGTTGATCTACCTGATAAAGGTAGAAACCATAATCGTCCTCTCTATGTCAAAGCTCAAGTGAATGGTAAGCACACATCATATGTAATGGTTGATGATGGGTCTTCTATCAATATGTGTCCCCTAGTTGCAATCTTTCTTTTAGGCTTAATAAAAGTATACTTAACAAATTGGATTTGACAATTTGTACTTATGACAATTCAAAGAGGCAAGCTACGGGGACCTTCAAAGTTATAGTGAAGACAAGACCAATTGAAATTGAAGCTGAGTTTGTGTTATCACCTATTTTTGCCAATTTTTCTATGCTACTTAAAAGGCCATAGTTCCACAAGTTAGGTGGAGTTCCCTCTACACTACATCAAATGATTAAGATATCTTATGATGGTCAGGTGGTCACCAGCAAAGCTATGAAAGAAAATTAAGTATCTGTGCTAGAGATAGCTAAGCAGCCTTTCAGTGGGTTCCATGTGTTTGTGATTAGTGATGAAGAAAGTGAAGGTGGTTTTGCTAATATTCCGCAAGTAATCAATATGTTAAAGAAAATGCATTTCTTCCCTAGAGCCAGTTTGAGTGAGTCTACTATTTTCACTACCATTTCACCTTCTAAATTGTTGGACTTAGTCAAGGGAGGAACGAGAGAGAATGTTGTGTATTCCATTGCTGATCTTCCTGCTGAAGGTGGAAACCACAATCGTCCTCTCTAAATCAAAGCGTAAGTGAATGGTAAAGAAAACATCGTGCATAATGGTCAATGATGGGTCATCTATCAATGTGTGTCCCCTGGTTGCAATTCTTACTTTTGGGATGAATGAAAGTATTCTCAACAAATCAAATTGACCATTTTTGCTTATGATAATTCAAAGAGGCAAGTTGCAGGGACCTTCAAGGCTATAGTGAAGATAAGAACAATTGAAATCGAAGCTGAGTTTGTGTTATTACCTATTTTTGCCAATTTTTCTATGCTACTTGGAAGGCCATAGTTCCACAAGTTAGGTGGAGTGCCCTATATGCTACATCAAATTATTAAGATACCTTATAATGGTCAGGTGGTCACCATCAAAGCTGTGAAAGAAAATCAAGTATTTGTGCTAGAGATAGCTATGTAGCCTTTCAGTGGGTTCCATGTATTTGTTATCAGTGATGAAGAAAGTGAAGGTGGTTTTGCTAATATTTCACAAGTAATCATTATGTTGAAAAAAATGCATTTCTTACCTAAAGCTAGTTTGGGTAAGAATTCTCAAGAAGTACAAACTCCAATGACTACCAAGGGATAGAAGAATAGAAAAGGTTTAGGTTATGCTGGTCTTCGTCAGAAAGGCAAAGGAAAAGAAGCAGCAAAGGAGATTCCTCATATTTCCAAGAGCTTTATGCGAGCATTGGGAGTTTACCTATACTATAGGGAAAATTAGCCTCAATTTGTGGGAGACAAGATAGTTCCTAGCTTGGAGCTGTTTAATAATGTATTTGATTGGGAACAAGGGATTACCAAGCAAGTTAAAGGATTTTGGAATGAGGAGATTCTTTTGCATCATTTAACTTGGGACAAGGAAGTGCCTGAAGAGATCATGATTGAAAAGCTGTTTGCCATTCAAAAAAAGGGCAAAAAGAAGATTCAAATTGAAGATCCACTCAAGCCAAACCTAGAAGTTTGAGAGGCATCTGATGCTACCAAGACTGAAGATGATACTTTCATTGATATTATTTATGTTTCAAAACTTTTTTATGAGAACAATGATTTCTTTTTTGATTATATTAATAAGATGAACAAATTTGCTTACTTGTGTGATGTTTCTTCTTATTTTGATATGCATAATCATAATCATGAATCATTCATTTTTTACATTAACTCAAAAAACACATGTTCATTTAATCTCATAATAAAAGAAAATCCCAAAGAAATCTTATTAACATCAGTTATAACTCCTGTAGAGAGAAAAAATTTGAGAGAATATTAAAAAAATTTAAAAGAGTCTTTGACTGGACCCATAAAGACATACCCGAAATTGATCAAGAAATAGCTAAACATGCCATCCCAACCTATCTAAGCTATAAACTGGTCAAGCAGAAGCTTAGGAGACTTAGGCTGGAATGGGCTGAAAAGGTTAAAGATGAAGTCAGGAAGCATATAGAGGCCAAGTTCCTAGGAGAGGTTTAATACCCAATATGGTTAGCAAATGTAGTTCCTGTAGCAAAGAAGGATGGAAAGGTTAGAGTCTATATAGACTATAGAGATTTAAATAAAGCTTGCCCTTGGTGGTGAGCAAAAATCGAACCAAACCAAAAAACCAAACCGAACAGATCGATTTTTTTAATTTGGTTTGGTTTTTCGATTCGGTTTTCAATTTCTAATTTTAAGAAATTTTGGTTTTTCAATTCGGTTTTTTAAGGAAAAAATCGCATAAAAACCAAACTGAACCAAAATTTATATAATTATATAATTTTTTTAATTTTTTTATTGAATAATTATTTTATACATATAAATTGTATTATTTTTAGTTGTAAATTATATGAGTAAATTTACCAATTATTAATATCTATTTTTTAGGTGATAATTTAGAATTTTGACGATTAAATTAAAAATTGATTAAATAAAAAAATTTATTTAATGGTTTTGTTGTATTATTTATTATATATTTTGGGATTATTTCTTTAATTTAAACTTTTATTTGTACAATTTAGATGTTTTTACTTTATTATATTATGATTTATAATTTTTTATAATTTTTAGACACAATACTTTTTATTTTTTTAAATAATTTTAAATTTCGATTTTTCGGTTAACCGATCCAAACCGATCGAAAATTTTGGTTCGATTTAAATTCGATTATTCTAAAACTTTGGTTCGGTTCGATTGATAAAAATAATGAAACTTCAATTTTCGATTATTTTGGTTTGGTTCGGTTATTGAACCAAACCGATCGTTGCTCTCCCTTACTTGCCCTAAGGATGACTTTCCCTTAACTTACATAGATGTCTTAGTAGATAATGGAGCCGCCTGTGCCATATACAGCTTTGTGGATGGGTATGTTGGGTACAATTAGATTCTGAACAAAATCATGGATGGGATTAAAATAGCCTTGATCACCGAGTAGGGTACCCACGCCTATTGAATTATGCCTTTTGGACTTAAGAATGCCAGTGTCACCTACTAGAGGATGGCAACTAGGATATTAGATAACTTGATCCATAAAGAGGTAGAGGTGTACAAGGATGATATGATGATTAATTTGGCCACCCAAAAAGTGCATACTTAGAGTTACTTCAAGTAAGCTCTTAGGACATGTAGTGAGCCAAAAATGAATAGAGATAGATCCAAAAAAAGTGAAAGCCATCAGAGAGATGCCTGTGCCTTAGAAGGAAAAGGAGGTTAGAGGATTTCTAGGCAGGATTCAATACATAAGAAGGATCAACTAGTTGTTTGGAATGAAGATTGTTAAAAGGCATTCAACATCATCAAAGAATATCTTTTGCACCCACCAGTGTTGAGACTGCCACGGGCAGGTAAGCCTTTAATCTTATATTTAGCCATAAAGAATAGTTCAATAGGGGCTATAATGGCTTTGAAATTGAGTACACTATCTATTACCATAGGAAGAAGTTTCTACCATATGAGACTATGTACATAGAGGTTAAAAAGATTCATCTAGCAGTCATCTAAGCTTTGAAGAAACTGAGGCATTACTTCCATTCCTACAGAAAACAAGTTGTAGCTAAGCAAAATCCTCTTAGGTATTTGCAGGAAGCACCCTTACTTCTAGGGAAGATGGGTAGATGGTTAATCCTTATATAGCAATTTGATATCAAATACATCACTAGGAAAACCATTAAGGGAAGAGGTGTGGGAAATTTCTGAGCTGATTAACCATTAGAGGGAGAAGAGATAACTTATGAGTTTCATAATGAGCATATCACAACTATAATGGTACAGGGTTGGCAAATGTACTTCGATGAAGCTGTGAATAACAAAGGAGCTGGAGCTGGAGTGATTCTAG
Organism: Excoecaria agallocha; assembly: GCA_037975025.1. Taxonomy (NCBI): domain Eukaryota; kingdom Viridiplantae; phylum Streptophyta; class Magnoliopsida; order Malpighiales; family Euphorbiaceae; genus Excoecaria; species Excoecaria agallocha. The sequence continues at coordinate 79,130,011 of CM075808.1, forward strand.
TAACCCTAGAGGGAGAAAAGTTACCTTTTGCTAAAAAAAACTAAGGTACTAAGCTTGCATCTTTAGGTTAAAAGCCTTACTAGCTGTGGGGACAAAATTCACAGAAGTATTCAGGGATTTATCTTTGGTAGTTTATCAAATGAGAGGTGAATGGTCAGTAAAGGAAGAGTGGTTATTGCCTTAGCAAAAAAGTTTGAAAGCCTTGAGTGGTCAGTTTGAGGTTTGCACATTTGTATATATGCCTAGAGAGGAAAACCTATTGGCAGATGCCTTAGCTACCTTAGGGTCAATGTGGGATAATCTGAAAGTAGTAAGTATGAAGCCAATTTTGATTTGGAGTTCTAACAAGCCGTACTTCAAAGTTGAGCAAGTAATAGATATTGAAATGGATGATGAAAAATCTCGATACTATGACATTCAGAATTACTTGAAGAGGTTAGTATTTCTAGAGGAAGCCACTGATGTGAGTTAATTGATGTGTTATTTGTGTATGTTTTTGTGAAGTAAATATCTAATTTTAATTAAGTTTTTAAGTGAAACATGGTGCCTTTATGTGTTTTTATTGTAAGTGTGCGTAGGGAGTAAAGGAGCTGCAACTAATGGAGAAAAAGGCAGAAAAACAAGCAAATAAAGAAGACCTGTTGCAGGCGCAACCCTTTCCTCATCATTTTTTTTATTTTGAAATTTTAAGGGTTTTTAAATGGTACAACTATTGAAATATCTTTTAAGTTTGAATTTTTATTTGTCTTTTCATTTTCTTTCTTAAATTTCCAAATTTTCTTTTTGCCCATATACAAATTCTTTTTATATCTTTCTTTCTTTTTACAATCTTTAGTTTTCCTCTTCCCTTTTTTGCTATTTGTTTTCTTTGTGGGTTCTTGATATTTTGTTGTAGTTTTAACCATGGTTCGCTTCAAGAATATGGAGGCCTAAATTTGAGAATTGAGTAGAAACCACAAGAGTATGACTCGCATGTCGATGTTATTTTTCCATAAGCAAAATATCGAGTTTAGTCCTTATCCACATGCCTCTCTAAGTGAACATTCTTAAGGGCAGTCTCCTTTACTCCATTTTATTTTTGTATTTATTTATTTTGTTATTTTGTGATTTATTTTTGGTGTTGTGTTTTTAGATAATATGTTTCTTACATAATGAGAACATTGCGTTCTTTAAGTGTGGGGAAGCTAGGGTGTTGTTTTTAGGTCGTATGTAGTTTGTGTGTTTATAAAGCTTTTATATTTTGTGATATTTGGGAACATTTTTTAGTATAAAATTTCTTATATTTTGCGATTATTGGTGTAGTTGATGAAATTCTTTGGCAATATTGTTGGATTACTTGCTTTAGTATATTGTGTGCACTTATGAAGGGTTATGTTTAGGCAAAGTGCTTTGGTATAGGTTATTTTTAAGTTATTTTTCTTTATACATGTATCTTTGATTGAGTTAATGAAGCATTACTTAGAGTGACTTTTATCTTTACCATTGTGAGATTTTGAGTCTAGATGATGACATAATTTCTTGTGAGAGTACCTTTTATACCATGTACTCTAGAACTTGTTGTGAGTAAGTTTTGAGATTACATTTAGTATAAGTTATGCATGAAAAATGATAAGGGCAATAGAATAACCAATTTTGACTTACTTAAATAGACCAACCTTTTTACTTTAGGTAGCCAATTTTGATCCATGAGCCATTTCTTTGTTGGAAAAGCACAATTATTAGCCTTAATCCATTTTTTAAACATTAAACCTTTCTTTTGGTACCTTTTTTGTGGGAGGATTAGTTTTATTATGTCAATTGAGACAAATTCGATTTAGGTGGTACATGATACTAATTTTAAATTCCTTTATGTATAAGTCAAAGAAAAAACCAAGAATAAAAGAACAAATAAGTCTAAAAAAAGAAAAAAAAAATAAAGTTTTGGACATGGAAGGAAAGAAAAGGGGATTTAGGGTAAAGAACAACCCTTAATGTGAAAATATATCATGTATCATGCTATCTTGATATATTGTAAGTCTCATGTGATGTAGTAATTCTTTTCTTCTCCTCATTTTGAGCTACTTAATCAAATTTATCCTACCTATTGCCTAAACCAAGTTACAACCTTTAGTAAGACCCATTGATTTTATGCATTGACTTTGTGCTAGTAGTGGAGATTTTTACTTATTACAAGCTTATGGTATGTAATGGTATACTAGGGAGTGGAGAGTAAACACTAGCCACTACTTTTTGGAGTGATGTGAGGACAAGTGTTTGCTTAAGAGAGATAGTTACTCTAGGTAATGTGACATTTGCCATGATTGGTGCATGTTGTAAGAAATTTGATTTTTAAAGTGCTTATACTCTTGTATTTTGCATTCTCATGATTCTTTAGTTAGGTGTTCATGGATGTTAAAGCTTGAATATTCATGATATCGCTTGGGAATTTGTTGACATAGACTAGTGGATTGTGAAATGGAAGTTGTTTCATTTGTTACCAAGTATCTATAAGGTATAAAGCTCTATGTTGTTTTTTGTTGTTAATGTGTTTTGTGTTCTTGCATTTTAAGTTTTTGTTTGAGGACAAGCAAAGGTTAAGTGTGGGAGATTGATGTGAGTTAATTGATGTATTATTTGTGTATATTTTTGTGAAGTAAATATCTAATTTTAAAACATGGCGCCTTTATGTATTTTTACTGTAAGTGTGTGTAGGGAGTAAAAGAGCTAAACTAATGGAGAAAATGGCAGAAAAACAAGCAAATGAAGAAGACCTGTCACGGGCACGGTGGAGTCGCAAGTGCGACAAAGCAAGGAAGAAGAAAAGACAGGTCAAACCAGAAGAAAGTCAACTTTGAGGGTTCGTGTTCTATCGCAAGCGCGATAAAGAGAGATGTTGGGTAGTTATTTTTCAAAAGGCACTTCAAAGGGACATGATTCTTCACCAAATGATGTGTACTTCTAGAGGGGTACTCAAAGAGTTGTGTTGCTTTAATTTGGAAGGATACTTAAAGGGTCACAAAGTTTGACAAAGTTATGAATATAAATGGTGGTTATGCAATTCAAATTTTAAAGAGGCATGACTTTTCACTAAGGGTTGTGTATCTCTAGAAGGATGTTTGAAGAGATGTAATGTTTGACAAGGAGTCTATAAATGCAATGAAGATAAAAAAGGAAAAAGGAGAGTTAGGAAATAATTCTTCATGATAGATGAGAGATAGAGAGTGATTAATTTTATCTTTTAAAGGGAAGACAAAGATCAAAAAAGGAGAAGAAATCATTTATGAGTAAAAGGATTGAGAGATCATCTTTTTATTTATCTTTCAATTGTCTATTTTGTTAGAGAGTATGCCCTAGAGCCCATGTAATAGGAATGTATTTCATATGTATGAACTCATATTCTTAATAAAAGGCATCATTCATTTATTAATGCTATGTTTAAATACATGAGTTTGTAAATCTTAAATTAATAAATGAAGTCCTAGATATTATAAACACAGTGCAAAGGCAATCATGAAAGTGTTCATGATATGAGATGTCTATTGCATGCAAATGTGTTAATATCTAAATATCCCTAGTGATAGAATTAACAAGATAGAACATTGTTAATTCAGACAGACTAGCATATGTTATGCTTCTTGAATGGTTCAAGCAGTGGTTCTTATAACTGTGATTATGGAAGATAATCAAAGCTAACATGTGGATGCTTGTTAGAAGAATAAGTTCATTGGAGACCTGCAAAGAAAATCCTCTCATGGATATTAAATCTATGTCAGTGAGGAATCTCTTCATAGCGGTTGTGCAAGTATCCTTAGACTTGAGATCACCAAAGTTATCTTAAGCAGTAAGTGGTATACTTTGACTCCATAACTGATTACTTCTAACTGGAGGTGAACGTAGTTTGGAGGTTGGATATATCATGACCTACTTGAAGATAGTTGAGTTATTGACAAAGGATTCACCATCCCAGATTTATTAAAGGAAGTTATCTCACATGATTCTATAATTACCTTGTTCAGAGAATCTCTGGCCAGAGTAATATGCCAAGATGGATAGAGATCCATGAAGTGCATTTTGGGAACAATGGTTAAATTAATAGAACATACATAATTAGATTTATATGAGTTGACAGAAATCCATACTCGGAATCTAATTGAGATAAGAGTGGTGAAATGAGTAATTGCACGGTAACTGTTTCTATGGAAGGGTATAGTCAAACCACTTGACTTTCCTGATATTTAGGTAGTCATGATGCCTAGCTAGAGGCCAATCATGACTTGTATAATAATGTATCATAAATATCAATAGGAATTGATAAAATAATTTAAAGGAGTTTAAATCATGTAAGTTTTGAATAAAACTCACAATTACATATTATACTGCCAATATGGACAAGAACCCAATAGGTCACATACATATAGAGAAAAAGGATAAAATGGTAAAATGACAAGGATAATAACATTTGATATTATTATGGGAATAGAGAAGTGAATAATAGAATAATTAATTAAAGAGTTTAATTAATTATGATCAAGTAAAATTGTTCGTAGAACTTTTTAGAAATGTTATGTAAAATGGACCTAATTGAAATAATGTATTTCATAGTTAATTATTATTGGACTATAAGTGTTATAGGGCTAATATAATAATTAATAGATCCATTGGAGAAATTAAAAGAGGCCCAGAAAAATGGTTTTGGAGCAAAAACCCTCCAGAGGAAGGGTTACACGCCAAGCCCTGGTAGAAGGCCTTAGAGGCCTAATTATTAGACCAAAATAAATTAAATATATTTCATAAGTGTTATGAAGCCCACATTTTTAATTTGGATGGATTTGGAATTCATTTGGGTGATTAAATCCAAGTATATGCACAAAGGGTCTAGTTTGTTGGTTTTGTGCATGGTCTTTTATGAAAGGACTTGAATTGGATTTAATTGAGTCCAATCCTATTATGAAGTTTGATTTTTAACCTAACTATAAAAATTCAAGTGATAGGGTATTAGGGTTAAGGTAAATAATTAAGAGAAAAGAGTTTATCTCACTCTCTCAACACTAGCCGCCACCCCCCTTGCTAGCATCAAAGGGATTTTGGCCAGCCCTTATTCTCCTCCTTTGTTGGTTTATTCATTCCTTCTCTAGTGTGGATTACTCATTGGAGGTGTACAATTTTGGACAATGTGGTTTGCGACAACCCGATGAAAAGGAAACTCAACTGTTCAACAAAAATCAAAAGTGATTTTTCTTATTCTTATTAATATGTATATTGTAAATTCACGGCAAGATCAGATCTATTGGTTAAAAATTTTTAATTCCGCTTATGCATGTAACCAATAATTCCCAACATATTCTTCTTTTCAACTCTTTGAATGATATCTTTTAGAACCTTGAACAACTTTGTTAATATTTGCTTATTCTTATTATTACAAGTAATCTTTAGTGCAAAATTTCTTAATAGTATCATTTGCATTTAAGTAATTGAATGTTCATTATAAGTAAGAGTATAGATCGAGAGATTGATTCTTATTTACATCTATTAGGAATTCATTATTGAAACTTCACTAAAGAGATCAGGATGTTAAGATAGTTGCCATAGGTTGGTGTTTATTCTTAAAATTTGTAAGTATGACAGCCTAATTCATTAATGAGAGTTAAGGGTTAGAAGTTATATTTGCATGTTTTAGGACTTCTATTTCAGTTCAAGAGAATGATTTAGAACCTTATTCCAACTTGGCTTGCATTATAAAGGTTGCCTTTCAATCAAAAGAATAATATCAAGTTTCATATTGTTAATTTCTACATCATTATTTGTATTTATCTTAACATACAAATAATGTTAGGCTGCTGGGATGAGTTAGGCTCATCTCAGGCAAAAATAAGGCAAAGAAACACGTGAAAATCCAAAAAGACGCATTTTCCAACAAGAAAATCTAGTGTGAAAACCCATAAGGATAGCACTACCTTTAAAATAACAATGTATTTGGAGCAATAAAGGGCTGCTAGTGAGGCAAGCAAAAGGGCCAACATGAGCAACATCTAGGCCAAGAATCGTTTTTACCAAAACTAAAGGAAACAGATTGTGCCCTCTGCACACACCGTCCACAACACTGAACAATCCATAATCTCTTGTCAGGTAGTTTGAGCACACCAATAAGCATTGGGCAAAATAGCACAACAAAATCATACCAGTTTGGAAATTAGGTATATCATCAAAATCAATCAGGACATCAGTTAGTTGCTCCAATGAAAAAAATCTTCCCTTGAGGTATTAAGCTTTTGGCCTTAAAAGGTAGAACACCCAAAGCTCGGGTCACCTCCCTAGGATAGTCAAAAACAATAGAAGGCAGATTGGGTTGAGCAACATGTGCAAATCTCACACCAACAAATGCAATAAATTCCTCAGGCATGGGGCATAATTCCTGATTTGTAAATCTCAAAACTTGAAACCTCGGGTCGCAATATCTTATGGCAGCTACAATTAGTCCTATCAAATTTTTCCCTCCTCAAAAATCTCAAATTAGAGTATGGGGCTAGAATTGGGTCCTTCTAAGTTCTCGTGTCATCTAGCAGTCTATGTAATTTTTGCATAGCGAGGGTCGACATAAGGGAAATATTCAAGTGTTCTAAATAGAGATATAAATAGAGAGAAAAGAAAATAAATAAAAGTCTGTAATTGAAATCAAGAAGAAAAGAGAAGAGGAATAAAAATATCCAGATAGGAAGTTTCTTAGAAAAGGAGAGGTTAAAAGGCACAAAGACCAAGGAAAAAATCTGGTTACTTAAAAAAAAGGTGTATCATACCTTAACCACACCAACAATCTAGGTTCGGTCAACGTGGTCGACATTGTCTGCCTGTGGGCTATGTGTAAAGGCAAAAGGGTAGATATTACACATAAGATAATTGCTACCCTACTAAGAGTTGCTACCTACCCAACCTCATAGATATGTATCGAGGGAGTGGTAACTCGATTACTGCTAGACTTGGGAGCACATGAGAGGACATTTGGAATTCAGGGTTAACGCATTGACAAGATGACTATAACTTCCTAACCAAAAGACTTACTGCCTCAAAATGTACATGTTGTAATTAGCCCAGAGATTCGTTGCCTCAGGTACTTTTTTTCCTTATACTCTGAATTTGGCTCACTTTGCCACCAGTGCACCAATTCTCCAAAACTAGGGATAACTGCAGACATTGTGACCCGAGACAAACTAGATCAGGGTTATTGATGATAAGAAAATAGTATATTGCTCGTAGCAGGTTTAGATCTCGAAGCTTTGATTGTGGATTTCTCATATTCTCTTAAAGAGTTTTCATGATTTTCTAAATGTTTTTAAATACTTCCAAATGTTTTAACAAAATATGCAAAAAAGAAACCTTGATTTAGACTTCTAGTGGTGATAGATGACCGTCTGTCACCTGAATGGTGCTTGTCTGTGGGACCTTCTCTCCTGTGCAGTCTAAACCAGAGGTATTTTAGGAAAATCGGGGTTTAGTGATGAAGGACGAGTGTCCCTCAATACTCAAACCCAGATTATCCCACTTTTTTTGGGTTTTGAAAAAGGAAAGCTTTATCTCTTAAGATTTATTCTGGATTTGGGGTATTTTATCTCCGAATTTGAGGATTTTTGAGTTTGAATTGGACTAAAACTCTTCCTTAAGTATAAAAACTAAAATCTAGGGTTTTCATTGAAGGAGAAATCATTATTTTTAGGGGTCACCATTAGAGAAGAAGAAATTTAATTTCTTTCTCGCTTTAAGGTATTTTACTCTAGCAAATATTTGTCAAACACAAACTCATTCAAAAACGAATTTCATATCTTCTTTTGAAAATCAAATAGCACAATCCAGAGTAAAGATCTGGACTACAAAATTCATAAAGTCAGAATATCTCCTGAGGGTAATATTCTAGGCCAATTCTCACTTTCTCTCTCTACAATTCATTCACGTGATCCCATGACTATTAAATATTGATTTAATTCATTTTAATTGCTATATCTAAATAATATGCATGTTTTATCAAAGTATGATTTATTTTTTATTCATCTAAATATGCTAAAGGTATGATAGGCTTATTGAGGTTCTTCCATTGTTGTGCATGTAAAGTTTTTTTCTCTACTTCTATATGCTATAATTTTGTGATTTTAATATATTATAATGCATGATTAGGTATTTTAATGTGTTTTGGCATGATTTATCATTTAATATTGCATGTTTAGAGCTAAGAATGAAATTTGTATGATTTTTCTGCATTTTTATGAAATTCTACATTTTCTAGTTCTATCCAGAGGTGACAGACAGGAAGATAGGCTGAAGGTGATGCCATGCGAAATGTCTACTATTTAGTGTGTATTTTCTTTTATTTAAGTAGCTAAGTATGTAATATTATGTGTATTTTATGTGTTTATGTTTAGTTTATGTGTTTATTTGTGTTATAGGTCAAAGTTAGTGCAAATGTGAAGTGATTTAAGGAAATGGTGAAGGATTCGGATGAAGTTCACGAGTCGTGAAGTGGCTCATAACTCGAACAGAATGGCATAAGACGTGAAGGTGCTCACGAGTGACACAGAGGCGACATGCTCACGAGTCGTGAAGACATTCACGACTCGGCAGGCAAGGTAGTACCCATTCACGAGTCGGACAGAAGTTCACGAGTGAGGAAGGCCTGATGTAGTTCACGACTCGTGAAGGCATTCACGAGTCGAACAAGCTACCTATTTTCAAATGATGCCACCTTTCTTCATACGATCTCTCAGCCAACCATCAAGACTTTTTAGGGCAGCTTTTCATGATTGATAACTATTCTGAAGGGACATATCTGTAGAGTTAATCTTTATAAATATGGGAGAAAATCTTTGAAGAAGGGGATCGAAGAAAATTTCATTTTTTTTACTTAGAAAATTTTAGTTATTTTTGGACAACACTTTTTACTTAGTTTTTAGATGATGACCAAAGAGCAAAGTCAAAGAAATAAGAGATATATCAGAAGGTCTAAATAGAAAGTAAACCCTAGGGAGTGATGATGTTCTTTTCTCTTATTCATTCTCATTGTCATTAAATGTGTATTTAGCTAAGTTCTTTTGGTACATTATCACTATATAGTTCAATTTTTTTTAGACAAGTTATCTCTGTATTAGAATGTTTATTCTCTTTATGTATGAAGTATGATTTAAATTTATTTGGGTGCATTGATTTACTCATTATGCTTGATCACCATAATTAGCATGTTAGTCATTTTATTCACAATGAGAATTAGAATTCTTTGATGGAAAAACAAATAAATTTACTTAAAGCATTGAATTTACTTAGAAATAAGGAATTCAATTTAAGGGGTTAAAGAATTGGCATAGAACTTTATAATTTTTATTTATCTCTATAATGTCATGAGAATGACTATAGACTCTAAATAAAAACACCTTTAATGACAATGAGAATTGCTTTAAAGAAACTTGGCTAAATTCTCCAATCATATCATTCATATAAATTGTCTAAAATGATTCTTAAATGAAACAGTTTCTCTTAGTTATAATGTATGTTCATAACATCATTTAAGTCATCTATTATCCAAAATTAACTTAATATATTTTAAATAGTTTAGTCTTTAAATTAAATGCATGATTCTTATTTTATTTGATACCTATCCATCTACTTATTGTTATTTCAATACAAAATTATTCCGTTTCCTTTGGAACGATACCCTACTCACCCTATATGTAGTCTAGTGAGACTAGGGGTTCAATTAAATCCCCATCAGAAGGACGGCCATCCCTCATCTAATGGACGGGATGTCTCAGTCCCATCTTTTCGTCCCATCCTTTTCTCCCTTTATGGCCGTCCCTCACTCCTTTTGACTGTCCCTAAGTGTATTTTGAAGTATTTTAGGCCTTTATTTATTTATTGCATCATTTATTCATTTCTTACAATATTTATGTATTATTTAACGTGTTTTTGCTACTGAATAGCATATTCGTGTACTTGTATTTATTTTATTTGTGCAAATAAGTATATGATTATTTTATCATAAATACTAATACATTTGTTTTGTATGATTTTTTGAGTAATTTGATATACTTATAGCTTTGGAGGGCTTATGGTTTTTATCATAGGAAGTCATTCTCCTACATTGGTCACCATCTCCACTTCTTGGTCGTATCGATTATTTTATTTTATTTTATTTTATTTATTAGGGCTTTGTTTGTTTATTTATTTATAGCCATTTTTATCATTTTATTTTGGATTTATTATTTTTCGGGTTTGTAATAGTTAGTAAAAAAGATTTTCAAGCACGTTAAGAGAAAAAGACACTTAAATCATTTTCTAGCAAATAAAGTCGGTTTTTTTTTTACAAAATATGGAACAATATCCAATTTTTAACCCAAGTTTACACAATGTAGTAAAAGCCTTTTTTATAAACATGCATAAGGGAGCCAAAGCTTCCAAATTAAATCGATAGCTCAATTTATATATATATTTTTATCTGTTGTTACTAGACAATTTACTTCTGTAATAATTAAGCAGGTTTATTTTACTGTCTTTACTGCTTTATTTAGTTAAATATGGTGTTTACTTAATTTTATCGTAAAATACATTGTGTGAGAGAGAAGAAGGGATTAATTTTAAAACTCAATTATAAGTCAACATATAACCAAAATGCCTAATAAAAGGTATGTCACAAATACCAGTCTTTGTTTGTGTATCAAAATAAGGTCAAGATTTAATTCCCAACATTCTATTGGGTAGCGACTTTATAGCACCTGCCTTTATGAGCCCACTAGTAAATGCCTTCACGGGCTGACCGTCAGCAATAATTTGGACTCAATCCTTTTTTATTGTGAAATGGCCAGTTTATGATTAAAAGTGAGCCTCTTTCGATCTCGAGCCCTAAAGGTGGGCCTCCGAAAGCGAACATAAAAATGGACATCAAGCTCCGATGCGCGTCTCACTTCTACAAATTTTGCCCCACAGCTAGCAAGGCTTCCAACCCAAAGATTCAAGCGTCATACTTTACTTCATTATTCATTACTTTGTAACTCAGTTTCTTAGCTAAAGGAAATTTTTCTCCCACTAGGGTTACTTGAATTACTCCCACTCCAGCTCCTTTGTTACTTACTGCTCCATCAAAGTAAATTTGCCAACCCTGAACCGTTATTGTTGCGATATCCTCATCAAGAAACTCGTAGGTTATCTCTTCTCCTTTTAATGGCTGGGCAGCTAGGTATTCTTTTATAGCTCTTCCCTTAATGGTTTTTTGAGTGATGTACTCGATGTCGAACTCCTGTAAGAGGATTAGCCACCTACCCATCTTCCCTAGGAGTGAGGGTGCTTCTTGTAAGTACTTAAGAAGGTTCTGCTTAGCCACAGTTTGTACTTTATGGAAATGAAAGTAATGTCTCAATTTCTTCGAAGCCCAAATGACTGCTAGACAAATCTTCTCAACTTCTATATATTTAGCCTTATATGGAAGAAACTTCGATCTGAGGTAATAAACTACATCCTCAACTCCAAAGTCATCCTCCTAAGCCATCAAAACCCCCATAGTACTATTTTTTATGGCCAAATGTAAGATTAAAGGCTTGCCTGCCTGAGGCGATCTCAGTACTGGTGGATGTAAAAGGTATCCCCTAATGGTATTGAATGCCTTTTGATAGTCTTCATTCCAAACCGTTGGTTGATCTTTCTTAAGTAGTTTGAATATAAGTTCGCAAATCAAAGTCAACTTGGTTATGAACTTGCTTATGTATTGAATCCTACCTAGAAATCCTCTAACCTCCTTTTCCTTCTTAGGTACAGGCGTCTCCCTGATATCCTTTACTTTTCCAGGCTTCTATTTTTTTTTGACTTCATCTTTAACCTTTTCAGTCCATTACGGCCTAAGTCTCCCAAGCTTCTACTTAACTAACTTGTACCTCAATAGGGTGCGATGGCATAATTAATGATCTCTCAATCTATTCCTGGCATGTCCTCATAGGTCTAGGTAAAGACATTTTCACATTTTTCAACATTCTCTCGAATTTTTATCTCTTTTCAGGAGTTATATCTTATGCTATTAAAATTTCCTTTAGCTTTTCTTTTGTTCCAAGATTAAATAAACATTTGTTTGTTAAGTTAATGTCAAATATGAATGATTTATGATCACGATTATGCATAATGAAACCAGAAGAAACATCACACAAGTAAGCAAAACTGTTCATCTTATTAATATAATCAAAAGAGGAATCATTTTTCTCATTAAAAAGTTATGAAACATAAACAATATCAATAAAAATATCTTCTTCAGTCTTGGTAGCATCAGATGTCTCCCCAAATTCTAGGTTTGGCTTGGATGGATCTTCAGCCTCAATCTTTTCTTTTCCCTTCACTTGAACAGCAAGCAATTTTTCTATTGTGATCTCTTTAGGCACTTCTTTATCCCAAGTCAAATGATGTAGAAGCATCTCCTCATCCCAAAAACCCTCAATCGGCTTGATAAAACCTTTTTCCTAGTCAAAGATATCATTAAATAGTTTAAATCCCAATACTACTTCAATTTCTACCAGTTAAGGCTCATTTTCTCCACAGTAAAGGCAGATCCATCACTACAAGAAAATCTAAAAATAGCAACGGAAAAATAGCAACGAAAATGATTTCGTTGCTAATTTAGCAACGAAAAGCTAATTCCGTTGCTATTTAGAAACGGAAAATAATTTCCATTGCTAAAATTGGTTATACTTTGTAGTTTAGCAACGGAAAAATTTTTGGTTATTTTTCGTTGCTAAAAGTGAAGGGAATTTTTTGCGCCAAAATTCAGCAATGAAAATTAGCAACAGAATCACTATTCCATTGCTAATTAAGGCGCTAATAGATGGCGAAAAAAATTGGAATGAAAAATAGCAACGGAATATGATTTTCGTTGCTAATTTAGCAACGAAATTTAATTTTCGTTGCTATTTTAGCAACGGAAAATTATTCAGTTGCTAAATAGCAACGGAATTTATTTTCGGTTGCTAAAATAGCAACCGAAATATATATCCGTTACTAAATAGCAACGGAATTTTTTTCGGTTGCTATTTATATATTTTCGTTGCTAAACAGCAACCGAATAAATTTTCGGTTGCTAAAATAGCAACGGAATTTTTTTCGGTTGCTAAAATAGCAACCGAAATATATATCCGTTGCTAAATAGCAACCGAATAAATTTTTGGTTGCTAAAATAGCAATGAAATTTTTTTCGGTTGCTAGAAATATATTTTCGTTGCTAAATAGCAACCGAATGGAATTTCGTTGCTATTTAGCAACCGAAATAGAATTCCCTTGCTAAATAGCAACCGAATTTATTTTCGGTTGCTAAAATAGCAACGGAATTTAAATTCCGTTGGTAAATTAATATTATTTTTACTTGAATATTTTTCCATTCATTATTAGCCATTTATTATTAGTCATCTCCATGGATACGTTGCTATTTCTACTAAAGTAGGATTTGTTGACTCCCAGTCCCAGGACTTATTTAGAATATAAATATTGGATCTATAAATTTAATATTTTTTGTTCAATTTTGATTATCACAATTATTTGATTGACTCCATTGGATTTATGGAAAGATATCATTGCGTGTCTTTTGACCCTATTTATTATTATTATTATTATTATTATTATTATTATTATTATTATTATTATTATTATTATTATTATTATTATTATTATTATTATTATTATTATTATTTATCTACCTTACCTAAATTCAATGTAGATAAATTGAATATAGTTAATTGGTTGTCAAAAAATGGTGACTGGACTATTATTATGTCAAAAAAATTTAAATTAAAGTAAATTCATCAGTTAACTGAAAAAGTAATGAAGATTGTTTATCCGGACTTTTTAGCTACAATACATTAATTTTAATATTATAGGGTATAAAAGTTAAAGAATTTATTGGGTAATAACCCACAAATTAATTCCCTTGTGCAATACAAATTAAGCAACTGGCTGTGTTAGAATAGATTTGGGTTTTTGGACAAAAGGTATAAAAATTCGTATCCCTCTCACAAAAGAAACACAACTCGTCCACGCTGGCAATCCTTTCACCATAAAATTAACCAATCAGAGACTCACCACATGGATCGAGGACCATTTCAAAAATCTGAAGTTGAAATGTCTCTAGCAAGAACAAGGCCTTCGCTCTTTCTGAAGTTGAGATGGCTCGTACCAAGCAAACTGCTCGTAAATCAACCAGCGGGAAGGCTTCGAGGAAGCAGCTCTCCACAAAGATTTGTTTCATCTTCCTCTAGTATGTTTTGTAATGTGCAATTTTAAGGGGAATACGATATGATTCTCTTATAAAATTGATTTTACATGTTCTTCTCTTTCTCGTTCTAAATCTAGGGTTTCAGATTAGGTTTTACTTTGTTTCATTTTGAGTTTGTTATATTAATATGTGTTAAATAATTCGTTACCGCCACGAAACTGTGGCTCTCCGGTATGTAATTGCCATGTCATTAATTCTTGTCCTATAATCAACTCTTTTAGTCCTATAACTGATGCTATCTTCTTTTTGTTTGATGAATTTACCAGTGAAATTAGAAAGTATCAAAAGAGCACTGAGCTTTTGATTAGCAAATTGCCATTCCAGCGTCTTGTTCGTGAAATAGCTCAATATTTTAAGGTATTATTTTATCTATATGTAAGCTGCAAAATGAATCATAATTTGGGAATTTCTGTTGCTAATGTTTTAATCATTTCTGTTAATCTTGGCAGACAGATTTGAGGTTCCAGAGCCATACGGTGCTTGCGCTTCAGAAGGCCGCGGAGGCTTATTTGGTTGGGCTGTTTGAGGATACTAATCTCTGCGCCATTCATGCTAAGAGGGTAACAATTATGCCCAAGGACATTCAGCTAGCCAGGCGTATCCGTGGTGAACGCGCTTAGGAGTTTTTTTTAACATGTGTGTAATTTTAGGTTAAGGATACTTTGCATATTATAAAATTGTTCATTTGGATTTGGGGATGTTCATAGTGCAGCTTATATTTTTATTGTAATCGACAGGAGTTTGATAAGGAAATGATGGATATTATATTTCTTGCAACCCCTTGAATTTGCCTCCTTTGGTTTTACATTGTTCTTCTTTTTCATATTTAACTTTCTGTGTTTGGTTTTTTCTACAAATTTTAGTTCTTTTAATTTCATCGAAAAATTTATTGTGACAATTTCTGAGGTAGAATTGCAGTTTTAGCGAATTTGATTAATTAAGATTGCCCTATCCTACTCATTGACAGCACCTTTAAATTTATATTGTTCGTATTAAAAATTTCTATTTTTAGCAACGGATTGGCGACGGACAGAATCGTCATTAATTGTTTTACTTATGGGTGAATTTAGCAACGAAAAATGAATTCCGTTGCTAAAATAGCAACGAAAAATGAATTCCGTTGCTAATATAGCAATGAAATATATTTTTTTGTTGCTAAATTTAGCAACGGAAGCTTGTATTCCGTTGCTAAATTTGACCAAGTCACCGAATCTTGCGGTGTTGAATTTAGCAACAGAATTCAATTTTCGTTGCTATATTTAGCAACGGAACAAAATTTCCGTTGCTAAAAATAGCAAACGCCGAATTAGCAACCGAAATTTCCGTTGCTAATTTTTGTTGCAATTTTTGATTAGCAATTGAAAATTGATGTTTTTCGTTGCTAATTTCCGTTGCTAAATTGCAATTTTCTTATAGTGCATGAAGCTGGCACAAAGCTTTCAAAAATATGGGGAATTTCCTTTATTGCTTCCTTTTCTTTGCTCTTTTCACTAAAACCAGTGAAACCTAACCCCTTCCTATACTTTTATCCCTTGGTAGTGATGGCAGTTTGCAGCCCTTGAGAATTTTTACCCAAATCGGCTCTAGGCAAGAAATGCATCTTTTTCAACATATTGATCACCTATAGCCTGTCAGCAAAGATACCTTCACTCTCTTCATCACTGATCACAGACACACGAAACCCGCTAAAAGGTTGCTTGACAATTTCCAGCATAGATACTTTGTTCTCTCTCTCAGCTTTGATGGTGACCACCTGGCAATCGTGAGGTATCTTGATCATTTGATGTAATTTAGAAGGCACTCCCCCTAACTTATGGAACCATGGCCTTCCAAGTAGCACAAAAAAGTTGGTAGGAATAGGTAATACCACAAAATCAGCTTCGGTTTTAATCGACATAGTCTTCACTATAGCTTTTAAGGTCCCAGCAGCTTTCCTCATTGAATTATCAAAGGTGAAAATGGTTAAATCAGACTTGTTCGGTATACTCTCTTTTAGCCCAAAAGCAAGAATTACAACCAATGGACATACATTGATAGAGGACCCGTCATCCACCATCACATATGTTGTGTGCTTGCCATTTACTTGAGCTTTGATGTAGAGGGGTCAATCATAGTTTCTACCTTCAGTAGGTTTAGAATACACAATATTCTCTCCCATTCCTTTCTTGATTAGATTCAACAATTTAGAAGCTAAAATGGTAGTGGCAACAGTAGACTCACTCGAAGCTTACACCAATTTATGCCCATGTGATGGAGACTGTCTCAATAAATCCCAAATGGAAATCTAGGCCTGTGACTTCTTCAGTTGCTTTCTTATCTAATTTTCCTTAGTTTCTTTCTATATGGGCACTGCAGCAGGATCTAGTTACTTCTTAATTTTTGAGGCCACCATTTCACTTTTAGTGACCGCCTTCACTTTCTTCTCTTCCCTCACTTCTTTTTCGCTTTCACTGACTGAACTCTAGATATCTATGGCCACTATAGTCCTCTTGTCCTCGCTTTTAGTGGGGGAATTTCAACAATCAATCATTGAAATTGGCTAATTTTCTCCATTTGGCTTTGTTACTCTGGGGATGGAATGAGTAATATCCATGTACTCATTCCCATATAGGTCTCTCATCACATAACATTCAGACAAATTAGACCTAATCATAAACATCGAAAGCGGTACGACATTGTATCCTCTTTTCTTCTTATTCTCTCTCTTTTTAAGATCCAAAATTTGTTTGTTATCTATTAGATCTTAAATCTTGCTCCTCAAGGTGCGGCAATAATCAGTGAGATGCCCAATATGCTGGTGGTAAGCACAATACTGATCTTGCTTATGGCAGGACAACGCTTAACTCTTTACAGGCCTCGATGGCAATGGATGAAGCTTTCCTTCTTTACTCAACCGATCTAACAGCCAAGATAGTGACTTATCAAGGTCAAAGCAATGCCTTTAATTAACCTTTGTAGCAGATACTTCAGTTGTCTTCCCAATTCTATTTGCTCTACTATTATTTTCAACTGCTTTGTTATTGCCAAAGTTCTACCTTGTACCCTCATTATTGGCTTTTCTAGCCAAATACTCTCCTTCAGCCTCTAGGGCTATATCCTTCAGAGATTTCCAATCCTTCAAACCTTTCATTTTCAGGCCATCCCTCAGGTAGGGATTTGCATTTCGAATGAAGAGCCTAATATAGTCAGTTGTATAAGGCTTCTTCTTTATCTCCATTATTTGATTCCTCCACCTTGTGAGGCACTCATGGAAAGACTTATCATGCTTCTATTGGAGCAATTAGAAGTCTTTCAGAGTGACCACCATCTTAGTACTGCAGTCGTATTGCTTAAGGAATTCTTTAGTCAACAAATCCCAATCCTCATTAATGCGCTTATCAACCCGTGATACTAGTTAATTGCAGGACCTATTAAGCTCAGATAGAAATATTCTACCTTTTGCTTCTCAGTCAAGGTGGTACCTTTCATGATTAGTGTGTACTGCTTAACATGCATAGAAGGATCTAAAGTACCATCAAATCTTGGCAGGTCAAGCATCATGAACCTCTGGGCTAGCGGCATATCTCCATCTAAATCCCTATCCTTAGGGTTCATTCCCCTTCCAGCCAATAATAACCTAGACATTGCTTCAACCTTCTCTTCCATTTTCTTAAAGGCTGCATCCTTGGCACTAGGACCCTTATTCATTTTAGAAGGAATATATTCTTCATCCTCCTCTTTAATGTAATTATTTTCTAGCTCATGTCCCCTTTCCCTCCTAAGCAGGTCTATAAATGTAGTTGCATTTGTTATGGCAGTGTCCCCAACATGCGTTGGCTTCACTATCTCGTGAGCAAGTACTATAGGCTGAGTTCTCATGTTTGGTGTTGAGGAAGCCACCAACCTACCAATCATAGCTATCAGCATCTCTTCAAAATCTTGGAACCTCCTATTTAGCCTCTGATCAATTTTATCCCTTGTCACTGTAGGTCCTAACACAAAAGCGGTCAGCCTTTCCCTTAAAGTAGGAAACCTTATTGCCTTGTCCATAACTCTTTCAGTCTCATTCAATTGCTCGTCATCTATTTCTGACTCTGTTTCCTAACTATTTTTTGACAACTGGCTTAAACTCAACTCTAAACTAACTTTTAATTTAAACCCTAAACTTAACATTGACCCTGGCAACTCAGATATTGATCTTTAAATAAGGCAACAGTCTAACTCTCTAGACCACCTAAGTGAATCTATAATGGCTACAAGAATCAAACATTAGGAGTGATGCATGAGCATAGTGTGTACATGATGTATGCATACAGTGAATGCTTTCATTAGACATAAATCACAACCACACACAAGCATAGATAAAGCCTTCCAACCTTATTACTCCTACAATAAAGGTCGTGCAGTCTCTTTTCTCAATGGGCTTAACCCATGGGTCAATAGGGTACCCAATGGATGCATATGGTGTACGGCAGAAAACTAGTAACATAACCTCTCTTAATTGAAAGAACAAGCATATGGATTTTGATTGTTATGTATTTTGACTAACTCATACAGATCGAGTTAAACCTGATGAGGTATGGTAGCCTTTGACTAGTACCTTCCCAATTTATTTGAGTTTGGTTAATACATAAAGGTCCATGTAGCATGCAAGAGTTATTATGGTTATATAACCTAGGGGCAGTAACTATTGTCATTACATGAGCTTAAGTTAGGGTGATGATATTTTAGGGCTACCCAAGCATGGTCCCCACCAATAGGTCTAGCTCATCGAGAGCATAATGATCGATGGGTCACCATTTCATGTACCAATTTGTACGAGACTTGGGCTAGTGGTTTTCCTTGACACCTCCCTACATTGAGTGAATATAGAGTGTATTTCAGGATAGCACTGGGGCTATAAAGGGATGCCTAACTTAATTTCTAAAGCTTTAACATGTATGCAAAAGATGCCATTTCGAAAGGAGATAGGATTAATAGGGAAAAATTAATTATAAAAAACTTAACCGAAATGCTTTTAGGAGCAAGGTCTCTTTAGTCCCTAGTGGAGTGGCCACTATGGCACATGCCAGAGCCCTGCTTGATTTTGGTTGGGTTCTCAGAAGTCTGCTTTTAGAGCCTAAGACCGGATGAGGCTCACTATTAAACATAAATCAACCACTTCATAATAGAGAGGGCTTTAAACACAGTCTATTATTGGTGATCAACCTATGAAGGCATCTAATATAGGCTTAAAAAGGTAGGTGTCATAGACTCGCCACCTAACAAAATATTGGGAAATGAATCTCAACCTTTTGATGCCCAAACAAAGGACAGTGTTCGGGACATCACTCTTACTTGGCACCTCGGTTAGGTATTATTTTATAATTAAGTTGTAAGTATTAATTCACTATCTCCCTTCTCACACGATGCATTGCAATAAATAAATACTACTATCATGTAGAAAAGCGAAAAATAAACAAAGGGTCATATTTAAATTATTGCATAAGAAAATCATCCCAAAGAGAATAATAATATACAAAATGAAATAACATACAAAAAATAGGGAGTTCATTAAATTTTGGGAACACCGGTTCCTTTATGCATGATTTTTACAAAAAAAAGATAAAGACCTTTGTTCAATTTTGATAAAAACACGGGATGAGTGATCCCATTTTGAAGAAAATGAGGCTCTTTTTTTATGGTGTGGTTTTGGGTCAAAATTAGACATTGGTCCATTTTATTCAAGAAAATTCAATTAATTAATAAAAATAATTTTCAAGTGAATTTTTCCATTTAACGTGCAAAAAAAATTTTTTATTACTACCTATTGCATCTCCAAAAAAATAAATACAACCAAAATTAACAAAATACCTAAATTAAATAATAAGGAAAAATTAAATAAAAATAATCATAAATGTAAAATAATAAAAGAGAGAGAGAGTGTACGACAGAACCAATTGGGGCACGATTACCGATGAATAATCATCTCTCGAGAACTCCAAAAAGCATAAAATAATTTGGTCACACAAAAATACAAGAAGCCAATTAGTTAGCATTTTTAATCAAAAATGGGTACTAAAACAAATCAAAATAATAAATAAAACAACCATAATAAAAGAAAAATTAAGATACAAAGCAGAATGCATGCAAGCAAAAACATAAAAAATAAAATAACATAAAAAACACTAAAAATGATTTAAAATGCAAAATAATTGTTAAAATACATTAAAAAGTCAAAAAAGTCAAGCCACGAATGCCTTTGGGAGCCGACGAAAGCCCAAAGCAAGAGAAGGGACGATATGAAGAGAGAGCACCATAAACGAGGTGTTTTCTTTCCATCTATCACTCGAAAACAAACACAAAAAGTAGGATCCTCAAATAACAATTATATAAGAAAACCAAAAAAACCTTAAACGTACAACTTTCTAGTACTAGAGCATGCCTGATCTATTTTGTTAGAGAGTATGCCCTAGAGCCCATGTAATAGGAAAGTATTTCATATGTATGAACTCATATTCTTAATAAAAGGCATCATTCATTTATTAATACTATGTTTAAATACATGAGTTTGTAAATCTTAAATTAATAAATGAAGTCCTAGATATTATAAACACAGTGCAAAGGCAATCATGAAAGTGTTCATGATATGAGATGTCTATTGCAAGCAAATGTGTTAATATCTAAATATCCCTAGTCATAGAATTAACAAGATAGGACATTGTTAATTCAGACAGACTAGCATATGTTATGCTTCTTGAATGGTTCAAGCAGTGGTTCTCATAACTGTGATTATGAAAGATAATCAAAGCTAACATATGGATGCTTGTTAGAAGAATAAGTTCATTGGAGACCTGTAAAGAAAATCCTCACATAGATATTAAATCTATGTCAGTGAGGAATCTCTTCATAGCGGTTGTGCAAGTATCCTTAGACTTGAGATCACCAAAGTTATCTTAAGTAGCAAGTGGTATACTTTGACTCCATAACTAATTACTTCTAACTGGAGGTGAACATAGTTAGGAGGCTGGATATATCATGACCTACTTGAAGATAGTTGAGTTATTGACAAAGGATTCACCATCCCAGATTTATTAAGGAAAGTTATCTCGCATGATTCTATAATTACCTTGTTTAGAGAATCTCTGGCCAGAGTAATATGCCAAGATGGATAGAGATCCATGAAGGACATTTTGGGAACAATGGTTAAATTAATAGAACATATATAATTAGATTTATATGAGTTGACAGAAATCCATACTCGGAATCTAATTGAGATAAGAGTGGTGAAAGGAATAATTGCATGGTAACTATTTCTATGGAAGGGCATAGTCAAACCACTTGACTTTCCTGACATTTAGGTAGTCATGATGCCTAGCTAGAGGCCAATCATGACTTGTATAATAATATATCATAAATATCAATAGGGATTGATAAAATGATTTAAAGGAGTTTAAATCATGTGAGTTTTGAATAAAACTCACAATTACATATTATACTGCCAATATGGACAGGAACCCAGTAGGTCACACACATATAGAGAAAAAGGATAAAATGGTAAAATGACAAGGATAATAATATTTGATATTATTATGGGAATAGAGAAGTGAATAATAGAATAATTAATTAAAGAGTTTAATTAATTATGATAAAGTAAAATTGTTTGCAGAACTTTTTAGAAATGTTATGTAAAATGGACCTAATTAAAATAATATATTTCATAATTAATTATTATTGGACTATAAGTGTTATAGGGCTAATATAATAATTAATAGATCCATTTGAGAAATTAAAAGAGGCCCAAAAGAATGGTTTTGGCGCAAAAACCCTCCAGAGGAAGGGTTACATGCCAAGCCCTAGTAGAAGGCCTTAGAGGCCTAATTATTAGACCAAAATAAATTAAATATATTTCATAAGTGTTATGGAGCCCACATATTTAATTTGGATGGATTTGGAATTCATTTAGGTGATTAAATCCAAGTATATGCACAAAGGGCCTAGTTTGTTGGTTTTGTGCATAGTCTTTTATGAAAGGACTTGAATTGGATTTAATTGAGTCCAATCTTATTATGAAGTTTGATTTTTAATCTAACTATAAAAATCCAAGTAATAGGGTATTAGGGTTAAGGTAAACAATTAAGAGAAAAGAGTTTATCTCACTCTCTCAACCCTAGCCGCCACCCCCTTGCTAGCATCAAGGAGATTAAGAATATGAGTTCATACATATGAAATACATCCTATTATCGTGGTACAGATGTCCCTATGGCCAGCTAATTATATCCTGAGCTAGATTTTGACTGCCTGACAATTGCTAAGAGCACAATTTCACTTAATTTCAATTCTTTACTCGAATTTTTAACTGTTTCAATTACTTTTTTTCAATATAGAATTTTATCAGCCAATTGTTTCAATACTTTTTACACAATTTGTGAATTCTTCCACCGCAATTCACCATTTTTCACTTGTTTAATGAATTATTTCACAATAATTCAACAATTTCACTTAATACATAATCAAATTTCATCTTAAAAATATTCAATTAATTCCCATAAATTCTTTAAAATTTTATGAACATGTTATTTCATTTTTATCATCATTTTATGCCTAATTTCATCAAAATACATAAATTAAACATTATTTCTCCCTAGGGTAGGATTCGGCCAAGCTAGGAAGTCCACCATGCAAGGGTCTAAAAATTAAATTAAGCATTCAAATAGGCTTATTCAAGGTTCAATTGCATTATTCTAGTGTCAATTTCAATTACACACCATTTACTCAATTTTTTCTTAAGTTACATAAAGGAAAATCACTCAAAATTTAAGGAAATAGTAGGATTTATTAGTCACTAACCTCTTTTTTAGGCTTAAGCTTGCCTAGAGTTCCTTTTGCTTTGGGAGCTTGATTCTCTCCTTGTGAACCTACCATAGCTGGATTTTCAACCATGAGAAACCTTAATTTTTTTTTTATCTCTAATGCTTAAAATAACATCAAAAATGAACTCTAGGCATCTCAAATCACTAGTAGACACCTTGAAACCAAATCAAATCCATGAATTTCACTTACCTTCCTTTGACACCTAACACTTTATCTCTTGGTTTCCTTGGCTTTTCTCCCACTAATTGAAGGGTAAAGGCTAAAATACTATTCTAGAGAGATAGAACTCACTTAATTAAGGCTGAATTTGGTGTGAATTAAGGGAAGAATGGAAGAAAATTCAGAGGTTTTAAGTGATGAAGGATTTGACCTAGAGGAGGAAGAATAAGATGGTGGAATTTTCTAGTATTCCACAAATTTTCCAACCTTTTATAGGTGGTTTTGATGGGCTTGGGCTTGGGCTCATTAGTGGTCCTAATTAAATTAATCAAAGCCCATTAATTACCCAATAATTATCCCTAGTTGATTTCTCACTTCTCAACTCTAAATCACTCCAATATTAATTCTATCACTCTTATCACATCAAAAATAGTTTGTACGCAAAATTTCAACTCAATCAGAGTCCGTTACCTATTTGATTCATTCAAATTAGTCCGATTTGATAATTATCGGTGTCACCAAAAAATTTACTTTTTGTTACCAAAATATTCTACATGAAATTTTAGTGAGATCTGTAAATTTTGGCGATTTATGGAGTTCATCTACTATTTTTAAAAATTCGATCAAGTTCAGGTCAACCTTTTAATATAAAAATTGACTCGCTACATTTTTCGTATTTTTGACTTTTGAAGGCTTATATGACCTTAGTTTTCCTTCAAATTTCAATCCCGAACTCCCCGTGACCAATATTTTTCGATGGTCAAATAAAATATTTTTCACCTCCGAGTGTATTTTCCAGCCCTGAAAATACTATTCACTACTGAAAAATACTATTCACGGTTAATCCGGTGTTGAGACCATTACAACTGTTCTTTGTTTAGGCATTAAAAGGTTGATATTCATTTTTCAACATTCTGTGGGTGGCGACTCTATGATACCTACCTCTTTGACCCCGCTTTAAATACCTTCATGGGTTAATCATCAACAATAGACTGGGTTTGAAACCCTCTATATTGTAAAGTGACCAATTTATGATTAATAGTGAGTCTCTTCCAGTCTTGAACTTTAAAAGCGGGCTTTGAGAACCCAACCGAAATCGAGCAAGCCCCGGTGTGCATCAAACTACGGGTTTGAAATCAACCTCTAAAGTGATCTGATAAGTATAAAAACTTAGACTAATTCCCTTCAAGCCAAATGTCTCCAAACCTATTACTTTCTTGTGCATCTGAAGCACCAAAATCAGCATGTCGTCCACTAAACTTGTCAAAGCAAATGAAATTATAACAGGTTTTGAATTCTCTTCTAGACATACATACTTTAAATGAGAAGTAAGAGGTTTAAGGTCAGAGTTTTACTCATCATTAGGAGGGGAAATGACTTCCTTCTTTTACTCTTTCATCAGCATGATCTTTCTCTAGCTCTTTCACTAACTTTCTTTCAATCATTATAATAAAAATGCATTTTACCGATGGATTTTTACCGATGGAAAATGATCTTACCTATGATTTTTTATTATTTTACCGACAGAATAAATCTGTCCCTAAAACTCACGCAGGTACCAATTTACCGACAAAAAACTTCGTCAGTAATAGTACCGACGGATTTATTAAAGAAATTCGTCAGTAATTTTGTTAAAAAACCGTCGAATGTTTTGTTGGTTTGACTTTTTTTCGATGGATGTTCCGTCGGTAAATTTAATTAATAAAAAAATGTTAATTTATTTTAAAAAATTAATATATATATTAATTAATAATTTTATTATATAACAAAATAAATATATATATTATAACTATTGTACATATATATCTGTATTGTACACAATATTTTGCACTTATACAAAAAATTAACTGCTATGATATAAAAAGTAACGCCAAGGGTCATGAAACTCTATATTGGCCATAGGACAAAGCCAAATATGCATGAAAAATATACGCAATAAGTATAAAATAAATGAAAAATTGAATTTAAGATATAACAATAAGCCTAAAAGTAATTGAAAAATTGATAATATGAGTTTTCACATTAGACCAAGTTCACAGTTCCTAATTTGTATTTTCAAAATGTACCACATATTTTTAGTAAGATGAAAACTTTAGTCCATTAAAGTTCTATATAAATTCACCTTAAAATGAAAAGTTATATATATAAAATGTATATAAACATAGGCCTACTGCACACACACACACACACACATTTTGTGATGAAAAATATTGGACAAACAATTTGGCATTATTATTGTAATCAGTCTAAAAGTGATTGAACCAGATTTGCACCCGTGAAGATGCCCTTACTTCCACACTTTTCTGGCAATCCTTGCACCTTGAACCAACCTAAAAACAAACATAATCAAATTAGTTACAGAGATTATACTTTAATCTATTAAGACAAATCAAAATTTTCTCCATAATATAAGATGTTCAAAGGCAATTCACTTCAATAATGAAGCATGAGATCAATAAAAAGCTGTTTAAATTCTGTAATTTTCGATATATCTTTTGATGTTCCAGCAATTCAAAAAGTCAACAAGAGATCTTAATAGCTATTTTGTCATTAAAAATCATTGCATCATACCTAATGGAAGAGCAATAGAATCACAAACCAATACGCATAAATAGGAAAAAAGATAAGAGTAATAATGGAATTTTTTTATAATGTTTTATTAAAAAGCTCTCTTCTTTGAAAACCAAGCAATTATCTCTTAAGTCATTGATCAAAAAAGGAAGATACTAGGATCAATATACAGGGATTGGCACACACACACACACAAGTCATAAAATCGACAAAGACAAAAAATTAATCAAATATAGAATGATGTGAAATATTTTTGAAGTAAATTAAACTAAACCTTTGAAATCTGACATTATATTCTCAAAATCAAAATGGATAATGTAAATCATACAAAATATGCATTCTTAATTCTCAATTAAAAGTAATGCCTTTAAAAGCCACTGTTGATAATTTTCTAATATCTCAAAAGAAGAAAAGAGAAAAGTCATTTTATTTTGATAAGGATATTATATTCTTATAATTTCCATATTTAACATTATTTTATAATCAATTAACAAATGATATAAAGAAAACAAATATGTAATGCGTCAATATCCGAATCCATTTCTAAAGAAACATTTTAACAATTCTGCCAACTTATAGTCTATAGCCTTTTTCTAGTAAAAAACCTTTTTATAATGCATATGGGCAAATCGAAAGTACAAGAAAGAATCAGGTGCAATTAGAAAAATTTCGACTTCATAAAAGAATATCTTGTAACACTATAATAAACACCTTCAATAGTCATGATAATTCTATTTGATTAAAGGAAACAACTACCAAATTAGGATAGACTTTGCAAAGAATGGACACTTGAAAGTACTTACAGTGACTTCAGGAACACCAATCATATCCACATTCCATTGGTAATTCTCACGAAGATGACCCCTTGTTATCCTCTCATATCGTCAGCATTGTCCAACAGCAAACGAATTTCAGAGGGAGGGGTACAAATTTTCTGAACCAAAAAAACATGGGAATCAAATTCTGGGATCTGTACCTAGAATGATGAACAAATAATAAATGACTTAAAATTTTTGCACATCACAAATCCAAATCTAGAAAGCAATCATGAGATAAACATGAAAACATAAGAATATCCAAATCTGGAATGATGAACAATTAATATGCTTTTCCAATTTTGATCCCCATAATTGATAAAGCAAAGAAACATAAGAATATAACTCTGCAAATGTAACCTAAATTTGTCACAAACACCACCTCTACCTCAGCAATAGGAATGAATATTTTCAATGTCTAAACATTGGTAAAAAGAAAAGATGTCAGTACATCCCAAAAACAAACACACAAGAAAAACTATAGCAAAAATTATCATTATGCCTAATCAACACAAAATTCTTTTGCAGCTAACATGGGTATCTGTTGTTAAATAACACGGGTATCTGTGAGTTTTAAAAGACTGTCGAACTTGAATATTCAATCTTTATGGGAATTTCTATACCGGATACAAGATGTTCATAGACCAAACAAAGATTCAATCTTTATGCATCGTTCAAACAATTTTGATTATAGAACAGGGCACTAAAGCAAAGAACTCACTAACCTCACATGGAATCTTCACAGATCAACGCAGCCCTTTCATCCATAACTTCCTTTTTCGGAGGTACTTCCAAGATTTAGCACTACTCTTCGATCTTTCCACCGATCTGGTGCCCCAATTCACAGACAATGCAAAGGATACAGTTAGATTGAACAAGTGAGAGTAGAAAATAGACAAAAACAGAGCAAGGGAGATAAAAAGAGAACTCCAAAGAGATGGCAGTGGAGGTGAAGTTGGCGGTGGGGGAACCTCGCCGTCGAGATAACGAAGAGGGAAGTTGGCGCTGCTGAGAGAAAAATGGAGAGGGGACTAGGGTTTCACCAAAAAAGAATGAGAGCAAACATAAGTTTTTTAACCCTAAATTTTTTAATTTATATTAAATATAAAAAAAATTAATAAAAATATTACCAACGGAATTACCGACGACCAAAAATCGTCGCAACAACTATTATTCCGTCGCCCTAATTTTTCGACGATATTCCGTCGCTATCTTAGGTGCTAAAATTTTTCCACATTTTTTGCCGACAAATATATAAATCTATCGCAAAATTTATCGGTATATGCTTATGTCACCGACGAAATTTTCGCTGCTACAATAGGTCATTGCTAAAATTAATTATCGATGGAAGAAACCATCGGTAAATAGTCGCTAACAATTGGCGCCAATATTTCCCGCCAACAATAGTGATGAATATTTGATTCTGTCGAAAAAGATATCATTGCTTATCAAATTTATTTTTTTTACCTACGCATTTCCAATTTGGTCGGTAGTCTATCGGTAATATCATGATTTTATATATGGATTTTGAGTCCGTCGGTAAAAGCTATTTTTTTTGTAGTGAATGTCATTCATATTTGCTCCCATACCTGAGTGCATCAAATAGCTCTTCAATGGATAGGCTAACAATAGCTTATTTAGTGTCCCCTCCATGCACTCTAAAATGTCATCCATAAAGCACATGACTCTTCAAATTCATAGGATGGGTGCCTCATCACTTTGTTGACATCGAAGCTCATCTCTTCATCATTGAACCATAAAGTAACTTTTTACCCATAGACATCTATTAAAGCTCAGTAGTGTTAAGAAATGGCCTCCCTATAATTAGTGGTACTTTTCTATCGTCCTCCATATTTATAACTATAAAGTCCACTAAGAATATGAAATTCCCCTCCTTAACCTATAAATCTTCAATAATTCCCTTGGGTTGCTTTATTGAATGATCTGCTAACTGCAATGTCATCCTCGTCTCCTTGATGTCTCTCAAATTTAATCTCATATATATAGAGTAAGGTATCAAGTTAATGCTAGCACCCAAGTCACCTAAATCATGCCCAACAAAATTCCTTCTTAGCTCATAAGGTAGTGTAAAACTACCCAGATCTTTTAATTTTGCTAGAATTTTGTTAGACAAAATAACATTATAATTCTCTGCCAATTGTCCAATCCCACACCCCTCTAACTTTTTCTTATTTGAGCATAATTACTTCATGAATTTGGCATATTTAGGCATGTATAATAAAGCTTTAAGAAAAGGAACATTCACATACAACTTTTTAAACATATATAAAAATCTAGCCAATTATTCATTCATTTTATCTTTTCTATCTAGAGATAGAAATGGCAACCTAGTTGCATTTAAATCATGCACATCAGAATTTAAATGCTTTTACCTTTGTCAGAGTTTTAGGCACATCAACCACAACCTTTGAGTTAGAATCCCTGACCTTCATCGTTAGTTCCATCGTAGTTGGAGAAAGATTGCCTTTTTCAATATCTTTTAGCTACTTACCACTCCTAAGTGTGATAGCTTTTGCCTCCTTTTCTGGATTCCTATCCACATTCGATGGAAAGGTCTTTTGAGCTTTGTTAGACAAAGAGTTGGCAAGCTAACCTATTGAGTTTCTAAATTTCAGATTGATGCATCTTGGTTCTTCATCCATAAATCTTGTACTTTCCTCCTCACATCCTAAATTTCCATAAAAGTAGATTGAGATGTCATAAAGTTGGCAAATATCTCTTCTAAGTTTGGCTTTTTCTCTTAAGTAGGTGGTGGTCTAGGTTGGAAACTAGTTGGTTGGTAATTTTAATTTAATTATTAAGGTTGAAAGGGGACTTGGTAATGGATTTGTGCTTGGATTTGGTATCCTTAGTGATGATTAGTGTTATGGTTGGAACTTCGAAAGTGGTGAGCTTAAGGTTTATAAGCATTGGAAAATGATGAAGCTTGATTATCCATTCTTCATAAGAAATTTGGATGGTTCCTTCAACCTGGATTGTAATTGTTGTTGTATAGATAATTTCTTCTGAAGTCATTTACAACATTTACATATGCAACCCCTTGGTTGTAAGAATCAGTAACTTTTGGCTCACCAACTCTATATCCTTCATCATATAAGTCACATCTTTGAGATAAGGATGATATATTATAAACTTTTAAACCATTAAGCTCCTTCTTCAATAACTCTATTTGCGCTTTTAACATGGGAACCTTGACCACACTATACATCCCTTGCTTTTTTTTTGCATCGCTCTTGTACTCACCCATTGTGCATCATTTGTGGCCATCTCATTAAGTAATAGGAAAGCTTTTTCTGAAATCTTGTTCATAAAACTACCATCCAAGGCTGCATCTAACAATGATCTTGTGGTAGGATTAGCTTTCGAGTAGAAAGTAGATATAAGTCGGTGCATTGCTATCCCGTGATGTGGATAGCTCTTTAACAATCTTCTAAATTTTTCTCAAGCCTCATGAAATGACTTTTTATATAATTATTGGAAATTTTATATGTTGTTCCTGATGTTTGAGGTTTTTGTCGATGGAAAAAATCTTACCAAAAATTTATCTTGCATTTTATTCCCATGACCGGATTGATTGGCTAGGCAACATCGAAAATCAATCCTTTTCCTTGCCAATTAGTTTGAAGGGGAAAGAGTTTCAAACAGATGGCATCCATCCTCACACCTGAAATTTGAAGCGTATCATTGATTTCAAAAAAAATGTCCAGGTGTTGAGCTAGATCTCAATTTTAGAACCTAAAAATCAGTTCCTCTAAGCCATGGTGATCATCCCCCATTTAAGCCCAAATTGTGTAGCTTGAGGTAGCATGATGGTCCTTTACTCCTCATTCCACCTTAGAGTTGCATATTCACAAAATGGTCCTTAGTCTAAAACCATTCCCTTGATTATGATTTCGCTACATTCTAGGGCCTTGTTGATTCTTGAAAGGTACTTTTCTATATTGCTCCATATCAATTTGTTGTTGTCATCTCCTTTGAAAACTGTTTTCTCAATTTTAGGATCAAACGGTGCTAATTGATCAAGTTGCAATCATTTCATGCACTAGCAACCCCTAAAAAGAATAGAAAAAGAAAAATAAGAAAAGAATACACATATAATCAGCAAACAAAAACTCTCATAAATCCCAATCCCTATCACGAGTATCGAAAACTTGATTGGTATCTAGCAAGTGTACTAGATCGGCTAGTAATATAAGAAATTATAATTAAGACCCTTAAATATCTTACGCAAAGGATTGTGTATTTGAGAATTTGATTGATGATTATATGCTAAATAATTCCCAACTAATTTGAATGTTTTCCAAGTTTTTACTATATTAATAAGCATGAACATAAAATACTTAAATGTAAAAAGATAGCAAAGTAAACTCAAATAAATGAACATTTATAAAATGTCAATCAAATTAAAAAATTGCTAAGGAAATATAATCCTTCCCATACCCTTTTGTATTAATTTTTAGAACGAAATGATATATTCTAGCTGTGAACAATCCAACTAAATCTAAGTTCCGGAGCCATTTACACAAACACCTATCTTATCCCCAATAACATCCGAACCTAAATAAAGTCTAAACAGAGATTTGAAAACCTCCATTTCGGAATCATCAAGAAATCTAAATAAAGAAAGCACAAGAACAGGGCAACATGCATAAATTATTCATATACGTTAAATAAAAAAAATTTGTTCAGATTCAACTTGAGAGTTAACTATATAAATAACAAATGCAAATAAACACAATGGAGAAAAGAACATTTAAAATATATATTGAAATAATAAGATCAAAGTTGGATTCAAAGATCCCTTAGCAAAAAAGTAAATCTACTCACTATTCATTGATAAAAATAATAAAATAAGGGAAGAATAATCAATACTGCTCCAAATCTGCAACTCCAAACTTTCTTCTTTCAATGTTGTATAGAAAAATATGAAGTTCAAACTAAATTTATTAAAAACAAAATGAAATCTAATCTAAAATTTATGTAATGAATCCAAAATAATGCATCTATCTAGAGAAATTTAATAAAACCTAATTACAATAAATTAAAAGAAACGAAGAAAAGTTGTTGTAGATTCGAGCTTTTTAATCCCCCCTTGCCAAACAAGAAAAATTTGCGTAAATATCATTGGATTCATGGCTATTAGGAATTCCTACTAGCCATGACCTGGTGATTACTAGGCAAATTTTAAACACCTCACGACGGGCAACAATTTCTCCCTACTATGAGAACAACTACTAGATGAAAATTTTGTAACTCTAAATGACCTCGCGGTTGGCACATTTCCTTGCCTACCGTAAGAGTAGCAACTGGATCGAACTGTGCAAAAATTTGCGATCTCACGGCTGGCACACTTTTTTGCCCGCCATGCCTAAGCATAACACTTGCATTTTTCATCAAAATTTCATACTAAGCACATTTTCTCCTCAATTTAGCACAACTTGAGAAAGTTTAGCAAGATCAAATACTTTAAACCTAAGCTAACTAAAAGCACAACCTAACGACAACTAAAACACAAGAAAAACACACAAAAACTTAGCAATAGTTTGGAGTTATCAATAGTATAAATCCACACATCGGAATGGGGGTTGTTATGTTATGGGATTTGCATACCCATGAACAAAGTTTATTTAAACAATATTAATATGTGTCCACCTAAATATGGCATCACATCATCATAACATACATGAGATGCACAAGTTATATCATATGGCATATACAAAACAAAAGCAAAATCAAAAAATACATGAATAAAACCCGTATGGACAAATGGTTATGTTCATGTGGGCCGAAGAGTTAGGTTCGTTATCGTGTAGTATTGTACTTCTTTTTTTTTTTCAATCTTAACTTGAATATTTTTGCGTAATATTGATAAGATAATTTTCTATACTAATCGCTCCAGATAATTTTATTATTAGATTATTTTCCAAATTAGAAGGCCTCAAAACCTAATTTCTACACAATCTCAAGCCACAAACTCACCAACAAACCAAATCAACCGAAAAAAGGGGGAAAAATCGATCGGACCAACTCACCATTTTTTAGCTTCAAAAAGCGTCTTGTGCTCCTATTCTGTATAGGTTTCTCCACCGAGGTAACATCGTATGGCTTGAAGACATTCTCATTCAAATCATCATAATATGCCATAGGAGTAGATTGGAGTTCATAATTTTTAAAAATAAGTTTATATTTGCTTTTTTTAAGGCATCTAATTCTTAATTTTTATCAACACTATCATTCTTAAATAAGGATTTAAATTGTAAAGAAAAAGAATTGCCATTTAAATATCATTTAATTGCATGAAATAAGAATATAATGATTTATATAAAAGAATTGAAAAAATATAGAGATCCAAAATGTTTTCCAAATTTATTGTCAACATTCGTAGAAATGAAACGTAACAATATACGTACACATCCGGATTGTCTCATTGAACACGTATCTGCTTATCGTATTATTATTCCATAAAAATTGATAGTCAATTAAAAAAAAAAAAGTAACTATTTGGTTGAGGGACCCATGATACTTCCCAGCTACTCCGAAGAAACCTTTGTTCTTATAACCCCGAAAAGTGAACCATAAACAAAGCTCCCCCAAGTTGAGGGCATGTGGGGTCTACATATGTGAGTTGGGTCCCATTAGCATGGGCAAATCGTTGAAATGAGAGGAAAAGGACAAACGGACCAATGAAAAATTATACAAAAAGTTAGCAAAAAAAAAAGTGCAGATGATGTCACTCTCAAGAGAAACCGTGGGTTCAGGGCAAAAGAAAGAAAGAAAGAAAGGGAGGTTCGAAAGGGGTACTAGTGTTCCTTGTACTTTTGGGCATTCGGGATGCTACACTTACTTCCATCTTTGGCGCGTGATGTCTTTTCCAAATAACCCGTTTGCTTTTTCTATATATATAAAATAAATTTATTTCTTTTGTATTATTCGAATACTATATGTTCAAAAATTATTTAAAAATTAAAATTATTCCATTTTATATCATAAATAATATTTTGCTCCAACCGAAATATTAAAAGTAAAATTATTCTTTTTATTAAATATTAAGAATATTTTAGGCTTAGAATATTGAGCACAGCCTTCAACTTGTAAATATTGCTCATTTTATTTTCAATTTTTTCTATAAAGTAAAAACTCATTTAATTTTTAAAAATTTTTAATTTTATACATAATTTATTGTTAACTGGTAATATAGATATTTCATTTCAATACAGGTCTCTTTTCCATTTGGAGAAAATTTTGAAAAATTTTACGGTAGGATTTTAAACTATTGTATAATAGAAACTGATCATTTAAAATATTAAGTGATTTTTTGAAAAACTAATGGATAAAATGATAAAAATTGTCAAATTCAAGACATTAAATATGTATTAAGTTTAAATTTTATTAATAATTAATAACCGACTTTTATAAATTATATATTTGATGAAGTTATATTATTAACTACTATTAGAGACTTAAATTGCTTATTTTTAAAACAAAAGTGTGGCTTAAACTTCAAATCGCAATGTCATAATTATAATTATAGTGCCAATTTGAATGCATTACTTTATTAATGAAACTGTTTGTTATTTATGGATATGCTACACAATTGATTATGAGTGCACAATAAGAGGAATATTTCTTAAAATAATATTTTTAGACATTTTGTAACTGTTTGGTATTATTTATAATATTTGTTTTATAAAAAAAATTTGCTCTCATCATAATGTGGACATTTTTTTTTTTGTTTCCCTATTGCTACGTTTTAGGCATTTTAGATATTTTTCATGATATTGTGAAATTTTTTGCATTCAGTTTAATAAATTATGTATGATCGTAAATATCTATACTCTATTCCAAAAATGATTATTTATTTTTTATGCCTAAAACTTGTTATTATTTACATATTGTAATAAAGTTAATTATTTAGTTTGATATACAAGAAGAAAGAGTGCGGCTGAAATTCAAAACTTTTAGTATATTAGTTAATTTGATTTAAAATCGAACCAAATTAAAAGAATTGAAAAATTAAAATTTTATAATTTTCAAAATTGAATCGAAATTTTAAAGAGAAACTAACTAAACTGAACTAATTAAATTATAGTACAATATATTTTTTATATAAATTATACTATATATTTTATATATATACATATAAATCTAAATATACGTAAAAATATATATAATACATAAATTTAAACATGACATCAAAATTCGATTGGTCTAATACTTTCAATTTTAAACTTTTAAGAACTGAACATAATAACTTAAGTTTTATATTTAAACCAAACTAATTGAATTAAAATTGAAGAAATTGATTCAAAAGAGACTAAATTATCAACTGTTTGAGTTGATTTTCGTTCGGATTAAATTATATTTAGGCCTTGCTTGGAATGGATGAATTCCATAAAATTTTATGGAATTCATTTGTAATTTCAAATATTTATGATTGGAATGCAAAAAAAAAAAGAAGGAATTGAATTTCACAAATTAAATTCCATAGAATTCGTTATGCCTTTACCAAATTCTATTAAAATATGTGAAATTTGCAAATGAATTCCTTATTTTTAAGGAGTCAAGTATTAAAAGACTATAATACCTTTATATATATATATATATATATATATATATATATATATATATATATATATATATATATATATATATATATATATATATATATATATACATATACTGGGTTTAACGTGTCTTTCATCATTTTTAATCAATTTCTCAATTAAATATATATTTTGAACGATTCTTACTCTCTTGTTTTTCAATTTTTTAATCAAATTTACCGGTTTAGTATTTTTCTTTTAAATTTTATAAATTAAATTTTTTGTATAAAATTAGAAAACCCTAATTTAATAAATTTGTTCATATTAATTGATTTATTGTTTAATTAATCATGAATTGAAATAGTTAGTATTTTATTTGGTATAATTTTTATAGATATTATTGGCTTTTTTATATGTATTGAATTGAAGTTAAGGATATTTAAGTAAATAAATTAGAAATAAATTTTTTTATTCATTTATTTTAAATTTAAAATTAAAAATTTTTTTCTTAATTTTATATATTAATTATTTTATTTCAAGTATAAGAATTTATTTATAAATAATTTTATATAAAATTTATTTATAAATAAATTTTATAATTATAATTTATTTATTTCAAGCAACGCCTTAGTGTTATTCTTGACTCCAATGGCGTGAACGTTGAGTTAACGTGCATGTAAGAGCGTGAGCGTGTGGCATTAACGTGAATTTTTGGGCCGCTGGTGGGGTCAACAAAAATCCAGCGCCCAAAACACCCATAATATCCCTTGCAAAATAACCCCTAACAATGAACCAAACTGCATAACTGCCATTTAGCTAAGTTAGCCTCTAATTTTCTTACAGTGGCATATTGATAATTTTGTTTAGAAAGCAATGGCAAATGTACCAATAACTAAAATTTAGTTTTGTTTAGACGCAGGTATTTTTAGCCAATGGATTCAATTGCACGGGATTCTTGATGCACGCCGTTGTTTAACTAGTACTTACTATTACTTTTATAAACTTAGTAATTATTATCATTAATTATTATTATTATTATTATTATTATTATTATTATCATTATCATTTTCTTTATATTCTCCTAAGTGCTACTGTTATTCAGCGAACAGGGATATACGCCGTCGGATCAACATAAACAATTATTTATTTTTTTTATCTAATTTGACACGTGTGTCCTTACACATGCGCGCAGCATAGAATGCCTCTCCTGTCTCGAAATATTCAAGAAATCAAATTTACCCATCTGCTATAAATAAAAACTTGCCGTTTCTTTCACTTTTAAAACCAGTTCTCTGTTTCTCTCTCGCATTCACGAGAAAAGCTAAAATCTGAAACCAAAATATATATCTAAAAATGGATTCAATTTCAGTAAGTAGAAGACCTTGGTTTGTTGAGGAAGATGATGAGCTGGCTTTTCTTGCAGATGTGGAAGCCGGGTTTTCGGGGAACAACCGCCCTTTTCTCTCAAGGTCACTTTGCTATGGAAGAAGAGGTAGTATTAGAAACTTATTACCATCTTATTCCGTTTCTTCACCAAGATCTGCTAGGTTTTATGATACAAGATTATTGGAAGATAATCAGCAGCCCCATTTTTTGGAATCTTGTTTTCTTTGCAATAAACCATTGGGTCATAACAGCGACATCTTTATGTACAGGTAATTTTTTTCCTTCTCTTTTCTTCCCTAAATTCCCCCAAGATTTCATTCTTGATTTGAGATCGAAAAAAGTGTTTACATTTTTTAATTGTTATTATGGTTGGATTAATTCGGGTTAACTCGTTCACCGAGCATAGCGCACCCTCGGATCGGCGTGTTCACGCTAATACGATGGTGCATGGAATCGTCCGATTTTGATGGCTAAATTTGAATTGTTTGATTTATGCAGAGGGGATACTCCATTTTGTAGCGAAGAGTGTAGACAAGAGCAAATAGAGATGGACGAAGCCAAAGAAAAGAACTGGAATCTGTCTTCTACCATGAAAGTATTAAGAAAAAAGGATCCGAAGAAAACAATTTCCCCTAACAATGCCCAGAAATACCCTTCACGGGCAGGCACTGTTGCTGTAGCATAAATACAAAAACAATAAAACTATATATACTACATGTTTCCACTGGAATTTAAAAAGAAAAAACAGGGAATCAAAAGAGGGAGGGGGGGGGTGAGGGGAGGGGAGGGGGGGAAGAGAGAGAGAGAGAGAGAGAGAGAGAGAGAGAGAGAGAGAAGGATGTATAAAATATGGTTTGACGATGGTGTTTGTCTACCGAAGCCAGTAAAGAGGACCAAGGAGGGAGATGGAGAAGGCCAAAAAGACCCATTTTGCGGATTTTGTTTCTCTTTTTCCTTTTATTTTTGATAAAATTTGGTGGGTTTTCTTTTGCTTGTAAGATTGTATATTTTACATGTATGAGCGTGTGGTTTTTTGGATCTGCTCCATGATTTGGGTCTTTAGATTTATTTATCGTTTCTCTTTTCTTTATTGTTTCCATCAACGGTAGTAGGAATATATATATATATATAGTTAACCTCGAAATTAAATTAATTTTTACGGTTAAACGATCAGATAAATTTGATTACGGTTTTTAATTTTTAATTTTTTGTTATAATTAAAGTCTTTAAATACCGATTAATTATCATTTTACGAATTAATTGATTATATATATATATATATATTGATTTTTATATTTTAAAAAGTTTTTTTTTATTTTTTTCCAAAATTTATATAAAATAATACTTTAAAATATTTTTTTATTTTTATATCTGAATTTTTTATATTTTTCTATAAATTTATATAATATTTTAAACTAAATTTATAAATATATATATACACACACTTTGAGTTTTATATTTTAAAAATTTTTCTTTTTTTTTCTATTTCTCTCTAAAATTTATATAAAATAATATTTTAAAATATATATTTATTTTTATATCTTAATTTTTTTTATTTATTTATAAAATTTATATAATATTAAACTAAATTTATATTATATTATTTTCGTTAATTATATAGTTATATTTATATATAGTATCCGATTAACTTTTATATATATTATTTTTTATCATATATTGGTATTCATAGTTTATTTAATAGTAATTAATTATATTTTCTTATATTTTAGATTTTATATTTTAACATTTAACAATTAATATTATTCAAAATTTTATTTGACTTAAAAATAAGTATATTAATTTTCAACAAATATCAAATCTATTTTATAATATTAACTATTAATTTATAAAATATAAATTTTGACTAGTAAATTATATTTATTTTGTGATTTTTATTTTGAATTACTTTGCACATTTTAAATTTAATTGAATTTTGTTTAATTTTTTTATATAATTTTATTTTATAAATTTTAATGGTTAACAGAAAAATATTGATTAACCAAACTGAAAATCGAAACCGATAAATTGATTAACCGATAAATTGATTATCCGAATATAACGAATTGGTTAATAATTAGTGATTTTAAAAAATTAATATTAATAGAATGTTTATTTTTTTTGCTTGTAGACCGGTTAATCAATTCATACTCACTCATAATCAATGGAATCAAAAAACAATTGAAAGTGGAGTAAATTAAAGTTTGAGAATTAAGAGTAAATTTAGTTTAATTTATTTTATTTATTTTGATAATAAATAAAGTAAAAGATATCCACGAAACTTGTAATCTCTATATCTGAATTAGTTTATTAGTTAAAGATATTTATATCCTTTGAAATTAATATCATACTATTTATTCTCATTTCAAATTTGATAATTATTATCTATAAATAAAAAAGATTAATACAAAAATTAAAATAAATATAAATAATAAATTTATAATCAAATCGCATTTATAAACATTGAGATAAATAAAATTGGATACAATTATAATAAAAAAAATCAATATTCATTAAAAAATGATTAAAAAATTACATATTTTATATTTGCATTTGGATAACGGGTAATCAAAAGACTAAATCCGAATCATATTCTTGCTACAGATGGTAAACCAATTATCCAAATGCATCTTAAACCCATTTATCAGCTACCCTAATCCATTCTATTAGGGCCGGATAGAGCAGGATACCCGAACAATTATACCCATTACCATTCCTAAAAATGAGGTAATAAGACCAAGTAATTTTTCTTTATATATTCATTTTCATTTCCTTTTGAAATAAAAGAGAAATGAGAGAAATAAAATAAAATTTAGATGTATTCACTTATATAAAATTACTCCAATTTTTTATATATTTTTTTCATAAAAATAGAAAATAAAGATCATATTTATATTAGCTAACTTTTTAAAATATAAAAAGAGAAGTTCCAATTTTTTAGAATTAAAAAGAAATTAGAAAACTATTTAAAAATGTTCTCTAAATTTTCATTTATGAAAAAAGAGTTCAAATTTTTAAAATAGCTCTATGGAAAATACGGGATTTTCCAAAATGACGTCAAAATTGATCTCTTCGTCGAATCTCACCTGCCTCCTTTTTGTAATTTTTTTTTTCTTTCTCCTCTTCTACTTGATTGTCGTATACATATACTCTCTACACAAGTCGCTAACTCCATCCAAAAATAAATTTGTGAGCTATTATAAGAACAGCTAACGGATTCTCTCTCCCTAAAATTTTGATATGTTTCGAGACCAATTTGGTAGATTGAGTGGTCTACTTGCACAAACATATTATAGCTTTTGTTTCCGATTCTGCAAATTTTTTATTTATTCTTCCTTTATCTGCTCCTAAATTTGAAACAATGGACGGAGTTACTGGATTAGATCTAATAGAATTAAATCTTGTTTATAAGTTTTAGAGCTAATTTTAGTGCATTATTCTGCAAGCGAGGATTAAAGAATTAAGCTCATTTTTATATTTGTATATATAGGAAAACTTCCATCAGGATTTTTTATGCCAACATTTCTTTTGAGCTGTGAAAGTTAGATGTAAAAATATACTGCTTTTTTTTTTTTTTTAATTTACGGATGGAAAAATAATGAAAAAAGAATATGCAATCACGTATATAGTTCTGACTTTTTGCTGTGCGCATGTTGTTGAACATACGAGGGGTTGCTGTGAAAAGTTCTAAGAGCAGGATTTCTCAGGCAGCTTTATCTAAATTCATAAGAGATAAAAAGCCATTTGCCTTTTAACATGAATAATGATAGGAATCATATATAATTTGCTCATTTAATACCTAAATATACTCATATTATTAACACTACACAAAAATGAAAAATTAATTTTACCTACGGTTAAATTCCGTCGCTAAAACTTATCGATGGATTACTGACAAAAATAAAAAGCATCGGTAAAAAATAAAAGCGGTCAAGTGGCTACATTTTTAGCGACGAATAGAGGAATCCGTCGCGATGGATTGGACTATTAGTGCTAAATCCGTAAGCGCACGTTCACCGATTATAGTACTTAAGATATCGTTCCCACGAGGATCAGATTGGTTATCAC
Organism: Excoecaria agallocha; assembly: GCA_037975025.1. Taxonomy (NCBI): domain Eukaryota; kingdom Viridiplantae; phylum Streptophyta; class Magnoliopsida; order Malpighiales; family Euphorbiaceae; genus Excoecaria; species Excoecaria agallocha. The sequence continues at coordinate 79,170,657 of CM075808.1, forward strand.
ACACTACTACTTGATTTTAATCTTGTTTACAATAAATCATTAATTTTATTGTTAAATTAAATTAATAATGATATACTAAACTATTAATTAATCCTAAGTTAATGATGGTCAAAGAAGACAAATACAAATAATGATGCAAAAATTAACAATATGAAACGTGATATTATTCTTTTGATTGAAAAGCAACTTTTATAATGCAAGCTACGTTGGAATAAGGTTCTAAATCATTCTCTAAAACTGAAATAAAATGCCTAAAATATGCAAATATACCTTCTAACGCTTAATTCTCATTAATGAATTAGACTGTCATACTTACAAATTTTAAAAATAAACACCAACCTATAGCAACTATCTTAACATCCTGATCTCTCTAGCGAAGTTTCGATAATGAATTCCTAATAGATGTAAATAATGATCAATCTCTCGATCTATACTCTTACTTATAATGATCATTCAATTACTTAAATGCAAATGATATTATTAAGAAATTATGCACGAAAGATTACTTGTAATAATAAGAATAAACAAATCACTAACATATTCATTCAAGTTTCCAACAAAACACCATTCAAATAATTACAAAGAAGAGAAGAACAAATTGAAACATAAGTAAAAAGACAATCTCTCAATCCTTTACTCATTAGAGATTTCTTCTTCTTCTTTGATCTTTGACTTCCTTTTAAAAGATAAAATTAATCACTCTTTATCTCTCATCTATCATCAAGAATTATTTCATAACTCTCTCTTTTTTCCCTCTTTTATCTTAATTGCATTTATAGACTCATTGCGAATTATTGCATCTTTTCAAACATCCTTCTAGAAGTACACAATCCTTGATGAAAAGTCATGCCTCTTTAAAATTTGATTTGAAATTTGAATTGTATAACCACCATTTATATTTATAACTTTCTTGTCAAGCATTATGACCCTTCAAGCACCCTTCCAAAGCAACATAACTCTTCAAGTACCCTTTTAGAAGTACAACATCATTTGATGAAGAATCATATCCCTATGAAGTGCCTTTTGAAAAATAACTACCCAACTTCTCTCTTTGTCGCGCCCGCTACACCTGTTGCGCTCGCAACAAGACATGGAGCTTCAAATGATGACTTTCTTTTGGTTTGACTTCTCCTCTCTTCTTCCTTGCTTTGTCATGCTTGCGACTCCACTGCGCCCGCAACAGATCTTCTTTATTTGCTTGTTTTTCTGCCTTTTTCTCCATTAGTTGTAGCTCTTTTACTCCTTACACACACTTACAATAAAAACACATAAAGACACCATGTTTCACATGAAAACTTAATTAAAATTAGATATTTACTTCACAAAAACATTCACAAATAACACATCAATTAACTCACATCATAGACCGTCGGTAAAGAAATTATCGTCTTAGGGTCATATAATGACGGATTTTCCGTCGGTATTACAAGTAGCAGTTTGATTTTAAGAGTCTTAGTGACAGATATGCAACAGTATTTTTTTCGTTGGTAAATAATAACTGCAGATTGCGACGGAGTTACCGTTGGTAATTCTGTCGCTAGCTTTAATTTATAAAAAAACAAATATTTAAAATTTATTTTTTTATTTTTCAATAAAATAGTTTAAAATTCTAAATATTTAAGTATTTTCATGATTTTTTATGCCCCTTTCTCTTCGTATTTTGTTATTTCAGGTTAACTAATGAAATTTCATTTATTAGTACTTCCTTTTACATTTTTGAACGAAAACCTTAGCCTTCACCGCCGCCCACCATTGCCATCACCCAACATTGCTGCCAACCCACCCATCCCTGAAGCCTCTCAGCCTCTCATGCTCTTGTTCTCAAACTACTCTTTCCGTTCTCCATTGCTCTCCTTTGTCTTCTTTTTTTGGTGCCCTCTTCTTTAACTGTCTCTCCCCATCGCTCGATAAGAAGTTTGAAGACTACCTCAAAGATTTGTTCTATTGAAATAACTGGTGTTCGAAGATGATTCCTCTAATATATCCGTCAATTTTGCTGAAGTTTAGGGTTAAATTGCTCTTTTATACTAAGAAATTGGTAAGTGGGTATCGTTGATATTTTCCTTTGGTTCAATATTTAAATATTTGCTTGGTAACTGGTCTTAATTTCATAATATTGCAAATTTTATGGTCACACTCTGGTCGTGGTCATTTCTCATTTGGCTCTCTTGGCTCTTTGCTTCTACAGAATATGGCTCATTAAGAAAGATTTCAAGGTCCAGCAATCCTGTTTGAAGTCCAAATGGTATAACTATATGTTGGAAAACAACGATTATGTTTGATGATAATATCATAATTTTTATAATTTATGATAACGCCATTGATATGTTTATTCGTAGATTGCAAGTTATTGTATTTGTTATATTATTATGGAGAAATTTCGACTGTTGACTTTTATTTGAGAAGACAGCGATGATGAGAAAATGACAGAAACTTTTGGCTTATGTTGATGCTGGATTCGGAATATCTGAATATTCTAATTTTCCCTAAAGGCAATTAGATAAAAAGGTTGCAAATATAAAAAATTAGGTTCCTTAATTAAGTCTGCAATCCAAAATTTCAGCAGCAATTGATCTCCATATTTACTTAATTTTGTGGAATTACAATTCAAAAAAAAGACATGAATTTCTTGAATTATAGATAATAGTAATTTAGTTTAGTGTGATTAATGCAGGAGTAACTTCAACGGATGATTTCTTGAAAGATTTCTTCCCAAAAGTTCCCAAAAGTGTACAGAAGGAAGCAAAAATATTTCAATGAAACAGATTACTGTAAATATG
>CM075808.1:79173636-79234082 GCA_037975025.1 Excoecaria agallocha
CTCATCTCAATCCAAGTCCTTATCCTTAGGGTTTATTCCCCTGTCAATAGACAACAACCTAAACATAGCCTTAACCTTCTCTTCCATCTTCTTGAAGGCTGAATCCCCCCATCCCCCCCCCCCCCCCCCCCCCCCCCCCCCCCCCCCCCCCCCCCCCCCCCCCCCCCCATCCCCCCGCCCCTTCCCCCCCGCGCCGCCCCCGCCCCCCCGCCCCCTCCCCTCCCTCCCCTCCCCCCCGCCTCCCCCCGGCCCCCCCCCCCCCCCCGGCCCCCCCCTCCCCCCCTCCCCCCCCGCCCCACTCTCCCCCCCCCCCCCCCCCCCCCCCCTCAGCACTAGGGCCTCTACTCCTCATATTCATCATAGGGGAGACATAGCCCTCATTTTCCTCTTCAACATAGTCATTTTTAGGATCATAATGTCCTTAATATGAATCGGCTCCACTATCTCACAAACGGGTGCTACAGGCTGAGTTCTAGCATTTAGGGTCACAGAGGCCACCACTCCACTAATCATAGCCCCTTATTCTTTCCTTAAACTCCAAGACATGCCTATCTAGCCTCGTATCTAACTCGTCCCTCATCATTGAGGACCCAAACACAGATGTAATTAACCTTTCTCTAAAATAAGGCAACCTTCTAGTCTCCTCAGTAACTCTTTCGATTTTATTTAACTATTCTTCTTCCATATCTGAATTTGTTTCCCGACTGCTTGCACTTAATTTTGAATTGAGCTTTGAACCCAACTCTGAACTTGAGGTCAATCTTGGCGACTCAAATATTGGTCTCTGGATTGGGCAGTCATCTGACCCTCTAGACCACCTATATGGATCTACGATGGCTGTAAGGATCAAATGTTAGGAATGATGCATGATGAATGATGCATGCGTATGGTATATACATGATGCATGTATGCAATGAATGCTTTCATTAGGTGTCAATCACAACCACACACAAGCATAACAATAACCTTTCAACCTTATTGCTCTTACACAGGAGGTCATGCAATCTCTTTCCTAGGTGGGTTTAGCTTATAGGTCAATAGGATATCCAATGGATGCACACGGTGCACGACAGAAAACAATAACATAATCTCTCTAATTGAAAACACAGGCGCATGAGTTTTGACTATTATGTATTTTGACTAACTCATACAGATCGAGTTGGGCCCGTTGGGGTGTGACAACCTTTAACTTTGACCCTCCTAATTTTTTTGTGTTTGGCTAATACACAAAGGTCCACATAGCAAGTAAACATTATTATGGTTATACGACCTAAGGGAAATTGTTGTTGTCCATAGGCTTGAGTCAAGGGGGGTGATGATACTTTAGGGCTACCCAAGCATGGTCCCTGCCAATAGGTCTAGCTCATCACAAGTATAACAACTGATGGGTCACCATTTTATTTACCATTTGGTACTAGACTTGGGCTGGTAGGTCTCCTTGACACCTTCTTACATGAGTAAACATAGGGCGTACTTCAGGATAGCACTTGTAACAACCTAATTCTATAACCTAACCATATTACCAAATCATACATCTTTAATCAATTAACACTATGTTATTCTACCATCATGCATTCTTTGATCATACTATCCTTATCATAATCATCATACTAGTCATCATACATGCCGATTAAGGTGTTACTATAGTTGTTCACTTGCTTTAGTTCATGTGCATTAATAGATTACTTTCACTATTCTCATATCATATGGTATGTTAGTAGCTTTAGATCATACAAACATACATTTACTATTCTCTTTAGAAAAGTGAGCATTACAACACAGCATTTACAACACAACATGCCCAAACTAGATACATTCTTTACATACATATAAATATTAATGCCAAAATTATACAATATATATATATATATATATATATATATATATATTCATAAAATCCCTACATTAACTTCTTGACAGTCTTGTGTTGGCCTTTCTTGATGCAGAGAACATCCCTGAGCACAAGTCTTGCCTAATGAATCTATATGGGTCAAATAACCTGTGCTAAGCTATAAAGTTTAGTGGGGAACAATTCATGATATACGACCACTTACAATGGTCATCAACAAACACACTCAACATGCATTAAATGTAACATAAGATATCATTGATAAATAAATAAATAACTCTCGCAACATTTCAAAACATAATCAATAAGACAACAGAGATAAACATATATCTTAGCATACTTATTTCATGTGATGGATGGATATACCATAAGCATTTAAACATGAGATACAATTTTTGAAATTAAAACAAAACATATAGTTGAACAATAACATATGAGCAATCATACTTAATTTCAAATTCTTTAACCATATTTAGAATTAGAGTTTATCCTGCCTAAGTTCTAAAAGTGGATACTCGTAGGTATTAAGTTCAGTGGCTCTAAATGGTAGTCTCAAATAGAGACACAGTAGTCCTAAACGAGGACAACAGTATACCCAAATGGGCCAACTATAGACTCAAACGGGGCCAAACTCTAACAGTGCAACTCTATCCCTATAAGCATGCCTATATATCCACAGTTGAACTCTAATTCCAGGCAATATTGTATTCATATTCAAGTTATTTATCGTGCTTGAAACTTTTACTGTATATGTTGCACATATAATATCATATTAACAGATATAAAATCTCTAGTATATGAACATGTATTATCAATCTCATAAACATGTACTCTTGTAGTCAAATACTTTGGCATATCTATATATAAGCATTTACATGTAATAAAAACATATAAGCATATTCATGCAATCACAATGAAGTAAATAATAACATACATGTTCTTATAGTTTCCACATTCATACTTCATTAACTAATTGTGTCTATTGCTTGACAATATGTTATTATCATAAATTTAATGATCTTATCTCTCTTTATGTGTTGTTTCTATATTATAAAATGCTTTAAAGATGTTTAAAAAAAGTTAAGATAAACTTTAGAAATCATTTAGAACCTTTAGATCAATTATTAGTGAAATAGGGGAGGGTCACGGTCTTCACCAAAAGGTACTGATCGTGACATAGGTACACTTTAGGTTTTGTACTGACCTCACGGTCAGCAGGTAAAAGCTACTAACTGTTACATAGGTTTAATTTCAATTTTAGACTAACCTCACGGTCAGTAGGTAAAAGCTACTAACTGTGACATGGGTTCTATTAAAAGGCAGATTCACGGGTTCATCTTGTCTATGATTTTTAACCTATTAAACATCATTTTTAAGCAAAATGTCCTGCTACAAGCTTATTCCTCTATATTTTTGGTTTCTAAAACATTAAAAATCATCTCATTATCTATCTAAAACTCAAGATATTTTGAAATTACATAAGGCTGTTCCAATGACAGTGCAACAGTTAATTTCAATTTTTTACTTAAATTTAGACGAGTTTAGAGATAGATTTAGGCTTTATTTTCATCATAAAAAGGTAGAGATAGGAGTTTTGTTTTCAAAACAATTTGAATTACCCAATTTTCATATCTATAATTCTAGATATTAGAAAAACAAACTAACTAGGTTAGATGAGCTCAAATATGAATTTTTGATAACAAAGGAATTTTCAAGCATTTTGATGTACATAAATTAAATTGAAAAATTTTTGAATTAGGGATTAATTTTACATACATTTCCCTCACAATTTATCTTTGGATTCAACTTTTAAAATGTTAATCTAGCGTTTAACATTTCTTAACCATTCAACCCTTTAACATAGAAAAAATCCATATTCCTTATCTCTATACTAAAATTAAGTTTTAATTTCGTCAAAATCATCATCTAAATATACATGCAAATTATATATACACCATGTCCCATACATTGGCCGAATACTCTATCCTTGTCTTCAATCCCTAGCAACTTCCTTTGCCTTGTTCTTTTTTCTTTCTCTTTCTTCTACTACATATAGCCATGCATCTATGTATTAAACCCAAAACTTCTTCTTCATTATAATGCATTTACACTTTAAGAAAGAAGATGAAGGAAGGAGATGAGAGATGAATAATTACCTTACAAATCCCTTTACAAAACTTCTAAATCACTTAGCATGCAATAAAATTTCCCATGTAAATCTTAGAGATGAAATGGAGAACTTTAGAGATGAATGATGAGAGATGGAAGAGAGAAGAAGAATTATGAATTCTCTCTCTTTAAATTCCATTCCATCCAAGAACACTACCCAATTCTTACACTTCTCTCTCCTACATGTATAAGTTTAGACTTTTTAATGGGGAGGAGAAGTTCCCTTTTGATCTTTCAAAAATTTACATGTATAAAGATGTCCCCTATTCTTTATTCCTTTCTTAAATTCAACCCCCCATTTCCTCTTTTTATATTTGACACACAAATCTATTTTTCTTAATTTCAATTGCATCCTTATAGAATTAATCATGCTTAAAATTATATACATAATGTAAATAAAATTACCACTTTACCCTTTTGACCCAAACTTGAATTTCTCTTAATTAATTAAACATTAAACATGAATATTATCATTTAATCATGCATTTCTACTAGGGTCAAAACTAGGGCCTCACAACACTGGGGCTAAAAAGGGATACCTAACATAATTCTAAAGCTCTAAGATGTATGTAATTTTTTGAAAGGAGATTAGATCAATAAGAAAAACCCAATTATGAAGAACTTAACCATGATGCTTTTAGGAGGAAGGTCTTTTTAGTCCCAAGTGGATTTGCCACTATTGCACGTACCGGAGCCATGCTCGTTTTTAGGTTTGAACTTGGAGGCCTACTTTTAGGGTACAAAAATAGGTGAGGCTCACTTTTAATCATAAATTGGCTACCATGCAACAAAAAAAGGGTTAAACCTAAATTATTACTGATCGTCAACCCATGAAGGCTTCTACTAATGGGCCCAAAAGAGGTAGGTATCATAGAGTTATCACCCAATAGAATGTTAGGAAATGATTCTCGACCTTTTGATGCCTAAACAGAGATTGATATTTGAGACATCACTCTTAGTAGGCATCTTAGTTAGGTTTTATTTTGTAATTGGGTTTTAAATTTAAATCCACTCTCCTCTCTCATATGATACAAGACAATATAAATAAATAAACATCCCAAGCAAACAATAAAGCGATAAACAAATAAGTAAATGAACTCCAACTGCTTAAACTTATTATAGAAGCAAATCATCCAACAACGAAAACAAAATGATATACATACATCAATTGAGGTATTCATTCGAATTAGGAACATTGGCTCCCTAATGCATATTCTACAAAAATTCTCTTTTTTATCTTTTATTTGGCTTTAGATGGAAAACTGGACATTGTTCTAAGTTTTGAAATAAAATCCAAGTTATTTAATAAAAGTCATTTTGAGTGCCTTTTCCTTTTCAACATGCATAAAAAGCCATTTTTTTACTATCTATTACATCACCGAAATAAAATAATACCAAAATAATAAACAAGCAAAAAGATAATGAAATAGATAATAAATATATAAAATAATAAATAAATGGAATGAGATAACCGTATGGGCAAATGGTGATCATTAGCCAAGTAGGGCATGAATCCCAATGCAAAATTCCTCACGAACTCTCCCACAAATGAAAGAAATCGTACACTCAAAGGAAACACCAAAAGGGCAAATAAATTAGCGTTATACAAATAAATAATAAAATATAGAAAAGGAATCATTAATTTAGTCATACATTACAGAATAAAAGTACATATAGAGACAAAATAATATATAGAGTGACAAATAAATATTTAGGAATCGAAGAAATAATGCAAATACCATAAAATACATGCATAAATGCCTAAAAGATTAATCACGAACGCCCTTAGAAGGTTGACCGACATGACAGACGACTTTCTGTCACCACTGAAGGCCAAAAATAAGATTTTTCATGCTCTTTTATCAAAACACTTGAAAAATTTTGAAAAAATAAAAAATCTTTGAGAAAAATGTGAGAAATTCACAATGAGAGCTTCAAGATCTGCACCTGTTGTTAGTAATATACTATTTTCTCATCATCGGGTAACCCTGATCTAGGCTACCTTGGGTCATAGTGTCTACACATACATGCTATTATATCAACTTCACATCAATATAAATCTATAACATCAATGAAATTGTACCTTTTCATCCATTAAAACCCAACAAATAAGCATACATAAATATGCAAAACTCCCATACCTTAACTTGTCCTTCCCTCCTCTTGCTCAAACCTTCCCTTAGCCTTTATCTATTATCACTTCACCAACCACTATCACAAAATATCATTCAAAATCTAAACATATACTCTAATTTATATATACTCTATGAAAGAAGGAGAATAAGAGAATCTATTAATTCACTAATTTATTTACCAAAATCACTTGTAATCTATAGCTTCTCTCTCCTAATTTACTTCTAACTCAAAAGCATAATTTTGTGGGTTTAGAAAAGAGGAAGAAGGAATAAAAATCTAAACCTCCCTTTTCCAAAGATGGCTGGCCAAATATCCATGAGAAGTAGATTTATTTTGCTTTTATTGATATGGTAAACTTCCAGAGAAGGAATGGTATCAACCCCTCATTAGTGTAACTTTGAAGTCCTTAGTTAATTTACATTTAATCCCTCTCTAAACTTTAAATTTCCCGTTCGCTTTAATTGCTATTTCAACTTTAATCTAGTTTTAATTTACATACATAAATCACTAATTACACAATTACTCATATACCTTTAACAATTGTATGAATTCTAATTATGTCCCCACTACACAGTTAATTATATTTTACACTAAAACTCATACAATCACGTGCTTAATTATTTTCTAATCCTACTAGGGTACATCTTGGGGCCTCACAATAAAAGTTCCAAAATATCCCTATGAAATTTCCATCATGTCCAACTATAAAAAGCACATGAAAAATATATGTAAAAAACCTAGTGAAGCCCTTGACTCAATGAGTCACGAGTGGGATTGGCTTGGGGTAAAGATTTAGACAAAACCACCATTTCTGTCATGACCTAGGTGAGTTATATTTGTGAATTAGTGAGTCACAAGTATAACTCAAGGCAAGTTGCAGGGTAGACCCAACAAACGAGATGGAGTGAAGACACGAGCTCCAGGCACAAGTCATAGTTAGTGACGAGTGTCACTCACTAAGTGAGTGTGTCATTAGCCCCTAACTCAAAATTTTACCTCAAAAAACCTCATTTCAACTCCAGAAAAAACTACAAAGGGACAAAGGCTAAATAAAGCCTAGCACTTTTTATTTCTTGTTCGTATTATGAGCAACCATGTCTTCATTATGTAACCTTTATCAGAATTTTCTTGGGATCTAGTTTCTACAGTGACAATAATAATTGTAACAAGTGAACATATTAATTTCTTGTAGTGGTTGTTTGATTGGCCATTATCGATTTTCTGGTCATAGTCGATACTGAAATGTGTTGGAGTTTAACAGTTACATGCATCGCATACATGAGCGGAATTTTAAAATTTTTTAACCATTAGATCTTATCTTGCCATGAATACACAATATAGCTATATGAGAATAAGAAAAATCACCTTTGATTTTTGTTGAACAGTTGATTTTACTTCGCACTGGGTTGTCGCAAACCACAGTGTCCAAAATCGAACACCTCCAATGAGTAATCCACACCAGAGAAGGATAAATTGAACCAACAAATTGGTATCAAACTAGGGCTGACCGAAATTCTAAGAAGCTAGCTTGGAGGTGGCACAAAAGAGAGAGAGAGGATAAGAGAAAAGGTCTTTCTTTTTTGCTTAATCACTTAACCCTAATTCCTCATTAGTTGGCCTTTTATAGTTAGGTTAAAACTCCAACTCCTTAATGAGATTGGGCTCTTTAAAATTGCTGGAGAATTATTAATTAGGCCTCTGGAATTAATTATAAATCATTTGGGCTTAATTAAATCCAATTTAAACCTTTTCATAAAAGACTATGTACAAAACCCACAAACTAGGTCCTTTGTGCAACTAATTGGATTTAAATACCCAAATGGATTCCAAATCCAACCAAATTAAATATGTGAGTTCAATAACACTTATGTAAACATATATAAATTAATTTGGTGCAAGAAAAAGAACACTAAGGCCTTCTGTATGGAGTTGGCGTGTGGCCCTCTATAGAAGGGCTTCCACACCAGCTCCATTCCTATGGCCCCTTTATAACTCCTCCAATGGACTTATTAACTAATATATTAGTCCTATAACACTTATAGTAGTCCTATAACACTTATAACAAAATAATAATTAATCATGAAATACATTATTTCAATTAGGTCCAACTTAGAGAACATTTCTCAAAAGTTTTGCGGACAATTTTACTTGATCATAATTAATTAAACTATTTAATTAATTATTATCTTATTCACTTCTTTACCCTCATAATAATATCAAATATTATTATCCTTTTCATTTTACCATTTTATCCTTTTTCTCTATATGTGTGTGACCTATTGGGTTCCTGTCCATGTTGGTAGTATAATATGTAATTGTGAGTTTTATTCAAAACTCACATGATTTAAACTCCTATAAATCATTTTATCAATCCCTATTGATATTTTGATACATCATTCTAAAAGTCATGATTGGCCTCTAGCTAGGCATTATGACTACCCAAATGTCAGGAAAGTCATGTGGTTTGACTATACCCTTCCATAGAAACAGTTACCGTGCAATTACTCTTTTCACCACTCTTATCTCAATTAGATTCTGAATATGGATTTCCGTCAACTCATATAAATCTAATTATGTATGTTCTATTAATTTAATCATTGTTCTGAAAATGCCCTCCATGGATCTCTATCCATCTTGGCATTTTACTCTGGCAAGAGATTCTCTGAACAAGGTAAATATAGAATCATGCGAGATAACTTCCCTTATTAAATATGGGATGGTGAATCCTTTGTCAATCACTCAACTATATTTAAGCAGTCATGATATACCCAATCTCCTAAATATGTTCACTCCCAGTTGGAAGTAATCAGTTATGGAGTCGAAGTATACCACTTGCTACTTAAGATAACTTTGGTGATCTCAAGTCTAAGGATACCTACACAACCACTATGAAGAGATTCCTCACTGACATAGATTTAATATCCATTTAAGGATTCTCTTTGCAGGTCTCCAATGAACTTGTTCTTCTAACAAGCATCCACATGTTAACTTTGATTATCTTCCATAATCACAGTTATGAGAACCACTACTTGAACCATTCAAGAAGCATAACATGTGCTAGTCTGTCCGAATTAACAATGTCCTATCTTGTTAATTCTATGACTAGGGATATTTAGATATTAACACATTTGCATGCAATATACATCTCACATCATGTACACCTTCATGATTGCCTTTGCACTATGTTTATAATATCTAGGACTTCATTTATTAATTTAAGATTTACAAACTCATGTATTTAAACATAGCATTAATAAATGAATGATGCCTTTTATTAAGAATATAAATTTTATACATATGAAAAACATCCCTATTACATGGGCTCTAGGGCATACTCTCTAGCAAAATGCACAAGGGACAGGTAAGATTCAATTCCATCCTTTATATCACAATATAGTGGCATATACTTATGTCATTATTATATTTCCACCCATTCTCCTGGTTAACATCACATTTTATGCATTAACTCCAATCTTAGGACTGTCTAAACCATGCTTTGATACCATTAAATGTAACACCCTCTATACAATTTCAAGTCTGTATTATTTTATTAACATTGCTACTACAGTCAATTTGTTATTTGATATGAGAAAAGTCCGGCAGCATGATGACTTAATATTCATACTGCCCAAACCTGCAATATTCAAGTTACACTCCCAAATATCATTCCTCCAACTCCCAAACTTCAACAATCAACACAACACTTCAATATCGCTCATCATATAAACAACTAAAGACATATCTTCAAACACACCAACAATAGATTTTTCTATAGTCATAAGTTATTACAGATAACTTCATAAGGTACTTGAAAATTTTTGCAAAATATTTACAAGCCAAATGTAACATAAGTTCTCCTACTCTGTACATGCCGCTATCGGTCCTCAATGTCTGCTGGCTACATCTGTCCTTGCGTGCAATCACAATAAACTACACGCTAAGTAATATAGTCACTTAGTGGTGGATACACTTACATAAAATTTCACTTACTTTATTCTAAGTATTTAAATCAATAAATGCATTAATAATTTAATAAATCTTCAGATTTCATAAATTTCAAATTTATTCACTTTGTGTCAAAATTTTCTCCTAATTGGCTCAAAATATTCTTTTATATTTAATTTCACAATTTCATCATTTTAAGTGAATAATTTCAATTATACCTCCAAAGTTTGACTTTTCAATTTGGATCCAATTATTACTTTTTCGTTGACTTTTCTCCAATATAGCTAATTTAACTCCAATTTTGACCCGATCAATTTCCTTTGATTTTTATTTGCTTTAATTGCATAAATTACATTTTATCCCTTAAAATTTTTCCTTAGATCAAAAAATTACCATTTGGTCCTTGTAACTTTCCATAATTACAATTTTTCCCTTTTTAGTCAAATTACCCATCTTGACCATTTTAAGCATATTTTTACCACAGTTTGACCATTTTGCCCTTGGTTAATCGTGTAATTACTTTTTTACCCCTATTGAACATATATACCTCCTTTTTCACCTTATTTCATTCTCATTCACATTTTTAATATTTTAAAGGCCGTAAATACCCCTTTCTCATAATTTTATGTAAAATTACCATTTTGCCCCTAGTTATGGACAGTAGAAAAACCATGAACCAAATAAATGGATGAGTAAATCCAATAGGTGGGAGCAACCATACCACTACAGTACGATGCTACTCCCCAGTATATCAGTATAATGAGCCAGCTAACAATGCAATTTCACTCTTTCAGTATAGTAACGGTAAAGTGATAGTAAAGTAATAGTACAATATACAGAAAACTGTGGGATAAGTACCCCTATGGCTAGCCATACTATCCTGGGGTTCTGGGTTACACACTGAGCATTAAGGGCATAATAAATTATTGTATTTCCTTACTTTATTTTATTTTTACACCATTTTGCATACCAAAAACACTATGTTAACATTATCATAATTTCATTTCTACTTATTCAAGCTCATTAATTATACATTTCACAATTATAAACATATTATTACAAAAATATAATTAAAACATGGCATTATATGCATGTACTCCATTCGGCCATTTAAGGGCCTCACGCTTACACATTGTTTTATCCTTCCCTTTTATGCCATACAAATTTCTATATGCCTTTCTAGCATCTTTATGATATAGTACACTTAGTTTACGTTAGATTTCTTATGATTCACAAACCTCCACCATTATGTATACATGTACATAATTAGGTACAAAATTTATTTTGCATTCTAATAAACTCCATTACATTTCTCATACTTTAATTCATTTAATTGTCATCAATCATTCATTAAAAGTCAAATTACACTAAGGTACCCTAAGGTACCATATTCGACCATTAAAGTCCCACTAGCTTCCACTTTAATTCCACCTTTAATTCATGTTTCTAATGACTTAATTCTCCATTATATCATGTCATATTAAATTATTTCACCATTTCATGCAATTTTTCATAGTTACATAGCGTAAAAATCATAGAAAATTCTATTAAATTGGTGAAATTAAATGTAGGTTGTATCCACTAACCTCAATTAGGTTGTTCTCCCACCTAATCTTCCTTTTCCTTCCCTTTTTCTCTTTGGTTCCTTTCTTCCTCTATGTTTTCCTCTTTGGGCCGAATTTTCAAGGGAGAAAATCACATTATTAATGCATGTTTTTCAGCCATTTAAAATAACCACTATAATTTTCTAGTCTAATTCTACATGCTTATAAAATTTCCCCTTCAAATTTCACCTAAAACTCAAGAAATTACAAAATCTTACCTTAGGATTTTTGCCTTAAATCCCTAATTTCTTGGCCTCCTTTTGGTAGAAATACTTTTACGAGGGGGGGGGGGGGGGGTTAAAGAGGATGATTTTTGAGCTTTAGGTTTCAATTAGGGCTTGTGATTTAATGAAATGAAGCTTAGGATGAAGAAAAATGGAGGAGAGGCAACAAAAGAGAGGGGTTCAGATTTTGAAGAAAAAGAGGAGGAAGTTGCAAAAATTTTGGGGTCATTTTTAGATTTTAATGAGCTATTATAGGGTATCTTTAAGTGTACCAAAGGAAGGGCCAAGATTCAATCATCTCCATTAGAACCAAAGGCCTTAACTTTTGCCACTTATTAGTCGTACATCAAGCTAGGCTCATCCTACTGGCTTGATCTTACTCACACTTGATCATGACTTTATATTAAAGCCTCGTATATCTTTTATGGTCAAATTCTCTAGTTTGACCCTCCAAATGATCCGATCTCAGTTTTACACCTTGAAATATGAATTTTCGTTCCTAATATCATATTGCCCTAAAATATTTTTATTGATTTTCCTTACATATTCAAGAACATGTGGTTAAAATTTTCGTCCATTCTGACTTCGTTTCGATATATTTTTGGCCCCGATAGCCTACATAGTCGGCCCGAAACTCAAAATTCCAGAATTATCAGAAGTACTATTTTTTAGTTCATAGGGTGTATTTACATTAGTTACATGCTATATATGAAATTTGGAAGCAATTAGAGATCTCTAGGTACCTCAATCGCTCAATCAAAATTTTGGTCAACCCTATGTTGACCCGGGAAATTTTTCTTTATTTGCCAGTTTAGAGACCTATTTGATCCTAGTTTCTCTTCAAATTATACCATTAGACTCCACTCAACCTGTAATTTCATTTCTTAGTCTCAAGTCACACTTTCCATCGAGTCCCCTGTCTCGGGTTTTTTTGTCCTAATACAATTACCCCCTTTTACTTGTCACTGGGTTTTCTCGCCCTATTCAACTCGGATTTTGCCAAAATTTAATCTAGGGTAATTTTTCGTGTTTTGTAACTTAACATGTATGACAGATGCAAAAATTGGGGTGTTACAGTACTCCCCCCTTAAATAAAATTTCATCCTCGAAATTTACCTAGATCGAAAAGGTGGGGGTACTGTTGTCTCATTGTCTCTTCAAGTTCCCAGGTTGCTTCTTCCACATTGTGGTGTGTCTAAAGCACTTTGACTAATGGGATCTGTTTATTTCATAGTTTCCTGGTTTCTCGTGCTAAAATTCTCACTGATTTTTCATCATAAGATAAGTCGAGCCTCGACTGTATTTCTTCTAATGTGATAACATGAGATGGATTCAAATGATATCTCCTTAACATAAAAAGATAGAATACATCATGGATCCTTTCCAGTTCAAAGGGTACCTTTAACTTGTATGCTACTGGTCCCACACATTGTATAACCTCATAAGGCCCGATAAATCTAGTGCTAAGCTTGCTTTTTTTACCAAATCAAAGAACCTTCCGCCACGACGAAACTTTTAGAAATACTTTATCCCCCACATTGAATTCTTTAAATCTGCATATGATTTCTATCGATTTGTCGCTGCTTTCAAGTTATCTCTGATTAGTTTCACCTTTTCTTCTATTTCTTTGATCAAGTGTGGTCCCACTAACTTGCTTTCACTCAATTATGTCCAGTGTAAAGGTGTTCTACATTTCCTCCCACACAGTCCTTCATACGGTGCCATTTTAATGCTAGACTGGTAGTTGTTGTTATAGGTGAATTCAGCTAATGGAAGATATCTCTCCTAACTGCCTTCAAATTCTAGTACACAACATCGTAACATATCTTCCAATATCTATATCACCCACTCAGATTGGCCATCTGTTTGTGGGTGGAAGGCCATATTGTAATCTAAGCAAGTTGCCAATGCTTCTTGAAGTTTCTACCAGAATCTGGAAGTAAACTGTGGGTCCCTGTAAGAAATTATGGATATTGGAACACCGTGAAGCCTCACAACCTCATTCACATAAATTTCTGCAAGTCGGGATAAAGAGAAATCCGATCTCATTGGGAGAAAGTGAGCTAACTCAATCATCTTGTCCACAATCACCCAGATGGAGTTATGCTGCTTTCTTGTAAGCGGTAAATCATACACAAAATCCATAGTGATTCGTTCCCATTTCCATTCTGGCATAGCAATAAGATGTAATAGTCTCGATGGTACTCGATGTTCAGCCTTAACCTATTGACAGGTTCAACATCTTATTACAAATTTTGCTATCTCCTTTTTCATCCCTGGCCACCAGTATGATTTCTTTAATTCTTGATACATTTTATTTCTACCGAGATGCATAGCATAGGGACTACTATAAGCTTCTATCAAAATGTTTTCTTTAATTCTACATCACCGGGTACACATATCCTACCTTTATAGTATAAGCAATCATCACGACCCAGGGAGAATTTAATGCTTTTACCTGCCTGTGTCTGAGGATGGGAGATAATAGAGGCTAGTCTTTCATCTCGTCTCTAAGCAGCCTTTTCTTGTTGATGCCGATCAAGTTTTATTTGCATTTTAGCTAGAAGTGCTCCATCCTGTGCTACATTTAATCTCATTTTCATAGCTTGTAGGGCTATAAAATACTTCCTGCTGAGTGCATCAACTACCATGTTTGCTTTGGTAGGATGGTGGTCAATCAAGCAATCATAGTCCTTGATGAGTTCTAGCCACCATCTCGGTCGTAGGTTGAGCTCTTTCTATGTGGGCAGGTATTTCAGACTTTTATGGTCAGTAAAAATGTAGCACTTCTCCCCATATAGATAGTGTCTCCATATTTTCAAGGCAAACACAATGGCTGCTAGTTCTAGATTGTTGGTAGGGTAATTTCTTTCATGTGGCTTTAACTGTCTAGAGGCATATGCTGCTACCTTTCCTTCTTGCATAAGTACACACCCTAATCCACTCCTAGAGGCATCACTATATATGCCATAAGGTTTACCTAAAATGGGTTGGGTAAGAACTGGAGCTTCAATCAACATGCTTTTTACCTTCTCAAAGCTTTGCTGGCATTTTTCGGTCCATTCAAATTTGAAATTTTTCTATAATAACTTAGTGAGTGGGGAGGCTATCATAGAAAATCCTTTCACAAATAGACTGTAGTATCCAGCTAGTCCAAGAAAGCTTCGGACTTCTAAAACATTTTTAGGTGGCTTCCAATCAAGTACGGCTTTAATTTTTGTGGGGTCTACCTTGATGCCTTCTGCTGACACTAAGTGACCAAGGAAAGCAACCTCATTTAACATAAATTCACGTTTGCTGAATTTCACATATAACTGCTTATATCTCAGTGCCTTTAGTACAATCCTTAAATATCGATCATGTTCTTATAGTATTTTATAATAGACTAGGATGTCATCAATAAATACCACCACGAATTGATCAAGATAAGGATGAAAAATACGATTCATCAAATTCATAAAAGCAGACAGTACATTAGTAAGATCAAAAGGCATAACTATAAATTCATAATGTCCACACCTCGTACGGAAAGCAGTTTTAGGAATGTCTACTTCCTTTACTCCAAGATAGTAATAGCCCGATCTTAAGTCAATTTTTGAAAATGTACTGGCACCCTTTAGTTGATCGAACAAATAATCAATTATGGGTAATGGATACTTATTTTTTATGGTGACTTTATTTAACTATCTATAGTCAATGCATAGTCTAAGAGCCCCATTTTTCTTCTTTACAAATAACATTGGGGCTCCCTAGGGGGAAACACTCGGATAGATGAATCCTTTTTTTAACAATTCCTACAGCTAAATCTTCGGTTCTTTCAATTTTACTGGTGCCATACGGTAAGGGGCCATGGCAATAGGTGCTATAATAGGTAATACATCAATGCTAAATTCAACCTCCCTTATTGGGGGTAGTCCTGGTAACTCATTAGGGAATACATCAGAGAAGCCTCTAATTGTAGGCACATCACTAACCTGTGGCTTCTAGGCCTAAGATTTAGTAACAAAAGCCAAGTAAGCCACACACCCTTTTCTAATACATCTGTGTGCTGCAATGGCTGAGATGACTTTAGATAAGAAGTCAGATCGTTCTCCTATAACTATAATTTCCTGACCTTACAGGGTTTTCAAGGTGATCCTTTTTAAATGACAGTCAACAATTGCCTGATGTTTATGGAGCCAATCTATCCCTAAGATAATATCAAACTCATGGAATGGAAGTTTAATTAGATTTGTAGGGAAGGTAATCTATTGGATTTGGATAGGATAACCCCTATATATTTTGTTCACAACCACACTATGCCTCAAAGGGTTACTTACCAGAATATCTTGATCTAACTGTGCTTTTTCTAATCCCTTTCCTTATGCAACTCTAGTGCTTAAATATGAATGTGTAGACCTGGGATCTATCAATGCACAAATAGTATCATCAAATAGGTAAAACTTACCTATAATCACATTCGGAACATCCTATTCTTCCCGAGCTCTGACAGCATAGCCTTGGCCAAAGATGGCCTACCTGAAGTTGGGGGAGCTGGGGCATTGCCTTGGGTGAATGTAGTTCCACTGGGTCCACCTCTACCTCGACCTCTGGTTGAAAGGGCACCTTGTCTACCAATAGTAGCCTGTACAACTGATGCAGTAGTCTGTTTCGATGTCTTAGGGCAATTCTTCACCAAATGATCTCGAGATCCACACCTCAAACATGCTCCGATCAGTCTCCAGCACTCCCTTGCATGTCGTCTCCCATAATGCTCACAAATTGGCACCTCTGGTTTACTAGAATTCTGGGTCCGTGGGGTACTGCCCACTGACATAATAGAAGGAGGTGTCCGTGCTGTGGTGTGCTAATTCACTACTGGCATGGCTTAGGGCTTCTGTGGGGGAGTTGCTGTAGGACCCCTGGTTCTCTTACTAGACCCACTGCCCGATGCTCCTAGGGCTGGCCTTTTTCTCTACTGGAATCTGACAGGCTTACTCACTTCTTCTTGTTGAACTGTCTCCATCTTGATAGTTACATCTACTAGCTACTTCTTATTTGTGTATTCTCGCATTGCTAAAATCTTTCTCAAATCAGTATGGAGACCTCTCTCAAAAAGCTGACATCTTCTCTGGAGGGAATTTATAGTCCTTCATATAAAAACTTAGGCTCTTAAATTTTTTATCATACTATAGAACTGTTTGTGTACCCTGGCGTAGTCACCAAAAGGCCTCCTTCATATCTCTTAGATACTTTCTACCCACATATTTATCCCAAAAATGCTTGTAGAAATAATCCCAGGTAACCTGCTCTGGTGGTGTATGACGTCTAACTGTGTCCCACCATATATATACCGGTCCTTAGAATAATGCCATTGCTCCCTTGAGTTTCTCTTCTGGTGGGCTGTGTGTAATTTGAAAAAGCCTCTCAATCTTATTAAACCATTCCTCTACCTAGGTAGCTGTGATCGGCTCTCTGCCATAAAATTCCTCTGTACCTAATCTCTTTAATTGCTCCAGTATAGATCTGTTAGATGGCGAGGTGGTGCCTATTGCTGAGGCTAAAATCTCTAAAAGAACTTTGCCATCATCCGTATAACATCAGCTGGTGTAGGAGGCGGAGGTGCCTGTGGCACTGGTGCATGAGTATGCTGGGTAGGCTACTGCGATCTAGTACTCGATATTGATTCATGTGTTTTTGGGCTCGTAAAAGCCTCACTCTTAGCATCGCTCACTATCTTAGCAATTTATCTAGAGCCAGAAGCCATAGTCGATACTGAAATGCACAAGCAACAGGTAAGATTCAATTCCAGCCTTTATATCACAATATAGTGGCATGTACTTGTGTCATTATTATATTTTCACCCATTCTCCCAATTAACATCACATTTTTACGCATTAACTCCGATCTTAGGACCGCCTAAACCATGCTCTGATACCATTAAATGTAACACCCTCTATACAATTTCAAGTCTGTATTATTTTATTAACATTTCTACTACAGTCAATTTATTTTAAAATTTTAGAAAAGTCTGGCAGCATGACGGCTTAATATTCATACTGCCCAAACCTGCAATATTCAAGTTATACTCCCAAATATCATTCCTCCAACTCCCAAACTTCAACAATCAACACATCACTTCAATATAGCTCATCATATAAACAACTAAAGACATCTCTTCAAACACACCAACA
The DNA here is from genome assembly GCA_037975025.1 of Excoecaria agallocha. Taxonomy (NCBI): domain Eukaryota; kingdom Viridiplantae; phylum Streptophyta; class Magnoliopsida; order Malpighiales; family Euphorbiaceae; genus Excoecaria; species Excoecaria agallocha. The sequence goes on from CM075808.1 coordinate 79,191,737, forward strand.
GTAGATTTTTCTATAGTCATAAGTTATTACAGATAACTTCATAAGGTACTTGAAATTTTTTTCAAAATATTTATAAGCCAAATGTAACATAAGTTCTCCTACTCTGTACATGACATTACCGATTCTCAGCGTCAGCTTGCTACACCTGTCCCTGCTCGCAGTCATAATAAACTACACGCTAAGCAACATAGTTGTTTAGTGGTGGATACACTTACATAAAATTTCACTTACTTTATTCTAAGTATTTAAATCAATAAATGCATTAATAATTTAATAAATCTTCAGATTTCATAAATTTCAAATTTATTCTCTTTATGTCAAAATTTTCTCCTAATTGGCTCAAAATATTCTTTTATATTTAATTTCACAATTTCACAATTTTAAGTGAATAATTTCAATTATACCCGTAAAGTTTGACTTTTTCAATTTGGATCTAATTTTGACTTTCTCGTTGATTTTTCTCCAATATAGCTAATTTAACTCCAATTTTGATCCAGTCGATTTCCATTGATTTTTATTTGCTTTAATTGCACAAATTATATTTTAGCCCTTAAAATTTTTTCTTAGATGGAGAAATTATTGGTTGGTCCTTGTAACTTTCCATAATTATGATTTTGCCCTTTTTAGTCAAATTACCCATCTTGACCATTTTAAGCACATTTTTACCACAGTTTAACTATTTTGCCCTCGGTTAATCGCGTAATTATGTTTTTACCCCTATTGAAGATATATACCTCGTTTTTCATCTTGTTTTATTCTCATTCACATTTTTAATATTTTAAAGGCCGTAAATATCCCTCTCTCACAGTTTCATATAAAATTATCATTTTGCCCCTAGTTGTGGACAGTAGGAAAACCATGAACTGGATAAGCGGATGAGCAAATCCAATAGGTGGGAGCAATCATACCACTACGGTACGATGCTACTCCCCCAATATATTAGTATAATGAGCCGGCTAACAATGCAATTTCACTCTTTCAGTGGAGTAACAGTAAAGTAATAGTATAATATGCAGAATACCACGGGGTAAGTGCCCCTATAGCTAGCCATACAATCCTAGGGTCCTGGGTTACCCACTGAGCACTAAAGGCATAATAAATTATTGTATTTTCTTACTTTATTTTATTTTTACACCATTTTCCATAACAAACACACTATGTTAACATTATCATAATTTCATTTCTATTCATACAAGCTCATTAATTATACATTTCACATTTATACACATATTATTACAAAAATATAATTAAAACATGGCATTATATGCATGTACTCCATTTGGCCACTTAAGGGCCTCACACTTACACATTGTTTTGTCCTTCCTTTTTATGCCATGCACATTTCTATATGCTTTTCTAGCATCTTTATGATATAATACACTTAGTTTACCTTAGATTTCTTATGATTCACAAACCTCCACCATTATGTATACATGTACATAATTAGGTACAAAATTTATTTTGCATTCTAGTAAACTCCATTACATTTTTCATACCTTAATTCATTTAACTATCATCAATCATTCAATTAAAAGTCAAATTACACTAAGGTACCCTAAGGTACCATATTCGGCCTTCAAAGTCCCATTAGCTTCCACTTTAATTCCACCTTTAATTCACATTTCTAATGACTTAATTCACCATTATATCATGTCATATTAAAATTTTTCACTATTTCATGCAATTTTCCATAGTTACATAATGTAAAAATCATAGAAAATTCCATTAAATTGGTGAAATTGAATGTAGATTGTATCCACTAACCTCAATTATGTTGTTCTCCACCTAATCTTTCGTTTCCTTCCCTTTTCTCTTTGGTTCCTTTCTTCCTTTATGTTTTCCTCTTTGGGCCGAATTTGCAAGGGAGAAAATCACATTATTAATGTATGTTTTTTAGCCATTTAAAATAACCACTATAATTTTCTAGTCTAATTCTACATTCCTATAAAATTTCCCCTTCAAGTTCCACCTAAAACTCAAGAAATCACAAAATCTTACCTTAGGGTTTTTGCCGTAAATCCCTAATTTCTTGGCCACTTTTTGGTAGAAATACTTTTACAGGTTAAAAAGGATGAATTTCTAAGCTTTAGGTTGCAATTAGGGCTTGTGATTTAATGAAATAAAGCTTGGGATGAAGAAAAATGGAGGAGAGGCAACAAAAGAAAGGGGTTCGGATTTTAAAGAAAAAGAAGAGGAAGTTGCAAAAATTCTAGAGTCATTTTCAGATTTTAATGAGCTATTATAAGGTGTCTTTGAGTGTACCAAAAGAGGGTCCAAGATTCAATCATCTCCATTAGAACTAAAGGCCCTAACTTTTGCCACTTATTGGCCATACATCAAGCTAGGCTCATCCTACTGGCATGAGCTCACTCACACTTGATCATGACGTTATATTAATGCCTCATATATCTTTTTATGGTCAAATTCTCTAGTTTGACACTCCAAATGACCTGATCTCGGTTTTACACCCTGAAATATGAATTTTCATTCCCAATATCATATTGCCCTGAAATTTTGCACCGAGTGTCCTTTCATATTCAAGAACATGTACTTTTATTTCTTAGTCTTAGGTCACACTATCCATTGGGTCTCCCGTCTTGGGTTTTTCGGTCCCGATACAATTACCCCCTTATACTTGTCACTGAGTTTTCTCGCCCTATTCAACTTTGATTTTGCCAAAATTTAACCTAGGGTAATTTTTCATGTTCTGTAACTTAACATGTATGACAGGTGCAAAAATGAGGGTGTTACAATAGTTAAAAGTCATTTAATTTTATTTCAGTGAGATTGATATTTGAATATTTTTCTATCAATTATATTACTTAATTAGTACACTTAGTTAGCACAATCGATTGAAACTCATCGATATACCAAATAAAAAAACATTAATAATAAATAACCATATATAACTTGTTCCATTCAATAACAATAAAAACAACCCATGTATAATATATAATTAAATTATCCAAATGAATTTGTCTTGTACTATCTAACTAAATATTTTATATGAGTTGGGCTACCATTGAATTATAATCTATCCAATCAATTTTTGAATAGCTTAGTTAAATCTATTACAAAAACAAATAATAATATTGATTCATTGTCACCCATAATTCCTGGTGTATGTTTCCCCAATAAATGGATCTATTACGATAGTGACTAGCCAACAAAGCTTACCATATTATCATCTCAACCGTTCATTCTCTCCATAAGATTCCTTTTCATGCAAATATCATTATTCTTCCATTTATATATCTCACTTGCCCCTAAGATTTAGGTGACCACCGGCAAGGGATTAATTATACTTCAATTTCATTCAATAAATGCAGTGGAGCTTAACTTAATTAATCATATTATCTAAATTTTAATTTTGCATTATTTGGCTATTTTCAATTTGAATTCCATTGAATTGATAAAATTTGATAATAAATTTTAATGCATTAGGAACATAATTTAGAATTAATTACATCTGTAAATATAACATTGTAGTTAATTAAAAAAATTGTAATCATAAAATTATTAAAACAGTTTTCAATATCGCAAAAATAATTTTGACTAGAACGAATAATTTCGGGGCAATTTTATGAATAATGTTTTTTTGGAAAACTAATTGGGTTTTTGGGGTGTTTTGCAAAATAATTGGGGAAATGGTGTGGGTGCCTCATTTCCACTGGAAGTGTTTGTGGAAATGGTAATGGACTTCACATGCAGTGAGGCAGACTTTATGGTTACCAAGGCATACAGAGGGTGGCAGGCGGGATCCATTTTTACTGAAGAACTTTGTAGAAATGGCAGCCATTCCCACAGCAGTCTCTTGCAAAAATGGATCTGCCCTGTCACCCTATGCAGAGGCACGAGCGCACAGTGACATGCACTATAAAATGCAGATTGAACAGTGACCATCTTTAATATATTTTGGTAAAAATGTTGGTGCCCTATTTTTCATTTTTACTGTGTTTCATTTGGTTCTACATTGTTGTGTTTGTTGAAGAGTGAGAAGGGCTATTGAGTTTCATTTGGTTCTCTATTGATGTGTTTGTTGAAGAGTATTTTAGGCTATTGAAGATTGAAGACTGTATCTTTGTTAAAGGTTTGGTGCCTTTGATTAATAAGTTAAATTTTTAAATTTTATCAAGATTTATGTTTAAACAAAATGTATATTTTATAAATTTTTGTATAAGTTGAGTATGATATGAAGTAAAATTATTTTATTTTTTAGTTTGGTTATTAAGTTGAGACTTAATTTTAATTTATGTATTTTTAATGTAAATAAGAATTTATAATATTGAAATGAAAAATATTTAAATTTATATTTATATTTAGATATATGTTAATTGGTGCAATATGATGTGTTGATGGATTTAATTTATTTGGTAGTTTGGTCAATTGAAGAATAAAAAGGTATGTTGTTCAATTAAATTTTTGTACAATTTTAGTTAATTTAAGGAATTATATGGCAAAATACATATGTATATAATATATGTGTGTGGATTTGTAATTTTATTTATTGAGTAATATAATATAACTTGTTTTGTAGTTGGTGAGTAGGAAAAATTAAGGTATGTTGTTAAATGTCATTATGATTATTTTTTATACAAACATAGGAATTTTGATATTGATATGAAATGTTAGATGTAAAGAATATTTAGTTGTTTGTTTCAAATTTTAAATTAAAAGTTATCTAAATGGAATGTTATTTTCAAAAATATATATTAATTTATTGTACATGATATTAAATTAGTATATTAATATTTATTACGTATTATACTACATTATGTAATGAGGGGTTTGTTAATATATATATATTTTTTATCACATTTAAATGTAGGTAATTTTAAAGATGAATTGCTTTCAAAACCAGCCTTACATAAATCTAGGACCACATTGAAGATCTTTTGACGCTCAAAGGAAAACACTGGGTAAATGTAGTGTGAAGCCATATTGTAAGTATATTTTAAATTATTAATGAATATAAATTTATTTATACATAGTTTTATATATGGAATAATTTAAGTCACATTCATTTAAATGAATAATTTTTTTTATTTGTTATCTTAAACATAATGTATTATTTGTTCGAAAAGCTAGTATGGAGAGTCATTATGTAAATATTGACCAAAGGATTATACCATATTTGAGGTTGGCTGGATTTTACGAAGTGTCTCAGACAGGTCCCATGCATGTTGATACGAATTTGGTGACTACACTTGTGGAGAGATGGAGATTGGAGATGCACACATTTCACCTTGCAGTTGGTGAAAGGACCATCATGCTACAGGATATTGAGATACTAATCGGTTTACCCATCAAAGGGCGTGTGGTTACTGGATGTGTGAAATATAATTGGCCAATACTCCACCGGCAATTGTTAGGACATATGCCACCTGAAGATGTGCTGAAAGGACATTCGATTAAAATGAGATGGTTATCAAACACATTTGATTTTTTGCCAGTCGGTGCTACAGAGTACCAAGTACAATGCTTCGTTCGTGCATGGATACTGCATTATATAGGTGGATTGTTGTGTCCATCATAAGTAAATAATTTTGTGTCCATCATAAGCAAATAATTATATCCATCTAATGTGGCTTTCCCTTTTGGAGAATTTAGAAGAAGCTGGGAGTTACAGTTGGGGGTCAGCGTGCTTAGCTTGGCTATATAAGGACCTTTGTCATGCTACACGTCTAAGTGCCCATGAGGTTAGTGGTTATCTATTGTTATTATAGATGTGGGCATGGGAAAGGCTTTCTTTATTACGACCTTCTTTTATACATGGATGTGTGCTCGATCAGACTATGCCCGTATGGATATAGTTATTTATTTAGTTATTTATGTCTTTATTTATTTATGTACTTAATTATTTTATTTATTTATTTGTAAAATTATTTAAGTAATTATTTATTTATTTATTTATGAGAATATATATAGGTATGTTCCTTTAAAAGTGTTGATATTGAGATATTCATTGAGAAGCTGAATTAATTTGTAATAGGTGGCAAGCTCTTATAAATTTGAACAATAGTAGTTACAAGGATGTACATACGTATAGGGATGTACATACATACCGAGTTATTTTAGACACTCAGCGTGATGATGAGAAAATTATTATTTCTAATGTGTTGAAAAATATATAAATATTGTTCCTATATTACTGACCATATTACTGCTTCTAATTAGATGGATTGGCAACTGTATGAAGGGGTGATGCATCTGTTGCCTTCCTTTTTTACAAACGGACAACACATTTAGCGACCAGTCATGCCTTTATCTTGTTTTCATATCATTGAGTGGCACCAACCGGATCGTTATCTCAGAAAATTTAGAATGGACCAGCCCATTCCAAGTTCTCTAATGATGGATGATGCAGTACATTTAATCGATTTGAGAGGAAATTATGATAAAAATTTTGAAAACATGTTTGCTAATTTTATTAATGAGAGGAATAATTGACTACATCATTGTGTTGGTACTCAATTGCTGACAGCACCATTGCATATAAGGTCACAATACATGCAACGGTACATAATGAGAACGAGATGGTGGATAACTAATATTGGAGCAGTATTAGGATCATTGGTATGATGGACATATTATAATTTTGATTGATTAGTTAATATATTTCATTAATATATTTATTTATATTGAGAGTTTCGTTTAAACGTATGTAAGCTAATGGTGCTAAAATTATTTACCATAAACAATTGGCTTTGTCATCATCTTCAATTGAGGGAGGTGAGATTCCTTTGGCAGTTGAAGGTATTTAAGGAACTATTGGACAAATTGACAGAATGTCGATTGAATATCACATCAGCCTGTTCCCGATCCAGTACAGGTTCCACCAATGGCAATTCCATTTTAGAATCCTTGTCAATCAAGAAGAAGCCGAAGAAGTATGGCTAAGAGAAGGACAACTATAGCATCAATTCTTGTTCCACTAGGCATTCATCAGGTCTCCCCACTAATGTCGTGGGCATATGATTACCTAGATAATTCGTATTTATTCACGATGCCTGAATTTAGTCAGCCAAAATTTTTTGATGCAGAAGCTGGTCCATCCAGATGTTATGACTATCATATAGGTACACCAGGATTAAATGTGGATTTAAATGTTAGTGTTTCTGAACTTGATCAAACAAGGTACACTAGCAACCTTTCGACATTTAATACAAGTGGAGTTATCAGTGATAATGTGCAATAAGATAACTTATTGGATGAACTTCTATCCAATACAAATATGATGCATTTATTGGATGAACCAAGTGAATTCAGCCACTCATCAAATCCGGATTTTAGGCACCATTAATATTGTAATATATTATTATAATGTATTTGAAATGGCTACTTATACAATAGATTTTTAATTTCCCAATTTATCATGTCCTCACATATTATAAAAAGCATACTTTTTCTACACAATGAACAAAATATTTATATTGTGTAAAATTTTCCATACAAGTCAAATAACATAAAATTGGGAGCACAAACTGGCCACACAATTGTGGAAAAAACATAAATACATCCCATATAAAATAAAACATTAATTAAAGTTCAAGATATGTATGGAACATTTAAGTTACTTGATTTGATGACCCTGTACGACTAGGACATGCCCTCTTATTGTGTCTGTCATTTCCACAATTGTTGTAGTGGGTAATACTACCTCATTCTAGTCTATCCATTTCATTGCGGATTCGTGTTGTTTTAGGTCGCCCTTTTTTCCTTTGAGGTTCCATATTAGGCACAAATTTAGGTCCATCATATACGGGCCAATAAGCTCGATAACCCATCGATTGGAATTCCCCTTCATAACATTTTAACACTTCTACGATGGTATAACACGAATCAACAAACGAAAACATATCTATATGTTTATGCATGCATGCTACAATTGCGTGTGAACATGGAATTTTTGTCCCTTGAAACTTCCCACATTCACATTCGCACTTTTCGAGACTTACTATATAAGTTTCAATTTCTGAATTATATTTCGATGCACTGTATGCTATAACTTTGAATAATTTGTACCGACTATCATAATCAATCACTACATGATCTCGAGCCCTAATTGCATACTTGTTCATATATTCAACACATTTTGGAGTGAAACGCAATCCTTGAGCCATTTCATCTTGTACAAACCTCGTCTTTGCTCATAAAATTTTAACCAATGTCCGAAGACATGTTTGACTATAGCTGTTATTGGCATAATTCGAACACCTTTGAGAGCACTATTAACATTTTCAGCTATATTCATTGTCGCATGTCTATACCGATATCCATCATCTTCTAACAACGTCCAATGGTTCAACGACACCTGCATTGACCAGTTATATGACTCCTCATCAAGCTCTTTTATTTCATTCATCTTTTTCATGAACTTGCGCTTTTGATAGGTATTCCCTAAAAAACAATATTGATTAACAACATAATAATTATAGTAAATATGAATTTTAATATATTATATGTATGTACTTACCAACATTGTAAAGCAATTTTTTATTGTTGGATTTCTGTGATGGATGTTGTAATTACTGAAAAAGTGTCATAAACATATCCTGTGCAATGCAAAAGGTTCCTTCCACCCACTCCGTTCATCTTGAAACACTGTTATAATTCTAGCATGCCTATCAAATATAACAGTTATCCCAATTCGTTGACTTACATACTTTCTAATTAAACCCAAAAACCAAGCCCAGTTGGATTATTTCTCCAACTCAACAACAGCAAAGGCGACTGGAAATAGCATGTCGTTATCATCAATAGAACTTGCTATTAAAAGTGTTTGTTGGAATTTTCTTGTCAGGAATTTTCCATCTATCAATAGCAATAGCTTACAATGGTTCAAACCATTAATTGCTGGTTTAAAACTCCAAAAAACCCTTTGAAATTGCTTTATAGTCGAGATGTGGGTTTCTTGCAACACAAATTCATATACAATTTTTGGATTATAGCACTACAAAGCATATAAAAAACCAGGTAATCTATCATATGATTCAACATAATTGCTGAATATGGACTCTAGACCATGCCTTGTAGTACGATAGTTCATAGTGATATCGCTCTTTAATAGCAGCAATAATCACATCAACAGGAAGGGTTGTATTTTGACCTACCATCCCTTGATGCAATTGCGAATAATATGCAATCCTAATTGTCTGTGATCCCTTAAAAGTTTACCAACATAAAGACATGAATGTGGTCTCTCGAACCTTGTGATATTCTAAAAAGGACTTTTCTCCCTTTTTGCTGCTCTTAACCTCCATTTGCATCCAATATCGGCCTTTGTCCATCTCAGTACCCAGCATTTTGGCTTGGATTCCACAACTTTGAAGTCAACATTTCGCATTATAGAGTATTTTTTCACACAAGACTCAACCTCATCCTTGCTGTTGAAAACCAAACCAATTGATAATTCAAACGATCTATCATAAGTATTAAATTGCAAACCTTTGGATATATTAACTTGGGCTGCATCAAAGTCAATGGTTGTATATGTTCTAATGGAAAGTTAAAGATCGTCTCATTTGAATCCCCACTCATATGGACTGACTCTAAAGGACTGATGTATTGTGTATCATTTGACTCACTACCGCCAAAAAATTTGGAGTCACCACTATCCGTAATCAAATTTGTAGTGTCAGCTCAACATCGTCATTAGGTGAAATGTAATTATTGTTCACCGCCCCATCATCAAAATGATCCACATCTCCCACATCTATTGTAGGTTCATTTATGACATCTTCACCAATATCTACACCAGGACCCCCATTCAAAGATATGTTTGGACTGTTGGCAAAAAGGGAATTGCCAAGTAAATTTCCATCCCAATGACTTTAATACCGTCTTATCTGACTAGGTTGACTTGCATCAGCCCTTATTAGTTGTTGAAAACTCCTATCATCTCGATGACTGCTTGATCTACTTCTAAATGTGGACCTACTAAAAAAATCGCTCACTCATCGACTAAATGAATAGCTAGGCTGACTAGTACAATGATGAAGAACTTAGGTCACTAACCATCTAGACTGACTCATATGACCATCAGGCACCTAGCTAATAGACCATCTAAGCTGACTCATTAAAGCATCAAACATAAGGCCACCTAAATGTCTAGGTTGTCTCCTAGATGCATCAGGCACATGGCTAAGTGATCAATGCAGAAACCCGTGTCTAAAGCTTAAACTACCCTCTCTTTCAAGTAAGTCACCATCGTGTCGAATTACAGATTATTTTTGTTGACTAGCACTAACATCATAATCAAACTGACTAGGACATGCATCACCAGCAAACTAACAAAAATTTGATTACGATAAATATTCAATATTTTCCCCACTGAAGGAATGCATAGGCTTACTTAGACCAACATCATTTACAAAAAATTATTGATTTTCATCAACATTTACGATCTGTGTTGATCATTTCTACCCTGCTCATCAGTTTCATATATTGTAGGCATATTAGCTCCAAACCCCCTTCATCCACTTTAATTATTAATTCAACCAATGTGTAATCGTCATATTCTCTTAATTTTTCATATATCATATCTATGTCACTATCATCTTCCAAATCTACCATCGTCCAACATAACGATCCTCGGTTGTATAGTGGGCTTTTGTATATAATTCTTAAAATCACATCATTAACTTGTAAATTAAACTTAACGTGAATTTTATGTTTTAATTCAGCAAGAGTTGGCTTACTTTTAAGTCTTAGTCTCTTTGTAATAGCATCTGGACCCGATATTTCATACTGAAAACTAGTAATTCCATAACTAATTTCTCCTCCCTTGTGCAAGTAAAAGTCGGTATAGCCTGACATCTTCTGCTTATCTGTAACTTATAATACAATTATATAATTTTTAATTAATATTTGTGTAACACCCTCAATCTGCACATAAACTGACTCACTTTATCTTATAAGTATCAACATACTGTACTACATTATTAAGCCATGAATTATTAGATATAAAGATCTTTTGAAGAAAACAAATCTAACAGAAGTGTTGTACAATTAAAAACTTTACTTTATACTTTTGAGTTTCTTATAACGTTTAAGATTTACATCAAATAATCTTTATTACAATACATCATTGACATTGCAAATAAAATTCTTGTAACCAAAAAGAACTCAACATCAATAACTATACTTCCAAACTCTCTCTCTTGTGTTGGCCAACTACTGCAGACATTAACCTTGAGATGATCTCTAACTCAAAACCTACATGGATAAAATAACCTGTGCTAAGCAATAAAGCTTAGTGTGGGAAACTAAACATGAATGACAACCACTCACGGTGATTATCAAAATCAAAATATATACATCAATTGAAACAATAAACGTGACATGTCGGAAATAAATATAATAGAAGATGTGCAAACTTTAAACAACAATGTAAACCTATATTTAATTCGACATTCTTAAGTATCATTGCTAATTAAAATGATCTGTACATTAATAAATATATTCCATACATTAGAAACCAAGATAATCATGTTGTTTCATATATCATAAAAAATAGCTATGCTATAATTAACTATGACGTATTTATACTCCAGATTAACCAGCTTGCAAATATAATAACATTTAAAAAAGTTATCTATAATCACACTCAAGCACGCTTGATATATATACATTTATTTAATAGGTAACCAATGGATTAGAGAATCTTGACATATTTATCAAGCTCATGTAGTAAACAATAAGAGCATTTAAGAAACTCAACAGTTAACTTAGTATGTTTGTGTTGTATACTGACTAAGAATTCTTCATGCATTTAACTCATTTAAACAATTTCAAACATGTGGAACCAACTATAAATAGCATACATTCATATATATACATCTTGTGTTACTTGGTAAACTTTATTTATTTAAACTCAAGAAACAATACAAGCAAATCATAGACATATAATTAAGCAATATCCATAACTCTTATACAATACTTGCTTTGTATGTTATACTTTAATGTCGGTACTGTACTTATAGTTTAGCCTGCCCAAGTTCTAAAGGTGGATAATGGGAACAGAGGATACCCGAGGGTATCAAAACAGGAGATATCCGAAGATATCGAAAATATAGATCCAAACGGGGCCAACAGAACAGAGGATCGATCAAGCTAACCCAAATGGGGTCAGCTAACAACCCAAACTGGCCTGTTCATGATCTAAATAGGCTCAATAGTAACTTAGACCCAAATGGGGTCAACAAGGGCAGCTGTAATATCCCTATAGGCATCTATCTATCCACAGTTGAACTCTAACAGCAGGCAATATTATGTTTATGTTCATTCTATATATTACACTTATATTTTATAGAGATAATATGGCCTTTGTGCCATTAAATTTAAGATAAGCAAAGTCTTCAGATCTATAGATACATTTATCAATGTATCAAGTTTCATAATCGTGTGTGTATATATATATATATATATATATATATATATATATATATAATGATTGCATCATTTCCAAAATCCATGGATAAATATAAGCATTTAAGCATAACAAGACATTGAAGAATCACATGCCACAAGCTTATTCATATACTTGCTATATATATATATATATATATATATATATATATATATATATATATATATATATATATATATATATATATATATTTCTATACTTTCATTCAAGGTGTAGAATTATCCATCATATTTTATAGCAATTATGCATTTTCACTCATCAATGGAAGACTAGTGCAATCAAGCATACATAATTCACTTTAAAAGAATAACTGACCTTGAGCTTGATCCCAGGCTCAATATGTATAAACCTGCACTTTTAAGTATCTCCAAATTATCTAGCATATGCCTTATTAATGAACTTGCTAGATGAGTTTATTTGTGACCTCACTCTATACTCTGATTGCCGCCAATGTCACATTAATTAATTAACAAATCCAGTCATTTACTGTTATAAGAGTTTATTAAACCAAACTTGCAAATACATTAAACTTATAATTGTTAATAAACTCAGGATATAATAAGAGTTAAAGCACACATTTACATTATTCAGCACCTATCATAGCAAGGACCACAGCATTCGGGTGAGGCAACTATAAAGGTTTAAATATCTATTATTATTATTACAATTTAGTTACTTCAAGAACTATTCTATGCCAATAAACTTCTTATAATCAAATTAATGAGACTATATACATTAACATATCAGAATAATATAATACCAAACACATATAGACACTTTGTTTATGCCTTTATTGAGACAATAAAACTAAGAATTAGTTATATCATATTTCATGCCTCAAGTGAGTATACTTTAATGTCTTAGATAAGTGCCTTATCTCTTGAAAAAGTGTGACTATAACTTAGGGGTGATTATTGTTGACACGTGCATAATCATGGGATGGTTATATTGTTGTTATGGCATAATTATGTATGAAAAGTTCATATAATGATTCAACTACTTTTTAACATGTTATCATTAGATTTCACATATTAGCATAATCATGCTATGTCAATCAAGTAAGATATATCTTACCTATTCAAATGTTCTTTATAACATGCCTCATTCATAAAACCTTATAATATAGCTCATATATGATCATGTAAAAAGATACACAATCCCTAGTGTATTTATATACACAAGTATTCGTAAAGATATATCAATACAAGTATCTAAAATTGATGATGCATCATTATAATTATATACTTTAATATGTTATCATTCAAGTACCATGGAACACCTTTAAGTCTCATGCTTGTACTTATATTATACACTTTGTACATATATGTGATCATATCATAATACACAATGTCCAGTTTATGTACATGTAATCATGTATTCATATAGTAATACAAATATCTGTATTTGAATATACATATCATCATAGTCATATAATTGAACATGTTATCATTAGGCATTACATGTGTTTATATACACATTTAATCTATCATAGATGTACATACAAATAAGTATGTTTACATATAACAGGTTTGTTCATAAGTTGATCATATATGAATGTTTAAATACATATATATACCATTATCAATAATCATATCATATGCTATACATAATTCAATGTGTTTCCATATGGGCTCACATTTAGGCTAACAACATGTAATTAAGGTATAAATATATATAATCATAACTTGATTTATATCCTTTGATACCTATATTTCTATGTTAGAAATTGCTAAATTTTCAATGAAAATAGTTTAGATAACCATTACTATCCATTTGGGACCTTTATGTGAAGTTTGCGTGAAGTATAAAGTATTCACGATTACTAGGTAATACCTGGTAACCATGAGATAAGTGAAATTTTGATTCTAGACTGAAAACTAGACTATCTCATGGTTACCAGTAAAAACCTAGTAACCATGACATAGAATATGTCTACAGGCAGAATTACAGATTCAACTTGTATCATGATTTTGACCTGTAAAACATTATTTTTAGCAAAAACTTCCTTCTAAAAATTGTATCCCTATGTGTCTAGTTTCCAGAACATCAAAAATAATTTCAAAATCACATCTAGAACTCAAGATATTCATATTCTTCTGATTACTGTTCCTAGGAGCAGTACAGTGAACAAGTCCAGACTCAAGCTTAAATTTCACATGCTTAGAGACATATTTATGCTTAACTTACTTCTTATGAATTGTAAATTTAAAAGTATATTTTCCATAGGAATTAATCCCATAACATTCTGACCATTGTACACAAAGATATCTCATTTTTAGCACAACTTATTCTAGAACTAGAATTAACAGTTCATCTAAAATTCAATAAATCATAAGAATTATTTAGAGGCAGAATTAAGGCTAGGTTCCTTCTAAAATTTTATAGGCTTATGTCTTGTGTAATTTTATAAATTTTAATGATCTTAATTAGAGGTTTCTATTTTAACTTATGCTAAAATTATAGTCACTAGGTCAAATGGTTTCATGACATTTCTTTAAACAACACTTCACAAAACTTGTTCTCTTTTTAATTGATCCAAAAATTCCAATCATTAACAACATGTTCTACCAAAATCATCCACAAGAAAATAGGAAAAACCCTAATCCCATACATTGGCTGAAATTTCCCTTAGCCTCACTTTTGTGTTTTTCCTTTTTCCTTTGCTCCTTCCGCCTTCTTCTTCTCCTTAATCAACAATTCATTCATTCAACTTAAACTTCCAACATTTAACTCATTACACCACTAACCAAATAAGAAGAAGATGAAGAGAAAGAGATGAATTACTAAATTAATAAGCTTACCTTAATGATGCATACTAATTTGTCTTGATTTAATTCAACATGCATGCATTTCTCTTCAAGGATTTCTTAGAGAGAAGTTTAACATTGTCTTTTAGGTAAAGAAGAAAGAAACTCAGAATTCTTTAATGAGAATTCCGCCCCACATACCCTCTCTCTTCAAAAAATTAACTATTTATAATAGCAAGGGAAGATTCCCTTTTTGGTCCCTTAAAAAGTTGCATGTCTAGCTAATTTCTCTTTATCTTTTGCATGTTTTACATTGACCCCTCCATTTCTTGCATGTTATAAATTGACCTATCCATTTGTTCCTTCTCTTAAATCAACCTCTCAAATCCTTCTTTTATTCACATTTAACCCTTAAAATGCCATATTTATAAATTGACCCCTAAACGAATACTTCACACTTCAATTACACCCTTGAATATTATTATATCAACATAATAATTTAATTATGCTCTTATAAAATTCCTACCATATAATTCACATATTTATCACATAATTAATTATAACTTAATATCATTTATGCCCCAAACAATATCTTAATTATATTTTACTCCAATTATACACACTATACACTATAATATCAATTAGCTATAATATACACTATCACATAAGACCATGAATTCATTAGATGATAACTACTAATAATTCATCTAAGAATGCTTAATTACACTTTAATAACATAAAATTGCCCTTGAATTCTACTATGGCCTATTTAGGGTCCTTACAATTTGTCTATACTTTTTTTTCTCATAAAATAAATCAACATAATATGAGATCTAAAATAAATTTTATCTCACTTGTCGTATATGATAACTGCCAAAATAAATAAAAAAAATTTCAAAATTTTAAATAGTAAACCAATTAATAATAACATAAAATGATAATAATTGCTTAATTTATATAATATTATTATACAATAATACTACAAAATATGCTTGCATTTTCACTGATACAAGCTCATAATTTCTTACATATATTTTAATGAACATAATATTCGACCATTTATTATAAATGTACCACCTACAATAAATTCTTTGCTTAACAAGAGTTGTATCTCTTATTTTTAACAAATTTTCTTCGGTAATATTAAATACATCTTTTGCTAATATCATAACAAATTCCTCATTTTTGGCTACATGCTCATTATTCCTAATTTTTAATGTTGACTTCCAATAAAATATTGGTATTGTCATCAATACTGCATCCACCATCTTTGCCTCTATCATTGAGTATCCTCTCATTATAATATCTTGCAATTTTTTATTTATTACAATAACATGATCGAACATTATTATGCCATTTTCAATTCGACAACAGTATAGATCATTCCATTTTTTGGAGATAATTTCCTTTGCAGTTCGACCCATCATGGCTCCTGGAGCAAGGTATGTTTGCACCATCTATTGTATAAAATTGAAAAAAAAATTATATTACAAATTAAAATTTAATTTTTAATCATTATTTTCTAACATTAAATTTATTCATGCGATTTTATAAAATTTCTAACTTGTTACGTTATAACAAAATAATATTTCTATTTAAAAATTTTAAAAGCTTTCTTATAACAACAACTAAATAACCAGCTTGTTAACCATATAATATTACCTTTAATATTATAACCATTCCGCCTTCCGAATTTGCTCACTTTATAATTTAATTAATACTTGCTATTTATCAAATTAAATAAATATTAAATTTTTGTTAATACATAACATTCTAAAATTAAATACCTAAAGTTACAAAAATTTAAATATAGTTACTTACTTGATAATGATAATCATACTGAACAAATGATTGTAAACTTTTCTATAATAACACACTAAAATTACCCTCACAATAACTTTGATAAACTGCTTATTACTTTCTAACTTTCAGCAAGCAATAGAAATTTTTAAATTTCAAAGGTAGATATGTATATAGACGAAGAGAGGGAGAAAGAAATGGTTCCAATTTAAAAATTTATTCAACAACTTACATTATGTTCCGAAAGAAAAGGAAAACAACCTGTTTTTATTTATATCCACATCTGATTTTTGCGGAAGTGAACTTCAATTATATGCATTTACCATGTACATTGCCATTCTAGCAGCCTATATTTGTGAAAGTGAAGGTGTAGCTCTAGCAACCTTAGTGGTCCCCACATCACCTTATTTTGCGTGCGCCACTCCCATAGTACTTTTACGAAAATGGACTGAAGAGAGCCAGCCCCATAGCTCATTTTCTCAAGGGTCTCTAGCAAAAATGGATCTTGACTGCCACCCTCGGTCTCCGTGAAGTCTGCCTCGCTACACGTGAAGTACACTGCCATTTCTGCAAATACTCCTAGCAAAAATGAGGCACCTGCACCATTTTCCCAATTAATTTGCAAAACACCCCAAAAACCCAATTAATTTTTCAAAAAACATTATTCATAAAATTGTCCTAATAATTTCTAGCTACAATCAATTAATTATAAAATGCTAGTCAACACTCCAATACCTAAAATTGTTTGGATTAATGCTAAAATTGTAAGATCCGATGAAAATTATCTTTTGTGATATTATAAAAAATTTTGATGATTTTGTGGTTACGAAAACTCTTTTTTTTACTACAACATTATAACCTCTATAATTTTTACAACAACATAAATAATTAACACTGTAACTTGTACATAGACCTAGCAATTGAGTCAGGTTGAACATTTGATGGAATATGACATGATATGTTCATGGTAATCATGTAGTGGAAAAAAGATAAAAATGATCATACATGCCATACAATTCCATGACAAGAATCGAAACATGCAATTTTAGGGTTTTTAAAACTTACAACTTTTGATGCCTTTTAAATCTTGAATTTGGTGATGACCAGCAACTAAGATGACTTTATCCGCCTTAGATCTTGATCACCAATGCCAAGAAACAGCCTTTTAAACCATTCCCTCTATTCTCACACACAATTGCACCGACAGCTTAAAATCGAGATTGCTAGCTCTCTTTTAAGTATTGTGTAATGGCTATGATTTAAAGCTACAAAATTTGATTTTGTACTTCTCTTAGGTTGCTATTACTACCCAAGAACACAAGAGAATGAGGAACAATCCTTTCTCCTTATGAAAATTGACCAAAAGAATTTTGTGAGAGAGAGAGAGATAAGTTCACGCCAAACCTAGAAAAACTAGGGTTTCACGCCAAATGCTTAGTTATCTCTAGGGTTTTATTTCTTTTCTAATATATATCCTTATCTTTTGGTAAGTGTTTGATCTGAATTTTACTATCTCAAGATAATTAATTCAACTTCAATCACTTCCTAAAAATAAGTAATATATATTGATTTAAACTCCTTTGAATTTAAAACTCAAATTTGAAATAAAAAACAAGACATTTAATTAAATAAAATCACTTAACATAATTAATGTGCATGCGCCGAAATTCCAAGATAAAAAACCAAGGAATTTCGGCCACTTCACCTTATATTTAAATGATTTAATTTAATTTAAATTCTTTTAGGCTTTAATACTCAATTAACTTAATTAATACAAGATAATTAATTAATTGAAATTAAACCATATGGGCTGAATTTCTCTCTCTCATAGGCCAAGTTCCAATAGCATTTATAATGCCCATTACATACATTAATTTGACTTTAATTAAAAGCTCAAATTAATGCCCAATACTTTATTTAAATATTTTAAGCCCAATGCTTTGTGTGCGATCCTATAGGTCCATTTAATGTTGGCAATGAATTAATGAATTAATTCAAAGGCTATATATATTCCCTAGCAAGATATTATAACATTCCAAATTAAATGAAAATGCTTATGGCATTTAGTGACCTAATGCAATTTTGCATAGTCCCTTACCCATAAATATCAGAATTAATATAAGGCATGGAACTAGTCATCCTTATATATATTAATTCCTTTCTTGATATTCCAATGACACTGAACTCTCAGATAAATAATGATTACTCATTAATTCATCTCGGTATGGCCATACACTTCTTAGTTCACTGATCAAGTGGCCGATGATATTTTCTCTCTTATAGAGAGGGATAATCCCTTCACTTCTCTCATGCTCTCTAACATGAATCAATGCATACCCAATCATACCCATACTTGTCACTCTGTTACAAGCACGTTAGGTGTATGTCAAAGTACACAGTAATTTATAAAGAGTTTCATAGAGATTTTAGGTCTAAGAACTCCGATACAGAACTTGCATATGAGAAACACTTATGACTTGTACCATATAGTGTTCTCATGAACGGATCAAATCCAGATACCATGTTCTTTAACATGTATCTATGATCTTTGATTGACACTCTTGTCCTAATGATTCGTAAGACAGAACTCATAGTATTAGAGAGAGCATACTAGTCTTAATTCATTTGTTATTCCCATAACAATGACTGACTAGGGATATTTAGAATGAAGTCTCATTTGTTTCAAGGTCTTACAACTATGTGCCTCACACATGATAACTTAAAGTGAAACAACATTCTTGGATAGTTCTATCAATTGATATGCAGAGGAATACAAAAGATAAAACAAATGCCTCACTTTATTAATTTAAAGTGTTTTATTACAATGCATTGGGGCTAGGGCTTACACTAACAATCTCCCACTAGCATTAGTCTCAATTGGGCATAGCCCTAAGACCGAATGCTCTCAAATGAGCTTTGTGCAAATATGGATGCAACTGTTTCGTCAAAGGATCTACTACATTGTCTTCACTTACTATCTTGCTAACCTTGATGTTCCCACGATCAATGATTTCTCTGATCAGGTGGTACCTCCTGAGTATGTGTTTGGATTTCTGGTGTGACCGGGGCTCCTTGGTCTGTGCGATGGCCCCATTGTTGTCACAAAAAATTTCTAATGGATCTAGCATGCTTGGGACCACTCCTAATCCAGAAATGAAATTTTTAATCCAAACAGCCTCTTTTGCAGCCTCACTCACTGCAATATACTTAGATTCTATAGTTGAGTCGGCAACGGTCTCTTGCTTTGAGCTTCTCCAACTGACAGCACCACCGTTCAAAATAAAAACAAACCCAGATTGTGATCTAAATCCTGAGTACTGGTCTGAAAAGCAGCACCGGTATAACCTTGTATGACGAGCTCTTATTGACCACTATACACCAAGAAGTGATTCTTAGTCCTTTGCAGGTACTTTAGAATCCCTTTTATAGCAGACCAGTGCTTCTCACCAGGGTCTTGCTGAAACCTGCTAGTTATACTCAGTGCATGAGCAACATCTAACCTAGTACATAACATAGCATACATGATAGATCCAATAGCAGATGCATATGGGATTCTACTTATGTTGTCCCTTTCCTCTTTGGTTTTAGGGCACTATTCTTTAGTCAAAGGAACTCCCAAAGCCAAAGGTATGTACCCTTTCTTTGAGTCTCCCATACTAAAAAGCTTTAGTACTTTGTCTATGTACTTTTCTTGACTTAGTCCCAAAAGCCAATTCGACCTATCTCTATAGATTCGAATACCAAGTATTGTCTCGACTTCACCTAAGTCTTTCATTGAGAAACATTTTCCTAACTATTGCTTAACCTTTTGCAATGTTGGAATGTCATTCCAAATGAGAAAGATGTCATCCATATATAGGACTAGAAATACTACTATGCTCCCACTAACCTTCTTGTACACACAAGGCTCATCTTCGTTCTTGATGAAGTTAAATTCTTTGACTGCCTCATCAAAATGAAGATTCTAACTTCGAAATGCTTGCTTTAATCCATAAATGGATTTTTGAAGCTTGCAAACCTTCTTAGGATGCTTGGGATTGACAAAACCCTCAGCCTGTGTCATATACACATCCTCAAGTAAATTTCCATTAAGGAAAGCAGTTTTGACATCCATTTGCCATATCTCATAATCATGATATGCAACTATGGCAAGCAAGATCCTAATGGACTTGAGCATGACTACAGGCGAAAAGGTCTCGTCATAGTCTACACCATGAGTTTGTCAAAAATCTTTTGCGACTAGTCTACCTTTGTAGGTCTTATCAGCTTTGAGTTTGAATAGCCACTTGCATTCAATTACCATAGAACCTTCCGGTGGATCAACAAAGGTCCAAACCTGGTTATCGTACATTGATTGCATCTCGAATTTCATGGCTTCAAGCCAATTCTCCGAGTTTGGGCTTTCAATAGCTTCTTGGTAGGTAGTAGGATCCTCACGATCTACTAACTTAATAGTGTCATTGTCAGTGATTAGAAATCCATATCTCTTAATCTCTTGACGTACCCTACCAGACCTTCTAGGTACTTGTGTAATGGGTTTTTGTTCCACAACTGGTTGTGAACTTGATCCCACTTCCAACTCATCCTCTATAGGAGCTTATGGCACTTGAATTTCTCCAAGTTCTACTTTACTTCCACTGTCTTTCTTGAGAAGGAACTCTTTTTCCAAGAAAGTAGCCTTGCGAGCAACAAATACTTTATTCTCGGCTTGTGAGTAAAAGTAGTATCCCTTTGTTTCTTTGGGATAACCCACAAACAAGCAGACAGTGGATTTGGACTCTAGCTTGTCAGATGTTAATTTCTTAACATGTGCTTCACAGCCCCAAATCCTAAGAAATGACATATTGGGTTCTTTCCCAGTCCATACCTCGTATGGTGTCTTCTCAACTGCTTTAGTTGGAGTACGGTTTAGTAGAAACGCAGCAGTTTCTAATGCATAACCCTAAAAAGAGAGAGGAAGATTAGCTTGACTCATCATAGATCGAACCATGTCCAACAGAGTTTGATTTTTCCTTTCGGATACACCATTCCATTATGGCATTCCGGGAGGAGTGAGCTGTGAAATAATACCACACTCTTTTAGATGATTGTCAAACTCTTGGCTTAAGTATTCGCCACCTCGATCTGATCGAATGGCTTTTATACTTTTGCCAAGTTGGTTTTCTACTTCGTTCTTAAACTATTTGAATTTCTCAAAAGTTTTAGATTTGTACTTCATTAGATAGACATAGCCATATCTACTGAAGTCATCTGTGAACGTCACGAAGTAGCTAAAACGACCTCTAGCTTGTGTACTTAATGGTCCACATACATCGGTATGTATTAGTTCCAATAAGCCATTAGTCCTTTCACCTTTCTTGTTAAAAGGACTCTTTGTCATTTTTTCATGCAAACATGGCTCACATATATCATAAGACTCTAAGTCGAATGACCCAAGCACTCTAATTTTGTCGAGTCTTGAAATGCATTTTTCGTTTACATGTCCTAAACGACAATGCCAGAAGTAAGTAGGGTTCAATTCGTTTGATTTAACCCTCTTTGTATTAATGTTGTATATGGACTCTTTGTTTTGTAAATCAAGGATATAAAGGCCATTTTGCAACATGGCATTGCCATAAGAAATGCCTTGGCGACGAATATGAGCATTGCCATTTTTAATAAGAAAATCAAATTCATCCAAATCCAAACATGAAACTGAAATAATGTTTCTGCTAATAGCAGGCACATAATAACAATTTTTCAAAACTAAACAAAGTCCAGAAGGTAAAGTGAGTTGACAGTCACCTATCTCCATGGCATCAACTCGTGCTCCATTTCCCACATGGAGGTCCACTTCATTCTTCCCAAGTAACCGCCTATTTCTTAGCCCCTGCACATTTGAACAAATGTGAGAACCACAATTGGTATCCAATACCCAAGTGGTAGAAATAGAAAGGTTAATCTCAACAACAAAAATACCAGAACTGGATGCCTTGGCTCCATTCTTCTTTTGTTCTTCCTTGAAGAGAGCGCAATTCTTCCTCCAATGCCCTATCTTGTTGCAATGGAAGCAAGTGCTCTCACTCTCTTTTAGCTTCTGTGCCTTGGACTTGGATTGGGCCTGAGGTGTACTCCCACTTGACTTGAACCGAGCCAAGACATTCTTGGGTTTTGCCTTTCCCTTTCCCTTTCCCTTTCCCTTTCCCTTAGTAGGTCCCTTTTTAATGCCCCCTTGAACCATCAATACAGGATTGGTCTTTCAAATGTTATCTTCAGCATTCTTAAGCATCCCATGAAGCTCAGTGACTGACTTGTTCATTGCATGCATGTTATAATTCATCACAAATGGATCATAATCATCATTCAATGATCCTAAGATCAAGTCAGTGGCCAATTCCTTTGGCACTTGTACCTTAAGCTTCTCAAGAGTATCAAGATACCCTTTCATCTTGAGTACATGGGTACTAACAGGAGTACCCGCAGCCATCTTACAAGAAATCAAGGCCTTTGTTGTCACGAACCTCTCGTGACGAGCTTGCTCTTGGAACATCTCCTTGAGGTGTACCATGATCGTATAAGCCTTTTGGTCCATAAATTGCTTTTGCAAGTCAGGCACCATAGTAGCCAGCATCAGACAGGTCACATCATTGGAGTCACTCTTCTTGGTCTCAAAAGTTTCCTTTTGAACTGCAGAGGCATTCCTAGCAGGTTCTACAGGCAAGGGTGCATCCAAAACATACGACTTTTTCTCTTGTTTAAGAACTATTCTTAAGTTTCGAGACCAGTCTATGAAATTGGTGCCATTCAATTTATCCTTTTCAAGGATCGATCGCAATGAGAAATTGTTGTTTGAAGATGCCATTTTCAATCTACAATAAAATTTAGCAAGATTAAATGAGGTCTTATTTATAATCCCACAAACCAAATTAATATCCCTTTAAATAATTCGCGTTAGTGATTTAATGTGGGCGAAGATCCACTTTTCACAACAACTTATTAGTCAAGCTAAGCTTGTACACCTAACAAGTTAAGTTACTTAGGTAGGAAAAACTCCAATCATGTCCAGACCTGATATTTAATCTTTAAAAATCACTTACAAACATGCCAAAATCGTTTTTACATTTAATATTTAAAACTAGTTGTTAAACTAACAATTAACATGTCAAATAGCACCTAGTTTTAATATTAACATGTACCATCAGGTATTATCAATTAAATCCGACCATTAACAGCTCCTAGAACATCTTAGGACAGTATATTAACATGTCATATTAATTATAATACCTATCTAATCAATTAAAATCATTTTTACACCTATACAATGCAAAAAACTCAAAATAGAAAATTTCAGCATTGCATGTTTTCAAAATAACAATTTTTAATTAATTTTTTCATGCATCTAAAGCACTAAAATAAGCATGTTTAGGCTCTGATACCACTGATGGAATATGACATGATATGTTCATGGTAATCGTGCAGCAAAAAAAGGATAAAAACGATCATACATGCCATACAATTCCATGACAAGAATCGAAACATGCAATTTTAGGGTTTTTAAAACTTACAACTTTTGATGCCTTTTAAATCTTTAATTTGGTGATGACCAGCAACTAAGATAACTTTATCCACCTTAGATCTTGATCACCAATGCCAAGGAACAACCTTTTAAACCATTCCCTCTATTCTCACACACACAATTGCACCGACAGCTTAAAATCGAGATTGCTATCTCTCTTTTAAGGTATTGTGTAATGGCTATGGTTTGAAGCTACAAAATTTGATTTTGTACTTCTCTTAGGTTGCTATTACTACCCAAGAACACAAGAGAATGAGGAACAATCCTTTCTCCTTGTGAAAATTGGCCAAAAGAATTTTTTGAGTGAGAGAGATAAGTTCACGCCAAACCTAGAAAAACTAGGGTTTCACGCCAAATGCTTAGTTATCTCTAGGGTTTTATTTCTTTTCTAATATATATCCTTATTTTTGGCAAGTGTTTGATCTGAATTTTACTATCTCAAGATAATTAATTCAACTTGAATCACTTCCTAAAAATAAGTAATATATATTGATTTAAACTCCTTTGAATTTAAAACTCAAATTTGAAATAAAACACAAAACATTTAATTAAATAAAATCACTTACCATAATTAATGTGCATGTGACGAAATTCCTTGGTTTTTATCTTGGAATTTCGGCCATTTCACCTTATATTTAAATGATTTAATTTAATTTAAATTCTTTTAGTCTTTAATACTCAATTAACTTAATTAATACAAGATAATTAATTAATTGAAATTAAACCATGTGGGCTGAATTTCTCTCTCTCATAGGCCAAGGTCTAATAGCATTTATAATGCCCATTACATACATTAATTTGACTTTAATTAAAAGCCCAAATTAATGTCCAGTACTTTATTTAAATATTTTAAGCCCAATGCTTTGTGTGCGATCCTATAGGTCCATTTAATGTTGGCAATGAATTAATAAATTAATTCAAAGGCTATATATATTCTCTAGCAAGATATTATAGCATTCCAAATTAAATGAAAATGCATATGGCATTTAGTGACCTAATGCAATTTTGCATAGTCCCTTACCCATAAATATCAGAATTAATATAAGGCATGGAACTAGTCATCCTTATATATATTAATTCCTTTCTTGATATTCCAGTGACACTGAACTCTCAGATAAATAATGATTACTCATTATTTCATCTCGGTATGGCCATACACTTCTCAGTTCATTGATCAAGTGGCCGATGATATTTTCTCTCTTATAGAGAGGGGTAATCCCTTCACTTCTCTCATGCTCTCTAACATAAATCAATGCATATCCAATCATACCCGTACTTGTCACTCTGTTACAAGCACGTTAGGTGTATGTCAAAGTACACAGTAATTCATAAAGAGTTTCATAGAGATTTTAGGTCTAAGAACTCCGATACAAAACTTGCATATGAGAAACACTTATAACTTGTACCATGTAGTGTTCTCATGAACAGGTCGAATCCAAATACCATGTTCTTTAACATGTATCTATGATCTTTGATTGACACTCTTGTCCTAATGATCCGTAAGACAGAACTCATAATATCAGAGAGAGCATACTAGTCTTAATTCATTTGTTATTCCCATAACAATGACTGACTAGGGATATTTAGAATGAAGTCTCATTTGTTTCAAGGTCTTACAACCATGTGCCTCACACATGATAACTTAAACTGAAACAACATTCTTGGATAGTTTTATCAATTGATATGCACATGAATACAAAAGATAAAACAAATGCCTCACTTTATTAATTCAAAGTGTTTTATTACAATGCATTGGGGCTAGGGCTTACACTAACAAAATTTTTGGATTCAAGTCACTTAAGGTTAATTCTTTCTGATTTTGAATTTTTTGAATTGTCATTTTTTTTGTCATTATCAAATCGTGTCACTTATTTTTTCATATGAGCTCGGATCAGGTTTCAAGTTATAAGTAGGACTAAAAAATTGAATAAAAAATCAAATCAAATTGGACCAAACTAAAAGCAATTCAACATACTTGGTTCAATTTAATCAATTTGGTTTTAAAATAGAAATATAATTGTATCGATTTAGATTTTAATATTTCAAAATCGCTAAAATCAAACTGGCTAATTTATTAGTAAAATTACGCGATTTTGTAGACTTTTATATTTACATTTATATATGTAAAGATCTTTAACTATATTTTTTTCTTTCTATTTGTGTATTGGGTTGAGTTTTAAATAAGTTTAATAGATAGATCCGATCATACTTTAAACATGTCAAAAAAACTCATTTAATAATGAGAATTATTTATGTAATAGCATACTTTCAATTAGAGCTAGGAGGTAGGATGTGCAAATGATTGGTTCGATTCGATTTTGGACCGAACCAAAAAAATCAAGAACCAAAATTTATAAAATATAATAACCGAATCGAAATCGAAATTTTTAGAATCGAAAACCAAATGGACCGAAATAATTTCGATCGGTTCGATTCAACCAATTCTTGATTTTCATTTTCATGGCATCTCTGCGCATGGGTTTTCATTTTCATTTAAGCCCTATTTTCTTTTTGGTTCTTTCTTTTGATGTTCTTGGATCATAGCCCAGACAATGCTCTCTCTTGAGCTTGGGTTAGAGACCACATCAGTAGGCCCAATAAATGTGGCCCAATCAATGCCTTTGTTGAAACCTCTAACTCTTCTACTTGTATTTTTCTTGTCTTTCTTTTCTTTTTTTTATTTTTTTAATAATTTTTATCAAACAGCCCTTCACTAAATAATTTGTTTTCAAAAGCAAATGTACCATTAATTAATTAATATGAGCTCTTGTATTAAAAACATAATATTTCTTTATTTTTCATCCATACATTAAACATAACAAATTAATTTTCTAAATAAAAATATCTATTTGGTATGTCAAACTCAGCAATAGTAAACTAACATAAATGCTTTGGCAAGAAAGAAAGAAAAATATGAGATTTTATGAATTTTATTTTAGCAGTATTCAGAATAAAAAGAACAGTCTCCCTGAAATAACTCATATACATGCATACATACTATTGAGCTCATGAAAGTAAAGATGTTCATAAAGAAAGAAATTAATAAATCGAATTAATAATTATTTAATTAAAAAATTATTAAATTTTTCTTTGTGTGTCAACATGTTCTCTTAACTCAATGGGTACTATTGTTCTTGAATTAATGAATGCCTTTTGCTAACTTGACATTATTAGATATAAATTATTTTCAAGCAAAAAAAATATTAAAACAAAATTTAAAAATAAAAATAAAAAATTGAGAAAATAAAAAAGATTAAAGTAAAAAAAAATTAGTGAACTATTTTTTGTAGAGTAAAAAAAATATTAAAACAAAACTTTTAAGTTGAAAAAGAAAATGAGAAAACAAAAATGTAACAAAAATAAGAAAGCTTATTTCTCGGGATTGAACCTATGACCTTATGATTTCTTTTATGATTTCACACCACCAAGTCAAGCTACACTCTCTTAAAGCTTAACACCATAAAATATATATATATATAAAAACTTAGATCAGTTCGATTTCTTCTATTTTTTAATTTTAAGAACTGAACCGAATCGAATAAATCGATTTTTTATTTCGGTTCAGAATCAAATGAACCGAAAATTAAAATAACCGAACCAAATATATCAAAATTCATTCTGTTTGATTCCCGGTTCCGATTCAACACCCCTACTAGGAGGCAACTTTTCGGGTGAAGGATAACCGACAAGGATGACACCGGACCCAAAAGGCCTATGGCAACATAGATAAATTGAGACGGAGAGGATGGTGGATGAGGGAAAAGAACAACCAAGAAGAAAAGAGAACGAAAATATCAGATATTTGAAATTTTGGCAATATATATATATAAAAAAAATATTAATTATATATATATATATATATATATATATATATATATATATATATATATATATATATATATATATATATATATATATATATATATATATATATAGTAACTAAAATAGCATCATATTGAATTTCCGTCCCTTTTCTTTTTACATTTATTTTCTTCTTTCTCGTTCTTCTCCCTCCACACATATAATATTAAATTATAATTTATAAACAAATATAAAGTAAAATAATTTTAATTAAAAAAATCGGGATCAAATATCAAAATATTTTCCAATAAATTTTTTTAGATTTCAAATTCGTATTGAATTCCATCCTAATTTTTCTGTGCTATTCAAAATCTAAAAATTTCTGAATATTGGTGATCATAAAATCTATAGATATATATATATATACGGTGACAATTTAGCATTTTTCCTTTTTATGGGCAGCCTTATGACATGAGGAAAGCATTTGCTATGTTCCCCAAAGCACCAACATGTAAAATAAAATTGAGTAAAAATTAAAACTTAAGTATAGCTTTATGAAGAAAGGTGGGGCCCCTGACGGATCATATCATATGAATAAGTAATATTGAAAGTAAACACATGGCACAATTGAAATCTCTCAGTATGCTTACCCATAATCGCGGCGGTCGCTCTAATTAATAAACTGAACTAATAAACAAAGTTATGCAGCTTCTGGCTAGTTTGGACCACACACTCTTTATTAATTTCTATTTCTCTCTTTTGATGGACACACGAATTTCAAGATATTTTATGAATTGAAAGCAAAATTATCCAATAAAATACCACCATATATGCACCTAATTTTATTAAAATCAGATTGAATAAAGGATCAACAAAATTTAGGTTCGTACTTTGACCAATCTGACCAAATTCAGTTGAATTTTTTTTTTTTATTTTTTAAAATATTATAAATTAATATAATTTTATAAATATTACTATATAAAAGCTCAAAAAAAATTATTCATCAAAATATTTAAATATGCCACCAATACCCTAACAACAATTTACAAAATATAGTAAACAATCGTCAGATACAAAAAATTTGATGACCCTATTGATGGATGGCAGAAGTTAAAAATACAGACCCCTTTATTTGAGATAGTTATATCCCCTCCCTCTATTTATCTTCTATCTTTTCTTTTGTTTTCTGATTCTGCTAGCCATAATAAAACCAATTTAAAGCATGCAACTTAAGAGCGGATATATGGAATGAACTTCTTTAGCTTGGATTTTGTTTCTTATGCATCCTCTTGCGATATTTTCATTTATCAAAAGAAAAATAAATTATATTTTCAAAAACTATTGTAAATAACATAGCAATAAAAAGAATAACAATATAAAAACTATTGTATTATTTTAGTATCCAACAAAATCCATAAGAATGACAATAAGCTTGAACGATGAAGAACAAAACAATAAAAAGAACAGAGCAAGGGAACTATAAGTCTATAATATTTGCTATTTGAAAACAAAAAACCCTCAATAGATATGTGTTAATAAAAGCTAAAACCCATAAAAAATTAAAAACTCACCGAAATAGGGATGCAGCGAAAAAAGCCGACAGTCAGAGATGGAAGTGACAGCCACTAATGTAAAATGAGGAAGAAGTGAAAATAGTAGACTGGTGGATTGTAAAATGAGAATCTGCCATAATGTTTTTTTTTTTTAATATTAAACGGCGACGTTTTCGCAATTTAGCAAAAATTGGGTTCTTTCCGGTTCGCTAGTTTTCCAATTTTTTTCGTTCTGATCCTATTTTTTATCAGTCCAATTTTAACTAAGTAAACCAATTGGTTTGAATTGTCAATTTGCAGTTAAACTGGTTCAACTGGCCTGTCAGATCCAATTTTAATAACATTTATATGCACAATTTGTTTGAAGAAAATTCCATATGTTCAGTTGTTCACATGATCTTAATTAGCATTTATTTCTCCTTTTATTTTTTCAATTTATCATAATATCTTATACAAAATGAATTTCATATATATCTAGTAAACTTATATTCTAATAATAATTTCATAAAAATACATTAATTTATAAAATATCATAATTAAAATTACTTTGATCGAAAAATTATAAATTTGGTATTGAATGACTGATATGACTAGTCATATTATCTTAAAATATTAACATGATATGTTCGAAAAATTTTACGTATTTTAAATTAATATAATTTGCCATGTAAATACTGTAACATTAAATTTATAATTTTTTAATTAAAATAACTTTAATAACAATATTATACGAGTTAAAATTTTTTGAATAAAAGTGTTTTATTATTTAATTATTGTTATGTTATAACTCATCACCATCGATGAAATTAATTCATAAATCGCAAAACATCAAGTGAGTTTTTCTCATGGTTATTAAAATCGGACCGGGCGGCCGAATCGGTTTAACCGCAAATCATTGATTGGTCCGGTTGGTTCAATGAATGAAAATCGAATTGGATAAAAATCGGGAAATACTGTTTCAAACTGCTAAAAAACCGGTTGAATCCGTATAAAACCGGAAAAACCGGGTTAAATGATAAAAACTTATTTGATTTTTAAAAAACCAACTTTTTGTCCAAAATATTTATACTATATTATTTTTTCTGAAAAAAATAAAATAAAATTATAAATACAAAATAATTAAAATTCAAACAATTTAATGAATTTTTTATAAATAAAATAAAATTTTATAATTTATATTTGAAAAATTTCTTTAAAAATTTACAATTTTTTACTATATTTATCTTAAATTTTTATTATAAATGTTGAATGACTTGAAAATATAGTCCTATTGTTAATGTTTGATGATAAATATATTTTTCTAAACTATTTTTAATTTTTTTATATAGTGATATTTTCATAATATTTATATAAAACTTAAAAAATAATATATTTTTTAAAAAATGAAAAAAATCCGGTTGAACCCTAAAAAATCAATCGAATTACAAATCCTTAAGTTCTCTGATTCGTTATCCGGTTCGATTTTAATAACATTGGTTTTTCTTAATTATTTTATTTTTTAGGCTGCAGGTATTTTTTTAGCAAAAGGCAAAACAATAGTTCGCTCAGAGCTCAGGGTGCAGCTGTCTTAATTATTTTTATAACATAAAGTGATTGATTGATATGTAGGACTGGGTGTCAAATACAAGCTACTTCATTCAATTCATTAATTTAGATATTTATCATCTGCTAATAGTTAAGACAGTTATACATTATGATACATTTAAATATAGAAAAAAAAATTTTGGCAACTTAAATCAAGACATTAATAAATTATTTTAAACTGGAAATTCATTGGCTACTGAAGATTAATATTAGTAAATTGTAATATACTTTGAAATACAATGAATTTCTTAACGCATTGGAAATATATTTTTGAACATAAAAAATTGCTATTAATGCAAATTATTCAATTAAATTATAACTATATATATTAATAATGTTGTGATAATTATGAGATATTTGGATGACTATCAAATTCATCATTCTCCCTATTCTAGTATAAGCCTATCTCTTTTATTTTGTGCCTATAAATACCCTATTATAGTTATTCAGTATACACAATTAATAAGAGAAAATTATCTATTCTACTATATCTGTCTTTTCTTTAATTAGTTTACAACACGTTATCAGCACGATAGTCTCTATTAATTATTGAAAGTCGGTGGTTTACGACAACCTGGTTTGAAGGAATCAAGAATTCTAATTTACAAGATTTAGCGGTAAATTATCTCAAAATAATTTGAAAGTTTATTATTTACCTTAATTCAGTTTTTTTTTCCTTGTGCATAAATTAAGAAAAGATTTTTTTCGTGTCCAAAAACAAAATTTCTTTTGAATTATTAATAATAATTTTTTTCGGATAGATGGATGATAGGATTTGGAATTTGTTTTGGGTTATTTCTGGTTTGTCAAAAAAAAAAGGTGATATGAAATGCGATTTTAAAAATGTGATCTTGGTTTTTGTTTTAACCGAATTGGGTGTGAAAACTGTAGTTAAAAAAAAAAACTGACACTTTCTCGGAACAAAAAAGAGTCTTTAATTGATTATCAATTAAAATATTTATCAGTATTATTTTTAATTTATTTATTGTGCGACTCTAATTTGTGGATGATTTTTATTTATTTACTATTATTTTTCTCTTCTTTTGTTTTTGGTTAGGTGAAGACAAACATAAAGTTGGTTAATTTTTTTTTTTTGTTTTATATGTCAACTTTTCCCACGCTTTTGTTTTTTTTTCTTTATTCCGTGTGCTTTTAATTGTCAAAATTGAATGCCCTTAATTGAAAACAAATATTATAAAGGGTTGGTCATAATTATGCCCATAACAAATTAATAATATTTGCATAAAACAATATTGTGCACATGTTTGTTAATTTTGTGTGATTTAATCTTATTTATTAATTTTTGACAATTTATTTATAACTTAATTTTAATTTTTTTTAAGTGTAGTGTATTTACAATGTCAAACCTTGCAAAGCTTGATTTTATTGTCCTTGATATTTTTGGAAGAAATTATCTTTTATGGGTACTTAATGCTGAGATTCACCTCAATGCTATGAATCTTGGAGATTCAATAAAAGAAGGAAATACCGCATTCCTGCAGGATCGCGCTAAGACAATGATTTTCCTTCGACACCATTTACACGAAAAATTGAAAACTGAATATTTCAATGTTATAGACCCATTAGTCCTTTGAAATAATTTAAATGAGAGATATGAACACCAAAAAATAGTGATTCTTCCTAAAGCTCGATATGAATGGATACACTTATGTTTGCAAGATTATAAAACTATAAGTGAATACAATTCAGCCTTATTTAAGATTAGCTCTCAATTAAAATTATGTGGAGAGAACATTACTGATGAGGACATGTTAGAAAAAATATATTCAACTTTTCATCCCTCGAATGTGCTCTTACAGCAGCAATATCGAAAGCGTAGATTCAAAAAATATTCTGAACTAATCTCTTGTTTACTTGTGGCTGAACAAAACAATGAGCTTTTAATGAAGAATCACCAATCTTGTCCAACTGGTTCATCCCCATTACCTGAAGTTAATGTGGCATTTTCTCAAGGCCATGGACGAGGTCGTGGTAGAAGGGGTTGTGGTCGTGGAAGAAGAAATGGTTCTAATTCTTCTTCAAATGTTGAAAACAAAGGTATTAACAAGAAATGGGTCAAAAGTGAGGAAAATACTGAAAAGAAAAAGCAAAACAATGACAATGTTTGCTTTAGATGTGGAACTAAAGGTCATTGATCTCGTATATATCGTACTCACAAATATCTAGTTGATCTTTACAAGGCATCTTTAAAAGGAAAAGGAAAAAATGCTGAAGTGAATTTTTTCAAGCCTATTGATCCTGCTAATGATAAAAAATTTCCTTTAGATGTTGATTTTGATGTTTATGATTTTTTTTGAGGATGATAGTGGTATAATTGATCATTTAATTGGCGATGGAAATGTCAATTATTAAAATAAGTTTATTCTTGTTATGTGATTTTACAATTTCAATAAAACTCTACTATTTTAATAAATAATTCTTAAAGCATTTCTTATTTGTTATCATTTTTTTTCTTGTTATTAAATAAATGTTTTTTTTTTGTTACTAGATAATCATATAAAATTGATATTATGGAGGATAAGATATGTTTAGTGGACAATGGCACAACTCACACAATTCTTCATAACAAAAATTATTTCTTACAATTAACATTAGCTGAAATTAATATTAATATAATATCTGGTTCAACAAATGTAGTTGAAGGCTCTGGCAGAGTCCATCTTATGTTCCCAAATGGAACACCATTATACATTGATGATGGGTTATATTCTAGTAGATCCCAAAGAAATCTACTAAGTTTTAAAGATATACGTCACAATGGTTATCATATTGAAACTACAAATGAAGGAACTATTGAATATTTATATATAACTTCTATGAAATTGAACTAGAAGTTCATATTAGAGAAGTTTCCAAGTTTTGCAACTGAATTATATTTTACCAAAATAAAGATGATTGAATCTAATTATATGCACCGGAAGTGCTCAGATCCTAAAAATTTTATACTTTGGCATGATCGTCTTGGTCATCCAGGCTTAACCATGATGCGACGTATTATCGAAAATACAAATGGACATGGATTAAAGGATCATAAAATTCTTTTATCTAATGATTTTTCTTGTAGTTCTTGTGCACAAGGTAAATTTATTGTAAGAACTTCACCATCCAAATTGCATTTGGAGTCTCCTGTTTTTCTTCAAAGGATACATGGAGATATTTTTAGCCCAATTCATCCCTCTTGTGGACCATTTCAATATTTCATGGTTTTGATTGATGCCTCAACTCGATGGTCACATGTATGTTTACTTTCTACTCGTAATATTGCTTTTGCTAAACTTCTTGCTCAAATTATAAAGTTAAGGTCTAGTTTTCCTGATCATCCTATCAAGATAGTTCGTTTAGATAATACATGTGAGTTTTCTTCAAAAGCATTTTTATGACTTTTGCATGTCAATTGGGATTAGTGTCGAGCATTCTGTTGCACATGTTCATACTCAAAATGGTTTAGCTGAATCTTTTATTAAGCGATTACAATTTATTGCTAAACCTATGCTTATGAAGTCACAACTTCCTGCATCTGCTTGGGGACATGCAATTGTTCATGCCATATCTTTAGTTCGTATAAGACCATTCACATATCAGAAATTTTCACCTTTGCAACTTGTTTTTAATCAACAACCTAATATATCTCATCTTAGAATTTTTGGTTGTGCTGTTTATGTTCTTATTGCCCCTCCTCAACAAACTAAAATGGGTCCCCAATGACGTCTTGGTATATATATTGGTTTTGATTCTCTTTCTATCATTAGGTATCTAGAACCTTTAACTGGTGACCTTTTTAGAGCAAGATTTTTATATTGTCAATTTGATGAATCAGTTTTCCCTCAGTTAGAGGAAGATAAAGGTAAAAGGCCAAAACCACAAGAAATTAGTTGAAACACTCCAACCTTGTCCAGTTATGATACACACACAAACCAATGTGAACTTGAAGTTCAAAGAATAATAAATTTGCAAAATGCTGCAAATCAATTACCAAACATCTTTACGAACAGCCAAAAGGTCACTAAATCCCATGTTCTGGCTGCCAATGTACCTGCAAGATTGATTATCCTTGAAGGATTTCCGGTAGGTACAGTAGCCAATGAATCTAACATACGCTAAAAGCATGGTAGACCTATTGGTGCAAAAGATATTGTTCCTCAAAAGAAAAGGGAATTGAAAAATATTCAAAATGATGCTCAAGAAGGGGTTAAAAATAACACATATCATCAACTTCATATTTCCAGAGAAGCAACCCCAAAAGTGGTTCTGGTATCGAAAAAATATGAGATCTCATTAAAATTTGGAAATATGTGGGATAGAGAAGACATAGTTATTGATAATGTGATTGTATATGCAGTTGCTTATGAAATAATTAATGATAGTGAGCATGAGCCTCAAACTATAGAAGAATGTCGACATCGAAGTGATTGGCTCAAATGGAAATAAGCAATTCAAGCTGAGCTAAATTCATTAGCTAAGCGTAAAGTATTTAAACCAGTAGTCTAGACACCAGAAGATGTCAAACCTATTGGATATAAATGGGTTTTTATCCATAAAAGAAATGAGTTAAATGAAATTGTGAGATACAAAGCACGACTTGTTGCACAAGGTTTCTCACAAAGACCTGGTATAGATTATGAAGAAACGTATTCTCCAGTCATGGATGCAATCATGTTTAGATTTTTGATTGGTCTGACTACCTCTGAAGGGCTTAATATACATCTAATGGATGTGGTGACAGCTTATTTATATGGATTGTTAGATAATGACATATATATGAAAATCCCTGAAGGATTTAAGATGCCTAAAGCATATAATTCAAAACCTTGACAAATGTACTTGATTAAACTCCAAAGATCTTTGTATGGATTAAAGCAATCTGGACGCATGTGGTATAATCGTCTAAGTGATTACCTAGTGAAAAATGGGTATGAGAATAATTCAATTTGTCCATGCATTTTTATCAATAAGATAAATTTAGGATTTGCTATAGTTGCAGTTTATGTTGATGACTTAAACATAGTGGGGACTCCAGAAGAGATCTCTATTATTGCAGAATATTTGAAAAAGGAATTTGAAATGAAAGATCTTGGAAAAATAAAATTTTTTCTTGGGTTTCAAGTTAAATATTTTCCAAAAGGAATTCTTGTACATCAGTCATCTTATATAGAGAAAATCTTGAAATAATTTTATATGGATAAGTCTTATCCATTGAGCATTCCAATGGTTGTTCACTCTCTTAATGTCAAGAAAGATCATTTTCGTCCACAATAAGATAACGAAGAGATTCTTGGTCCTGAAGTACCATATCTTAGTGCAATAGGTGAACTTTTATATCTTGCAAATAGCACTAGACCAGATATAGTTTTTGCAGTTAATTTGCTAGCAAGATTTAGTTCTGCACCAACTCGAAGGCACTGGAATGGTGTAAAACATGTTCTACGTTATCTTTGTGGCACTTCTGACATGGGTTTGTTTTTTTCAAAAGGAGTAAATTCAGAATTGACAGGGTATGCTGATGTTGGATATCTATCAGATCCTCATAAAGCTCAATCAAAAACAGGTTATGTCTTCACATATGGTGACACTGCTATTTCTTGGTGATCTGTTAAGCAAACAATCACTGCCACTTCCTCAAATCATTCAGAAATATTAGCCATCCATGAAGCAAGTCATGAATGTGTGTGGTTGAGAACCATTACTTAACATATTAAGGGAACAAGTAGGTTAGTAGTGGAGAAAAAGCCAACAAAATTGTATGAGGATAATGCAGCATGCATTTCACAACTTAAAGGTGGCTATATCAAAGGAGATAGAACAAAACATATCTCACCAAAATTCTTCTGTACTCATGAACTTATGAAAGAAGGACAGATCGATGTTTGCAAAGTTCGCTCAAGTGATAATCCAGCAGATTTGTTCACAAAGGCCCTACCAAGTTTAATTTTCAAGAAACATGTACACAATATTGGAATGCGCCAAATAAAAGATTTAGTTTGATTCATTTTTGAGGGAAAGTACATATGAATATTGTACTCTTTTTCCTTCGCCAAGTTTTTATCCCATTGGGTTTTTCTTAGCAAGGTTTTAACGAGGCATTTTCATAGTGCATAGTCATCCAAGGGGAAGTGTTGTGATAATTATGAGATATTTGGATGACTATCAAAATCATCATTCTCCTTATTCTAGTAGAAGTCCACCTCTTCTATTTTATGCCTATAAATACCCTATTGTGGTTATTCAGTATACACAATTAATAAGAGAAAATTCTCTATTCTATTATATATGTCTTTTCTTTAATTAGTTTACAACAAATAATTAGTTATTTTCTGTTATGCTTTTTATCTCCCGGCATGAGCAAGATTAAAGTTAACTCAAAAAAATATTAAGAATAAAAATTATATTCAGTTCAATATTAATTTAAACTAATCAAATTCTTGAACAATGTGTTGTCCAAGTTTCTCTATCACACATCTAAAATTTCAAATTAGAGCTCATTCATTAAAGCAAACTAAATAACAATGTTATTAAAATTGAACCGGACAAAAAATAAGAGGTAAAACGGTTGTGATTTGATCAATATAATTGGGATTTTTTTTAATAATATTTTTGTTTAGTCCAAATTTAGAGTTTTTATTGTTATGAACCGGACTGGATTTTATTTGAGCTTTTAATTGGGCCTATATACTTTATTGAGTTTTAATTAATTAAACCCATGGTTATTAGGCTTATTAATTATGGTTTGATGTATATCTAGTGGGCATGATTCTTTCTGAAGGAGATTTCTGAGAAAAAAATTACTAAAGTGGTTGTGATTGTGAGTGGTTAGGAGTCGTTCGTAGATTCATCATCTTATAGGAAAGAAGAAGACAGACAGACAGACACAAAAACAATAAAATCTACACAAAACAAAGCCCATGGCTTAATTCTATTGTTTTCTTTAACTTTAGTTTTAATCAAATTTCCAGTAGTGTAATTCAACTTTAAATTCAATACAATTTCATTTTCAATTTATTGCATCTTTTAGAATTCCTTGAGATTTCAGCTGATGCAATATTAAGAGAAACCATATTTTCTGTAGAAGTTAGATAGACACACATCAATTAGTTTGAGAACAAAAAATTATTTGGCACACTTGTGAATCACGCGTATTGTTTGGTCCTCGAAAAATAATCAAACCATATTTGTGGCACCCTCAGTGAGACCCATTTTAAAAGATGCTACCAAAGTCAAGAAGTTTACTAGGAAACGAAGTCATGTATGATTCCCAAGACTTCGAAGGAGCCACTACTGCTGCAGAGGTTGTAACGCTAGTTTTGCATGTTTCACAAATGATATAGCAGATTGAGAAGTGTATTAATTCCCAGCATAAGGAAGCTCCACATAATGCATGTGCACCTTTTACCATTCCGCTCACTAGGGAAACAAATGTGCTCAAAATTTATAGAATTTTGAAGCCATGTTGTCACAAGTGATGAAAGTCGACATTAGTTAGTTAACTCAGACCTTTCACAAAATGGTGGGGAAATCATCTAAGAATCTTTAAGAGTACTTATAAGGCAGCGATGTTGAGGATACCTACAATGAATGATGAGTTTGATTCCTTAAGAAGCCAACATCCTCAGAGGGAATTTAAGGGGAAACAAGTAAAGCATTCTTGGAGAAGTGTAAATCACAATGTCATTAGAAAGGCTTATCAACCACCTCACCGGAGAGAGGAAATTCCTTCTACTATAAGAGAAAATAATTATGCAAGCCACCATCATAATGGCATATATGTAAATAATTTTCATATGGTTACTAATCTTACTATTCACCCTTATACTTATGAAATAGATGGATTTAATCTTTCTTTAGCCCCGAGCAGGAATTTTGGTGGAAGAGGATTTGTTCCTTAGACTCCCAAAACCTTAGTCAATATGGATGATATTGGAGAAGTTCAAGAATTATATGAGATAAATTGGCTGTCTAGAGTTCTATACGCTCTACTTAGAAGTGGTGGACAAAAAAAATCCTTATCCCAGGGGATACAAAATTCTAGACTTTCTTTGTTCTTTACCATATAATGTAGTGAATTGACCAAGTATGAGAACTTTAAATTTTTCAAACTCAGACTTTTCCCCAACTCTCATAGGTGCAACTTTTACTTAGTTTACTACATTCCTAAGGAATTCAATCTTCAATTTGCAAGAAATGAAAAGACAGTTTCACACCTAATTTTTTAGGGCAAAACTTGAGATATGTGTGGCAAAATTG
Organism: Excoecaria agallocha; assembly: GCA_037975025.1. Taxonomy (NCBI): domain Eukaryota; kingdom Viridiplantae; phylum Streptophyta; class Magnoliopsida; order Malpighiales; family Euphorbiaceae; genus Excoecaria; species Excoecaria agallocha. The sequence continues at coordinate 79,231,466 of CM075808.1, forward strand.
TCTATGTTAACCCCAAAGGGTTAGGGAGACGGTGGATACATTTATCACTAGGTTTATAAAAATGAGGAGCAAGTGTAAAGTTTTTCTGCCAGAAACAAAATTTATGAAAATGGCATAGAAAGGGTTGGATATTGAGTTAAGGAAAAAGTTCCAAGGAATGGAGATTAGAGACTTTTATGAAATTATTGTAGAGGTGACTGAGTTTGAGGAGTTATTGAGGGAAGATAACTAGAAAAGGAAGACTACTATGGGAACTTACTTTTAAGATGCCCACAATTCTAAAGCAGTAGTAACTATGACTTGGTTTCTAGTAGGTCTTATACTTACGCTTTACTGGTGAGAGCAATAAATAGATGAAAAAAAGATGACTCAAACAAGTAACAACAATAATCATTATTCCTTTAATGTTGGAAAGATTGACGATATATTTGATTTTCTCCTTAAGGAAAAGTTTATTTCCTAGCCAACAATCACAAAATTGCTACTAAAAAGGAGTTGAAAGGAAAAATCTTACTGCAAATATAATCACTTTTGGAGCTATTAAAACAATTCTTATTGGGGTTTGAAAAATGTCATTCAAGACGAGATTGACAAGGGGATTTTGAAGTTCTTGGAGAAGAAGGAACCATGTTAGTTAATAAAGATCCTTTTCCACTAGTGGTAACAATTAACATTGCCTTTTTGGATTTGAGGTCTGTGATTGATAAGAAGAAGGTGTAGGGAGCAAAGGTGATCCATGCCATAATGGCTTAACACCAAAGATGGGTGGCTAAAATGACAAAGAAGAATGTGAATTAATAGGGAAACAAGTTGTAGCATGTGAAAATTAAAGGGTGGAAGAAGACACCTCCAAAGATTTAAAGAACTTAATCTAGATTCATCATTCCCCTAATAGTTAAACCAAACGAGGAATGAAAATCCTGAGTCATAAAAAATTTCGCCAGCTATTAACTTGTACTAAAAAAAGGAGGTTATAAAGGAAAGGCTAGCAGAAAAACTAAAATGGGGAGAAAACCACATTAGGAGGTGTTATCACCAGGGTAGTAAAGCATTAGGTAGGATTGAGGTGTGTAATGGCATCACTATTTAGATTAAGGGACCTAGGGAACTAAAGCATATGGCCACCCAATAGTCTACGACCAACAACCTACTAATCAATCCAAACTTCTAAACTAGTTTAGTTCCTTTATACACAGGACCTTTATTGAAATGATTTTCCAGGTGTTAGCAGAAATTACCAATAAGCTTAGGCATTAACTTTTAACAACAAAGAGAAAAAAAAAAGCAAGAATTCTTTTACCTTTCTTATAGATACAGAGTCATAATATGTAATAAGTACATTCACAATGCTTTTACATATACTTTCTTCATGAGGCCTAATAAAATCAGCAGAACCCTTCAAAAGGTATGTTAAGAATAAAACTATCTACAACAATTGAAAAATGCAGGTAATTAATGGAAATCATTTAAAATAAGAAAAAAATCAATATAGAAATTTATTTGAGTTAAGTGAGTTTAGGTGTGTGGGTTTTTTGAAAAGTTTGATGCGCCTAAATGACTGTTTTTACCATATACAAGAGCCTATAGATGGATTTAGCCTACAAATCTCATCCACTATTTTAAATCAAAGAATGCTATCATGGAAGCATGGTAATTAATATTTATACAAACATGAGAAAATCAAAATCTACAAAAATGAAATAACTGCATAAATAATTCTCCCAAAAAAATGAATCCTAGTGTGCACAAGATAGTTACAGCATGCTTATGACATACAAGTATAGAAAAATAAAAGAGCTAAACAAATCAGAAGTAAAATGAACTTTTGGCTATACAAGGATGACTTTTTCATAAAGAAAAATTACCAAAGAGGTCTTTGTGCATGATTCGGCATTCTGGAATCGTTCCCGAGTCAAACATGTAAAGATTATTGATTTTTAATAGTTGTGAACTTACATTCCTATCAACAGATAATTATCCCCTGCATCTAATATAGTAGAACTTAGCACAAGCTTGTATTGTCTACCATGATATTCAATCATAAAATGCCAACTTTGATTAGCTTGAAGGTAATTATTATAAATTTTCAGTGTGTTACCATAGGCTAGGTTTTTTTATAGAAATTAAGGAGTTCACATGACTATACTTTTACAAATTTGGGAATTTACAGGAAATCCCAAACCCAAATTTTCATTAAACATGTAAGGAACTCGGAGTTGAAAAAAAAGATAAGCCTACTACTTTGTCTCTGTAAAACTTAATTAATTCTTTTTGCTACTTTTGGAGTTAATTTTCTATTAGATAAAATATAAATTTATCAAAGCTTCAGTAGGCACCCTATTTTGCCAAGATGCACTGCCTAATTTAACCACCAAATTCTTCAATAATTCCATCTTTTATATTTACCCAATTTATGAAAAGCATCTCCTAGTTTTGGATGAATAAGTATTAGGACATGGAAACTTAAAATAATTACCTTGTAGTTTCACGAGTCAAGATTAAAGCCCATAGGCTTTGCAGCTTCCAAAGGTATTTCCTAATTTGTACTTGCCTACTCGCATATGTGTTGTAGGGACTTTCCATCGACAATAGTGAAAAGGCCATCAATAACACAATT
>CM075808.1:79234282-79413647 GCA_037975025.1 Excoecaria agallocha
AGATCAGAGCGATTGGCAGTGGGGATAGCATAGGTTCTGTAGCCCTTGACAATCATATTGCTGGGGTTCCACTCAGATTTAGGCAAGATGAGGAAGAGCCACCAGCATCACCACAGGCCATAGCACTAGCTATAACTCCTAAGCCCTCAACCTTTAGACCTCCACCTGAGCCAACCTACCCTAGAGACCAGGGCCATTATAGTAGATTTATTATTTTGTATTCAAGGTGTTTTGAACTTTGTTTAAATATTTTTGATGTACATAAAAGTAGAACTTGTATTTAATTCATGTACTTATTTTATAATTTGTTATTTTATTCATGCTTAATGTGCTTGGAAAGAAAAAATGAAAAGGAATGCCATAGAATTACCAAGAGATCATGTAATTACTATGCAATGAAAAAAAGACTTATGAATTCAATAAGCAAGCGGCACTAATACCAAATCTTTCTTATAGGGACCTAAAACCCCTATCGAGGGACATATACCTACCATTACAACTAAAGGATGGACTAAAACACCCATTGTCATCATAAGAAGTTATCTAAATAGGTTGAAATAAAAGAGATGCACAACAAAGAGAAGTGTTGATATTTTTGGATTTTGGAAGGATTTCACATCTTCTTTTGCTTAAGGGAGCACGTTCACTATGAATTGGACATGTCATTGCTGATAGTTTTAAGTTGTGGAAAGGCCATCTTTTGGGGGATTTTCACCACTAACTACCTTATAAAACTTGGATTATCACATGGTTAGAATGGAATACTACCATAGCAAGAGCTGTATAATGGTTAAAATGCCATTGTAGTAGTTAATATCCACTTGAGGCTACAACCAATAGGACTCTTAGCCAATTAGCCATACTCTTTAGAGCATAGGATGCTTTGATCTAAACATGTAAGAAGTTATAAGACTGATGTTGACAATAAGGAACTATTAGACAAGAAGCAAAAGCCTGATGATAATGCAAATTTAAGGAAGACATAGGATAAGATTAGGCTTGTCGACAACCTTAATGATGATGGTTTTCCCTATATTGGTACTAATCTACAGAGTGATGACATAGTCATTGGGAAGTATACAGAATCTAGCCAAGATCACAGTCTTAAGCTGAAACATCTCGCAGATAAATATACACTTACAAAACACAAGCTTTAAGCGTATTAGTGACTCTTCATAGATGCATATTTGCCAGAAATTCATCAATTGTAATATTGTTTCAGGAAGGAAAGGGTAGCTGCACCTATAGGGGGCCTCAACTAGCATAACTAGAATGTTAGGTATGTCTATAGATGACACCAGCCAAGTATCATTCAAACAACCTGATTTTGCATGCCCTAGGCGCTAATCAAATTCTATTAAGTTGTCTCAATTCTGTATGTCCCAAGTGCTAATCAAACACATTTAAACAACTTGATTCTATATGCCCTAGTTGCTAATTAGATTCAATCAACTCATCTTAATTTTTCATGCCCCAGGCACTAATCAGACAATCAATCAAGGGTTAACACATCGATAAATTGACGTTAATTACCCCAACCAGGGTTAACATGTTTACAAGCTTACGACAACTACCCAACCAAGAGACTTATTACCTCAAATGGTACATGTTTTAATTGATTAAGAGACTCACTATCTGAGATGGTACGCGTTTTAATCAACAATAGACTCACTGCCATAGATGGTATGTATTTTAATCGATCAAGAGACTCACAGCCTCAGATGGTATATGTTTTAATCAACTAAGAGACTCAGTGCCTCAAATGGTATGTGTTTTAATCAATCAAAAGATTCATGCCTCATATGGTATCTGTTTTAATCAATCAAGAGATTTGTTGCCTCTGGTATGCCTATTTTTTTCTTTTACTCCAAATTTTGGCTCACTTTAGCACCAGTGCACCAGCTCCCTAAAACTGGGGCAGCTATAGACACTATGACCCAAGGGAGCCTAGAATAAGATTGCTTGATGATGAGAAAATAGTATATTACTGATAATAGGTGTGGATCTTGAAGTGCTGATTATGAATTTCTCATATTTTTCTTAAAGATTTTATGATTTTTTCAAATGTTTTCATGTGTTTTGATAAAATAGCATGAAAACCCTTATTTTTGGCCTTCAATGGTGATAGATGGTTGTCTTTCATGTGAGGGACGGTCAAGTGTGGCTGTCACTCTCTTGTCCCGATCATATTAGTGGCATTTTTCGTAAATTTTAGAGATTTTGCCTGAGGGACGATCACCTGTCATGAGGGATGGCCATCTGTGGTTAAAAACCCAAATTTCCACATTTTTAGAAATTCAAAATGGGAAGACAAGTTTTGGAAAGGATTTCTATTCGGATTTTAGGGAAGGATATCTTCAGCTTTAAGAACATAGAGTTAGGAATCAACTCCAACTCTATCCTAGGTATAAAATCAAGATTTTTTGGGGTTTCTAATAGAGGAATCATACTTGATATAGAGGCATTCTTTAGGGAAGAAAAAATTAATTTCTCTCTCTCTCTAAGAAGGTTTTGCTCTAACAATTCTTTTGATCAAAACACACACACACATAAACAATCATTCGATTTTTTGAAAAATAAAGAACACAATCAGAGTGAAGAAATAGACTTCAAGGAAGTTAGAGTCAGAATATCTCCTAAGGGTAATATTCTAGACTCCTTTCTATTTTCTCTCTCTAGAATTGTCATGCATGATCATGTTAATTTTTGTTGAAGTAATTGTGTTTATGTGCTGTGTTTTACTGATTGATGTGTTTAAAAGTATGATGAGATACAAATCTGCATTGATGTGTATGTTAATGGCATGAATAAATAAGACTCCTCCATTGTTATATAATTTCAAACTTTGTGTTTATTCTGTAATTTTGTAAATTGATGAGTTTTTAGTGTGTTTAATATATGATTTAAGGTAATAATCTTATTTTGATATGTTTTGGGTTTTGATTTTTGAGTATTTAGGATTTGCTATGATTTTGTATGATCTTGTATATTTTTCTTGCATTCTGTTTTGTCTTGTGAGTGATGGATGAGAAAAAGTCCCTATAGACGACCGTCTATCTAAGCAACAAATGGGACTTTACGAGAGTTTCCTCTCATCTTGTCCCTCATTCAGCCATGGTTGTCCATCACCCTTTCGAGGGCATCTATGGCTGATATTTTAGGCATTTATGCATGTATTTCATGGTATTTGTATTATTTCTTTGATTCCTAAATATTTATTTGTCACTCTGTATATTATTTGGCCTCTGTATGTATGAAGAAATTATATGAAAGAAGTGAGTAGTAGAAAACTGGTGCACGTTCTAAGTGACCTGTAAATAGTTTTTTTGCCCTATAAATTGCATTAGAGTGCTCCACTTTGGATGATTCTAATGAGATATTAAACTAGACATCCAAACCTCAATTTTGTATCTAGTTTTTCCTTTAAGACTAGTAAAAATAGGCTTAAAATAAGGAGTTGATAGTAAATCTATCAATTAGAGTAGTCTGGATTTTTGTAGTTATAACTCCTATTATAGATGCCTAAATAACCTAATTTTAGTTTCTATAGAAACTAGATACATAGGGGCAAAAAGTTTAGAATACCATTTGGTCTAAATCCTGCTAAAACTATGTCAAAAATGCAAAGAAAAGTGAACTAAGAATTCTGTTGAGAGAACTAATTTAATTTTGAGGGCCACACGGGTTTCCTGACCATTGTAAGGATGCATTTTGGAGTAAATTTTCATTCCAAGATGACCTTCATAGCGGTCATAAATAGGTGACCACTGTGAGCACCCCAGTTTTGGTTAAAATGGAAGTTTTTTCTTATCTGAACGTCATTGAATTGCATTTGAACTCCTTGGATGCTTATGGAACTTTACAAACACATGTTTAGGGTTAGTTATGATATAATGAGCATGGAATGAATGATTTAACATTAAAATTTAGATTGTAATAAAGGCATGTAAGGTTAATAATGAGTGCTTACATGGTTTTTATTATATTGTTACCATAATGCACATATTATTGAATTGTATCTTGTATGTTTAGGTGTAATTGAACATCAGCATTATATGAATAATGATATATTGATATTGTCATATGTTATACATGATATATATTAGAATGACAATTATTCTAACATTATGTATTGTGTGTTAAGTTAATAAGTTACACTCGTGCAAAGGTTTGCATACCCATACAAGAGGAAATATCTTTATTATTTGGCCTATTGTTCACTTTACTGCCATTTTTGTGAAAGCCACTTGCTCAACAAATCTGCTTTTTTAGGCCTAATTTGGTAAATTGACTGTTGCATTTGATTTGCGCACCTATGCAAACCTCTTTTACGGCCGTACAAGCGAAAAGTAGGTTAACTTTTTATAGTCAATTTGACTAATTGGTTGACTTTTTAGGTTTGCATACCTGTACAAGTTATATAAGATTTTGGCCGATCAACTTTGAAAGGTTGGCAAAATTCTTAGAATGTTAACTTTATTGTGGTTGCAAGCTTCTAAAGTTTAAAAGTTTTCTTTTAGAACTTTGTTCTTGGTTTTCAAACTAATTTTTTGACTATTTCAATATGGAATAGATCAAAGAATTTGACATTCAATTATCTAATCGAGTAAGTACACTGAAGGTAATATAAAAAGTCTCTTATACTCGACCTAGTTTTCTAACAATATAAGGTATATACAATTACCATTTTAGATGCTATAAAATTTATTTGATTTATTCATTGCATTTTTGTCGTATATTTATTTCTATCTAGATCTAGATTGTGAAACCCTTTGTTAGGGGTATTTTTGTCGTGTGATAGAAATTATTAGGCTGTCATTTTAAAATTCTCGTTTATCCTTTTTAGTCATTTTTTAGAAAGTTTGATTTAAAAATTTTTTTTTGTGTGTTTCGCAACACCTTTTTGCTCCCTTTTGGATCTTTTTTTCAACGAGGACTTTACTTTAAAGGAAAGGAAAACTAGCCTTTTATTTGGTAAGTACGACCGTGCATCATTTGATGTAAGTGTCATGTGATGTATGGTCAAAAATATGTTTTTCCATTCTTTTAAAATAAATAAGTCGACTGTACGTCATCTAATGCATGCCGGCACATTTCTCGACATATGTTTAATATTTTTTTCTCTTTTTATTTATTTCATTTTCCTTTTAATATTTATCATTATTTTCATTGTTATTTTTGCGGATAACCTCTTTGTGAGTACAATTGGGCGAATGCTATAGGTAGTTTATCTCTCCCTTTCTTAATTATAGAAAGGCTTTTATACCGCAGAAGGAAAATATCACAAAATATTTATATTAAAGAATTGGGACCTTTTACTATTAAAATTAAACCAAAGTCCCATTTCTTGCCTATGAAACTCATATGTAAAAATTAGCTTTCATTAATGTAAAAGGTTTTGTATATAATTAAATAGCATGGGATGTTTCTTAATAAAATTTAGACTAACAAGTCCTTGTCTTCAAATCTCACAATGAAATGCTTCTTCATAATCCACATGCGAGGTCTGACGTCCTTATTAAAAAGGTTATAATGAACTACCCGATTTATGGATGCCTATTTTATTACTTTAATCTATGCCATGATTTACCACTTTTCTACGAGCTTGGGTGTGCTTTTAATTAATTTATTTGCTTTAATCTTGCATGAAAGAAAATAGATAACATCATTAATCTGAAAGCCATTATGTCAAATCTATCAAAGGTAAAATAAGAGTGCAGTTCCAAACTCTCTTTGCATTTTAGCTTCACGAGGTCGGAACACCTTTTCCTAATGTCATATTGGGTAGCGACTCCTTATATCAACCTTGTGTTGTCCAATTGACGCCTCCTATTGGGTAATTGCCAACGATAGGGTAGGGACATCCTGAGATGCTATCTCACACCTTTCGAGATTTAAAACTTAGTGAGTTAGGCCGAGTCCCCCTTCTTATCGAGAAGCGATCGATTAGCTCGAAAAAGGAAACCTTAACCTGTTTGGACCCTAAATAAGGGATCGAATTATTGAGGCAAAAAGTATTCCTATATTTTTACTCAAAGATCCATCCTTTGATTTCTGAGGAGGGGTCCTTGTTTAAAATGGCACGCATTACAGTGCTAACTCCACTAGGCATAGGTTGAGACTTCACTTCAAACTAATTTTGATCTTTATGACATGAAAAGGTTTTTTGGTTAAGAAATTTTATCTCTTTTTGAAAAATGCATTAGCATTATGATAGAGCCTTAGAATAGGTTAGGCATCCTATATTTTTACCTTGATGCATTTTAGAAGCACTCCCTTGTCATTCACTCAACCAAGGGTAGTGTTAGGAATAATCACCAGCCCAAGTCTAATACCTTTTGGTATATCAAATGGTGACTTGATTGGTCATTATGCCCGTGATGAGCTAGATCCATTGGCAGAGACCATATTTAGGTAGCTTTATAATCGAGTACCTGGACCAAAGCCCATGTAATGGCATAAAAATCTCTACTAAGATGCCCGTAATAGTCGTGCATTACTTGTGATGTGGGCTGCCACACCCCAGTAAGCCCATTTTGATTTGCTTAGATTGCTCAAATATACATTAACCAAAGCCTTTTGGGTGCGCTTATCTTGAAAGGCATTATGTTGCCCATCTAGGAAGAACACTTTGACCTTTTGTGTGGGAGAAATAAGGTGTAGAGGATTCTTGTGTACAGTTGTCAATGCTGCATCTCACGATCAAGATGCACCTGCTCATGCATCACATTGATAACCTTATTTTTATAGCCATAATAGTGCCCCCTCAACACCCAAGTGGTATTGAGGTTTAGATAGTCATTTGTCCAAGAAGTGGCTTTCTGAGTGGATTAAAAGAGTTGGTATCAAGTCAAGGTTTAGAACTGAGATCTGAGTCAGGTATAAATAGTGTATCAGAAGAGTTTTTAGAAGGGTTTTGAGAACAGTGAGAAAGGGAGATCATGGCTAAGATCACCTCACCTATTGGTTATTTTGGTTCCCAATGTTAGAGAGTATGCCCTAGAGCCCATGTAATAAGGATGTATTTCATATGTATGAATTCATATTCTTAATAAAAGGCATTATTCATTTATTAATGCTATGTTTAAATACATGAGTTTATAAATCTTAAATTAATAAATGAAGTTTTAGATATTATAAGCACAATGCAAAGGCAATCATAAAAGTGTTCATGATATGAGATGTCTATTGCATGCAAATGTGTTAATATCTAAATATCCCTAGTCATAAAATTAACAAGATAGGACATTGTTAATTCGGATAGACAAGCATATGTTATGCTTCTTGAATGGTTCAAACAATGGTTCTCATAACTATGATTATAGAAGATAATCAAAGCTAAAATGTGGATGCTTTTTAGAAGAACAAGTTCATTGAAGACTTGTAAAGAGAATCCTCACATGGATATTAAATCTATGTCAGTAAGGAATCTCTTCATAGTGGTTGTGCATGTATCCTTAGACTTGAGATCACCAAGGTTATCTTAAGTAGCAAGTGGTATACTTTGACTCCATAACTGATTACTTCCAACTAGAGGTGAATATAGTTAGGAGGTTGGGTATATCATAACCTACTTGAAGATAGTTGAGTGATTGTCAAAGGATTCACCATCCTATATTTATTAAGGGAAGTTATCTCACATGATTTTATAATTGCCTTGTTCAGAGAATCTCTGGCCAGAGTAATATGCAAAGATGGATAGAGATCCATGAAGGGAATTTTGGGAACAATGGTTAAAATTAATAGAAAATACATAATTAGATTTATATGAGTTGATAGAAATCCATACTCAAAATCTAATTGAGATAAGAGTAGTGAAAGGAATAATTGCACGGTAACTGTTTTTATGGAAGGGTATAGTCAAACCACTTGACTTTCCTGGCATTTGGGTAGTCATGATGCTTAGCTAGAGGCCACTCATGACTTGTATAATAATGTATCATAAATATCAATAGGGATTGATAAAATGATTTAAAGAAGTTTAAATAATATGAGTTTTGAATAGAACTCACAATTACATATTATACTGCAAATATAGACAGGAATCCAATAGGTCACACACATATAGAGAAAATGATAAAATGGTAAAATGACAAGGACAATAATATTTGATATTATTATGAGAATAGAGAAGTGAATAAGAGAATAATTAATAAAAGAGTTTACTTAATTTTGATCAAGTAAAATTATTCGTAGAACTTTTTAGAAATGTTCTGTTAAATGGACCTAATTGAGATAATATATTTCGTAATTAATTATTGGAATATAAGTGTTATAGGGATGATATAATAATTAATAGATCCATTGGAGAAATTTAAAGAGGCCCAAGGAAATGATTTTGGCTCATAAACCCTCTAGAGGAAGGGTTTCACGCCAACTACAGACAGAAGGCCTTAGAGGCCTAATTCTTGGACCAAATTAAATTAAATATATTTTATAAGTATTATGGAGATCACATATTTAATTTGGATTGATTTGGAATTCATTTGGGTGATTAAATCCAAGTATTTGCACAAAGGGCTTAGTTTGTGGGTTTTGTGCATAGTCTTTTGTGAAAGGACTTTAATTGGATTTAATTGAGACCAAATAAATTATTAATAATTTTAGAAGGCCATTTAATATTTCTCCAACAATTTTAAAGAGCCCAATCCTATTATGAAGTTGGATTTTTAACCTAACTATAAAAATCCAAGTGATAGGGTTTTAGGGTTAAGGTGAACAATTAAGAGAAAAAAATTTCTCTCACTCTCTCAACCCTAGCTGCCACCTCACCTTTGCTAGCTTCAAGGGATTTCGACCAGCCTTGTATTCCTCCATTGTTGGTTCATTCAATCCTTCTCTAGTGTGGATTACTCATTGGAGGTGTTCAACTTTGGACACTGTGGTTTGCGACAACCCGGTGAGAAGGAAAATCAGCTATTCAACAAAAATCAAAGGTGATTTTTTCTTATTCCCTATAATATGTATATTATAAATTTAGGGCAAGATCATATCTATTGGTTAAAAATTTTAAATTTCGCTTATGTATGAGATGCATGTAACCGATAATTTCCAACACCCAAGATATGGATAAGAGAGTGGATGACCTTGGGAGGAAGATGATGTTGATGTTTAGTAATCTTACAACTAGTCTAGCCTCAATTTCAATTTCAATTGCCTAACTAGTTGCACTTATTGTTGTTTTAGTCGAACCCATAACGGTTGGGGGATTCAAGCAGTAACTGTTGTTATTAGACAGTATGCCCTAGAGTCCATGTAATAGGGATGTATTTCATATGTATGAATTCATATTCTTAATAAAAGGCATCATTCATTTATTAATGCTATGTTTAAATATATGAGTTTGTAAATCTTAAATTAATAAATGAAGTCCTAGATATAATAAACACAATGCAAAGGCAATCATGAAGTGTTCATGATATGAGATGTCTATTGCATACAAATGTGTTAATATCTAAATATCCCTAGTCATAGAATTAACAAGATAGGACATTGTTAATTCGGACAGACTAGCACATGTTATGCTTCTTGAAGGGTTCAATAAGTAGTTCTCATAACTATGATCATGGAAGATAATCAAAGCTAACATGTGGATGCTTGTTAGAAAAACAAGTTCATTGGAGACATGCAAAGAGAATCCTCACATGGATATTAAATATATACCAGTGAGGAATCTCTTCATAGCGGTTGTGCAAGTATCCATGGACTTGAGATCACCAAAATTATCTTAAGTAGCAAGTGGTATACTTTGACTCTATAATTAATTACTTATAACTGGAGGTGAACATAGTTAGGAGGTTGGGTATATCATGACCTACTTGAAGATAGTTGAGTGATTGATAAAGGATTCACCATCCCAGATTTATTAAGGGAAGTTATCTCACATGATTCTATAATTGCCTTGTTTAGAGAATCTCTTGCTAGAGTAATATGCCAAGATGGATAGAGATCCATGAAGGGCATTTTGGGAACAATGGTTAAAATTAATAGAACATACATAATTAGATTTATATGAGTTGACAGAAATCCATTCTCGGAATCTAATTGGGATAAGAGTGGTGAAAGGAATAATTGTACGGTAACTGTTTCTGTGGAAAGGTATAGTCAAACCACTTTACTTTCCAAACATTTGGATAGTCATGATGCCTAGCTAGAGGCCGCTCATGATTTGTATAATAGTGTATCATAAATATCAATAGGGATTGATAAAATGATTTAAAGATGTTTAAATCATGTGAGTTTTGAATAGAACTCACAATTACATATTATACTGCCAATATTGATAGAAACCCAATAGGTCACACACATATAGAGAAAAGGATAAAATGGTAAAATGACAAGGATAATAATATTTGATATTATTATGGGAATAGGGAAGTGAATAAGAGAATAATTAATTAAAGAGTTTAATTAATTATGATCAAGTAAAATTGTTCGCAGAACTTTTTAGAAATATTCTGTAAAATGGACCTAATTGAAATATTATATTTCATAATTAATTATTATTGGAATCTAAGTGTTATAGGGCTGATATAATAATTAATAGATCCATCGGAGAAAATAATGGAGGCCCAGAAGATTGAGTTTGGTGTAGAAACCTCCAAAGGAAAGGTTTCACGCCAACTACAGACAAAAGGCCTTAAAGACTTAATTCTTGGACAAAAATAAATTATATATATATTTCATAAGTATTATGGAGCCTACATATTTAATTTTGTTGGATTTGGAATTCATTTGGGTGATTAAATCTAAGTATATGTACAAAGGGTCTAGGTTGTGGGTTTTGTACATAGTCTTTTGTGAAAGGACTTAAATTGGATTTAATTGAGCCCAAATAAATTATTAATAATTCCAAAAACCCATTTAATATTTCTCCAGTAATTTTAAAGAGTCCAATCCTATTATGAAGTTGGATTTTTAACCTAACTATAAAAATCCAAGTGATAGGTTTTTAAGGTTAAGGTAAACAATTAAGAGAAAAGTTTTTCTCTCATTCTCTAACCCTAGCCGCCACTTTCCCTTGCTAGCATTAAGGAATTTTGGTCAGTCTTGTATTCCTCTATTATTGGTTAATTCAATCTTTCTCTAGTGTGGATTACTCATTGGAGGTTTTCAACTTTGGACACTGTGGTTTGCGACAACCTAGTGAGAAGGAAAATCAACTGTTCAACAAAAATCAAAGGTGATTTTTATTATTTCCATTAATATGTATATTGTAAATTCATGGCAAGATTAGATCTATTGGTTAAAAATTTTAAATTCCGCTTATGTATGAGATGCATGTAACCGATAATTCCCAACATGGTATCAGACCCTCGGTTTTGCCATGAATCTACAATTCTATATTTTTCAGTAGAATAGTTTTTATTTTTGAGTTATTTATTTCATGAACTTTAAAATATCAGATTTGATTGTTCATTAATGAGAATTATTGGTTTTTGGATGTATATGATCAAATATATAACATGAAAAATAAAAACGATTCTTTTGAGAAAAGAGTTATTGTGAATGGCATATAGGGTTTTATTTTTCAATAAAGTTTAGGGGCTGTTCTAAATTAAATTTTTATCGATCTACTCTAAAATTATTTTGATGATAATTTATGTGTTTAATATGTGATATTAAGCCATATGATCAAACAAAATTAAAATCGAACAAGTTTTGCATGAAAACTAGTTTAGTCGAAAAGTTCGATAAATTGGTGTTCTTCGTGGGTTCATGGTATGTTCTTGTTGTGTTCATGTTTAGAACAATTTTTTATCTTCTAAATCTAATATATATGATATATTAATGTGTTTTTAATTAATTGGATTAATTAAAATGGGTCTTGAATTAATTGGATTAATTTTAATTCATTAAAACCACTTAATGGGCTTAATTATGTTTACGAACTTGGTTGAAATTAGTGAATAACTTGGTGGGCCCAAGGAGCTGATTTAAATTAAATATTATAAACTATAATTAAGTTTATTAATGGGTTTTAAGAGCTGGAGTGGGCTTGGCTCATTCCAAAAGGCCAAAATGGTTCAATAGACATAAAACTAGTTTGTGTGTGAACACACTTTAGGGTTTACTGTGTGGGTTTCGGCCTACCCTTGTTTTAAGCCCAAAATTAATTTTTTAATTATTTAATATGATTAATTAATTAAATAATCTATTGATAATTAATTAATAATCAATTGGATTGATAATTAATGCAAGAACACATTCATGCCAAAAAGTTTCCTAAAATGAAAGTTTTCAAAATGAAAAAGGTTTCCAAATTTAATCACATTATCAAAATAACTCAAACGTATGTTTCAAGAGTTGAAACAAAGTTAGTAATCCATTATATGTTTTACTTTATGCATTAGAAATGCATAAAAGGGTGTATGATTCGCATGATGGATAGTTATGGACAAAGGCCTAATGTGATTGAGCATAATGCATGTTTCGGTGCATTGAGGACTTTCATGTCCCGACCACTTATTTTTGGTTTGTATTTCTTATTCAAATTGTAATATGTAATTAGATTACTTAGATTAGAATTAGTGATAGAGATGGAGACCATTATCAAGAAGCAAGATGGGCTGGATGGAGATCCAACAAGTTTGAAGATAATGTAATTATTTTTTTTACTTGTATGAATAATGCATTTTACCTAGGTGTGACCTTTTAATTTTCCTTTTGTCTTAGGGAAATCAATGTAGTAAAGTCTATAACTATACCATATTTGTATGCTTATATTTATGTGATAGATATGGGATGCATACCAATGTATGACAACCATGTATGATGACACTTAATTAACTTAAATCCCTCATAATAATACTAAGGTATATAAGTCTTTCATTAATTTAAGGAGAACCAATGTTCTTTATAGTGTGGTTTGTTGACCACAGTCAAGCTCATATTATATCGAATATGTTCGAATCTAATTAAATGGGTCATCTTAGCTAGCCCATTAGCTTTTTGACCATAGTCAAGGCTAATGGTTCTAGAGGTAAGATTAGGGAATGCATATATGATATGCATGTATCAAGAGTTGATAACCTAATGATCCAATAGTTGTGTAGAGAAACAATTGGTATAGAGATACCTACCTTTCAAGGGTATGGAGTTTGATTTGTTTACCAGAGTTAAGGTCAAATTTCATATCAAGGATTGGATATTGGCCCACTGAGAAAACCATTGGATTTTCTCGGATTAAATAGTGAGGGCTATTGATTCACAATAAAATAGTGGGAGTAAATGGATTAATTAAAAACCTAATTAATGCATATATATATATATATATATATATATATATATATATATATATATATATATATATATATATATATATATATATATATATATATATATATATATATATGAACATACTCTCATATGTTTTCTTTTTTACATCTAGGTCATCATCATGAGCACATCAAACATTAATATACAACCAATCTTGGATAACAAGCTGGTTGGCAGCAACTATTCTGACTGGATCAGGCAAGTGAAAATTGTTCTCAGAGCTGAAAAGATCCATTATATCTTGGATAAAGATCCACCACCACTTCCATCAGATGATGCCATTGATGAGATCAAGGGCACTTATCGAAAATACATGGAGGATAGTGAAGCAGCAACATGTCTGATGCTGGGTGCTATGTCCTCAGAGCTTTAGAAGCAACATGAGATGATGGATGCTAGAACCATCATTTTGCATCTAGAGGAGATTTATTCTTCTCAGGCTAGAACTGAGCAATATGAGATTGCTCAAGCTCTATTGAGCTGCAAAATGATGGAATGCACTTTGACTGCTACTCATGCATTGAAGATGTATGGGTACGTTGAGCATTTGAGTAGACTTGGATATGTAATGGATAATAATCTATACATAGATTTATTCTTGTACTCCTTGGCTCCAAGTTATGCACCTTTCATGCTTAACTTCAACATGAACAAGATCCAAGTAACCATTCCTGAGTTAATTAACATGCTCAAAATAGCTGATGGATCCTTCAAGAAGGATTCAAAAAGTGTCATGGTTGTCACTTCTGCTAAAGGCAAGAAGCAAAATAAGAAAAAGATAACCAAGGCACAGCCAAAGAATGGTGGGATCTCCAAAAAGAAGGTTTCCAAGAAAGAGAATCCCAAAGAAGCTTGCTTTCATCGTGGAAAAGATGGTCATTGGAAGCGTAACTGCAAGGCCTATCTAGATTCTCTCAAGGAGAAGAAGCAAGCTGATGCTTCTACTTTAGGTATTCATATGATTGAAATAAATACTTATTCTATTGCTTCAAAACAATCTTGGATATTAGATACTGGATGTGGATCTCATTTGTGTAATGATCTACAGGAGGCTTAAAAGAAGTAGAAGAGTTGGAAAGGCATAAATATGTCTACAGTCAGCTACTGGACAAAACATCTCTACAACAGTTGTGGGGACTTACCATTTGCCTCTTCCAAGTGGATTAATACTGGAGTTAAATAACAGTTTTATGTTCAAGCATTATCCAAAAGTATTATTTCTTGTAGTTATTTATTGAACGATTATGACATTTATTTAAGGGAAAAGTGTTGTTACATTTTTAAGAACAATATTCTTTATACAAAAGCTATCATTGAAAATGGTATATTTGTTCTTGATTTAATTAAAGAAGTGCATAATATGGATACCAAGAGAATGAAACGAGATAATCTAAATACCTCATATTTATGGCATTGTCATTTAGGCCATATAAATGAGAAATGCATGACCAAATTACACAAGTCAGGTGATTTGGAATCAATTGATTATGAAACATTTCACACATGTGAATCTTGTTTATTAAGAAAAATGACAAAAGCTCCCTTCATTGGTAAAGGAGAATGAGCTAAAATGGTTTTGGACTTAATACATTTAGATGTATGTGGTCCAATGACAACACATGCCAGATGAGGTTACTCCTACTTCATTAGTTTCATAGATGATTATTTCAGGTTTGGATATATCTATCTATTGAAATATAAATCAGAAGCATTTGAAAAGTTCAAAGAATTCAGAAATGAAGTAGAAAAGTAGCTTGGCAAGAGTATTAAAACACTTAGATCAGATCAAGGTGGAGAAGACTTAAGCCAAGAATTTCAAGATTATCTTAGAGATAATAGGATTTTATCTCAGTGGACTCCACCATATACACCACAATAGAATGGTGTATCTGAGAGGAGAAATCGAACACTATTAGATATGGTTCGATCCATGATGAGCCGAGCAAACTTGCCTAAGTCCTTTTGGGGATATGCACTAGAAACTGTTGTTTATGTGTTAAACATAGTTCTTAGTAAATCGGTTGATGTTACTGTTGGAATTTAACGGTTACATGCATCACATACATGAGCGGAATTTTAAAATTTTTTAACCATTAGATCTGATCTTGCCATGAATACACAATATAACTATATGAGAATAAGAAAAATCACCTTTGATTTTTGTTGAACAGTTGATTTTACTTCGCACCGGGTTGTCGCAAACCACAGTGTCCAAAATCGAACACCTCCAATGAGTAATCCACACTAGAGAGGGGTAAATTGAACCAACAAATTGGTGTTCAACTAGGGCTGGCCGAAATTCCCAAGAGCTAGCTTGGGAAGTGGCGCAAAAGTGGAGAGAGAATGAGAGAAAGGACTTTCCTTTTGTTTTAATTACTTTACCCTAATTCTCATTAGTTGGCCTTTTATAGTTAGGTTAAAATTCCAACTCCTTAATGAGATTGGGCTCTTTAAAATTGCTGGAGAATTATTAATTGGGCTTCTGGAATTAATTATAATCATTTGGGCTTAATTAAATCCAAATTAAATCTTTTCATAAAAGACCATGCACAAAATCCACAAACTAGGCCCTTTGTGCATCTAATTGGATTTAAATACCCAAATGGATTCCAAATCCAACCAAATTAAATATGTGAGTTCCATAACACTTATGTAACATATATAAGTTAATTTGGTCCAAGAAAAAGCCCTCCAAGCCCTTCTGTTTGGAGTTGGCGTGTAGCCCTCTTCTGGAGGGCTTCCTCCAGCTTCTTCATTCTTTTGGTCCTTTATAAGTTCTCCAATGGTCCTATTAATTATTATATCAGTCCTATAACACTTATAGTAGTCTTATAACACTTATAAGACAATAATAATTAATCATGAAATACATTATTTCATTTAGGTCCAATTTACAGAACATTTCTTAAAAGTTCCGCGGATAATTTTATTTGATCATAATTAATTAAACTCTTTAATTAATTATTATCATATTCTCCTCTCTACCTTTATAATAATATCAAATATTATTATCCTTGTCATTTTACCATTTTACCCTTTCTCTATATGTGTGTGACCTATTGGGTTCCTGTCCATGTTCGCAGTATAATATGTAACCGTGAGTTCTATTCAAAACTCATATGATTTAAACTCCTTTAAATCAATTTATCAATCTCTATTGATATTTTGATACATCATTATACAAGTCATGATTGGCCTCTAGCTAGGCATCATGACTACCCAAATGTCAGGAAAGTCATGTGGTTTGACTGTACCCTTCCATAGAAACAGTTACCGTGCAATTACTCCTTTCACCATTCTTATCTCAATTAGATTCTGAGTATGGATTTCTGTCAACTCATATAAATCTAATTATGTATGTTCTATTAATTTAACCATTGTTCCTAAAATGCCCTTCATGGATCTCCATCCATCTCGGCATATTACTCTGGCCAGAGATTCACTGAACAAGGTAATTATAGAATCATGTGAGATAACTTCCCTTGTTAAATCTGGGATGGTGAATCCTTTATCAATCACTCAACTATCTTCAAGTAGGTCATGATATACCCAATCTCCTAACTATGTTCACTCCCAGTTGGAAGTAATCAGTTATGGAGTCAAAGTATACCACTTGCTACTTAAGATAACTTTGGTGATCTCAAATCTAAGGATACTTGCACAACCACTATGAAGAGATTCCTCACTGACATAGATTTAATATCCATATGAGGATTCTCTTTGTAGGTCTCCAATGAACTTGTTCCTCTAACAAGCATCCACATGTTAGCATTGATTATCATCCATAATCACAATTATGAGAACCATTGCTTGAACCATTCAAGAAGCATAACATGTGCTAGTCTGTCCGAATTAACAATGTCCTATCTTGTTAATTCTATGACTAGGGATATTTAGATATTAACACATTTGCATGCGATAGACATCTCACATCATGAACACCTTCATGATTGCCTTTGCACTGTGTTTATAATATCTAGGACTTCATTTATTAATTTAAGATTTACAAACTCATGTATTCAAACACAGCATTAATAAATGAATGATGCCTTTTATTACGAATATAAATTTCATACATATGAAAAACATCCCTATTACATGGGCTCTAGGGCATACTCTCTAACAATCTCCCACTTGCACTAGAGCCAATCACTCATATGTCTCAGACCCATGCTATTTATATGGTGATCATGCTTTATCTGGGAAAGTGCTTTAGTGAGGGGATCCGCCACATTGTCATCTGTGGGAACCCTTTCTATTTTCACATCATTTCTAGCTATTATTTCCCTTATGAGATGGTAGCGTCTGAGAACATGTTTGGATCGCTGATGAGACCGTGGTTCCTTTGCTTGCGTAATGGCTCCATTGTTGTCACAATATAAAGGAATCGGATCAACAATGCTAGGCACCACTCCTAGTTCAGTTATGAACTTTTTGATCCAGACTGCTTCTTTGGCTGCTTCTGAAGCAGCAATGTACTCAGCTTCTGTCGTGGAATCAGCAGTTGTTTCTTGTTTGGAACTTTTCCAACTAACTGCTCCTCCTCCCATTATGAACACATAACCAGATTGTGATTTACAATCATCTTTGTCAGATTGGAAGCTGGCATCCGTATACCCATTTACTTCCAAACTGCCCTCTCCATATACCAAGAATACATCCTTAGTCCTTCTCAAGTACTTAAGGATATTCTTGACAGCTGCCCAGTGTTCCTCTCCAAAATTGGATTGGAATCTGCTTGTGACACTCAAAGCAAATGCTACATCTGGACGTGTACATAACATAGCATACATGATAGAACCAATTGCAGATGCATATGGTATTCTATTCATGCTCTCTCTATCCTCTAGTGTCTGCGGACACATAGACTTAGAAAGGTGTTTCCCATGCACCATGGGTATAAATCCTTTCTTAGAGAGATCCATATTGAACCTCTTCAATACTTTATCTATATATGTACTCTGAGAAAGACCCAGCAACCTATTGGATCTATCTCTATAGATCCTTATTCCCAGAATATAGGATGCCTCTCCAAGGTCTTTCATGGAGAATTGCTTGGATAACCATATTTTAACAGATTGGAGAAGAGAAATGTCATTTCCCATGATCAATATGTCATCTACATATAGAACTAGGAAGACAACTGCACTCCCACTGACCCTTTTATACACACAAGGTTCATCTTCATTCTGTGAGAAACCAAACTCTTTGATTGTCTCATTGAATCGTATGTTCCAGCTCCTAGAGGCTTGCTTCAATCCATAAATGGATCTTTGAAGCTTGCATACCTTTTCGCCATTTCCTGATGTGAATCCTTCTGGTTGTGTCATATACACATCCTCAGAAAGATTTCCATTAAGGAAAGCTGTCTTCACATCCATTTGCCAAATCTCATAATCATAATGAGCTACAATGGCTAAAAGTATTCTTATAGACTTAAGCATCGCTACAGGAGAAAAAGTTTCGTCATAGTCAATACCTTCTTTTTGACGATAACCTTTTGCTACTAAGCGAGCTTTATAGGTAACTATATTACCTTCCATGTCAGTCTTCTTTTTGAAGACCCATTTGCACCCTATGGGTTTTATCCCTTCAGGTGGTTGAGTTAAAGTCCATACTTTATTCTCATACATGGAGTCCATTTCGGACTACATAGCCTTAAGCCATAAATCACGTTCTGAACTGTTCAAAACTTCTTGATAGCTTGTAGGCTCATTGTCCTCTACTACAGTTATGCCTCTATCCGAATCAATGTGAAATCCATATCTCACAGGGATAGAACGCATCCTAGTAGACCTTCTAGGATTTTGTGTATAATCAGGTTCAACTGTAATCTCATCATTATGAAATTCAGTTTCGGGTTCAATCGATTGATCTACTTCTATTTGTGGGTCCTGAACTTCACCAAGTTCAATTTTACTCCCACTGTCTTCTCGTAGGAGAAATTCTCTTTCTAAGAAGACAGCATGCCTTGAAACAAACACCTTTTGTTCTAAGGGATGATAGAAATAATATCCAAACGTTTCTTTTGGATATCCCACAAATAAACATTTGTCAGACTTAACATCCAGTTTGTCTGACATTGTCCTCTTCACATAAGCAGGACAACCCCATACTTTCATATGAGAAAGCGTGGGTTTCTTGTTATTCCACATCTCATATGGAGTAACATCAACCGATTTACTAGGAACTCTATTTAACACATAAACAGCAGTTTCTAGTGCATACCCCCAAAAGGACTTAGGCAAGTCCGCTCGGCTCATCATTGATCGAACCATATCTAATAGTGTTCGATTCCTCCTTTCAGATACACCATTGTGTTGTGGTGTATATGGAGGAGTCCATTGAGATAAAATCCCATTATCTCTAAGATAATCCTGAAACTCTTGACTTAAGTATTCTCCACCTCGATCTGATCTAAGTGTTTTAATACTTTTGCCAAGTTGTTTCTCTACTTCATTTCTGAATTCTTTGAACTTTTCAAATGCTTCAGACTTATATTTCATTAGATAGATGTATCCAAACCTGGAATAATCATCTATGAAAGTAATGAAGTAGGAGTAACCTCCTCTAGCATGTGTAGTCATTGGACCACATACATCCGAATGTATTAAGTCCAAAACCATTTTAGCTCATTCTCCTTTACCAATAAAGGGAGCTTTTGTCATTTTTCCCAATAAACAAGATTCGAATGTATCAAATGATTCATAATCAAATGATCCCAAATCACCTGACTTGTGCAATTTGGTCATGCGTTTTTCATTTATGTGGCCTAAACGACAATGCCATAAGTATGAGGTATTTAGATTATCATGTTTCATTCTCTTGGTATCCACATTATGTACTTCTTTAATTAAATCAAGAACAAATATACCATTCTCAATGATAGCTTTTGCATAAAACATATTGTTCTTAAAAATGTAACAACATTTGTCCTTCAAAGAAATATCATAATCGTTCTTCAAACGACTGAAAGAAATAATACTTTTGGATAAGGCTGGAACATAATAACAATTATTTAATTCCAGTACTAATCCACTAGGAAGAGGCAAATAGTAAGTCCCCACAACTGTTGTAGAGATGTTTTGTCCAGTAGCTGACTGCAAACATATCTCTGCCTTTCCAACTCTTCTAAAGCTTGTAAGCCCCTGTAGATCATTACATAAATGAGATCCACATCCGGTATCTAATACCCAAGATTGTTTTGAAGCAATAGAATAAGTATTAATTTCAATCATATTAATACCTGAAGTAGATGCAACAGCTTGCTTCTTCTCCTTAAGAGAATCTAGATAGGCCTTGCAGTTACGCTTCCAATGACCATCTTTTCCACAATGGAAGCAAGTTCCTTTGGGATTCTCTTTCTTGGCAACCTTCTTCTTGGAGATCCCACCATTCTTTGGCTGCGCCTTGGTTATCTTCTTCTTCTTCTGCTTCTTGCCTTTAGCAGAAGTGACAACCATGACACTTTTTGGATCTTTCTTAAATGATCCATCAGCTGTCTTGAGCATGTTGATTAACTCAGGAATGGATACTTGGATCTTGTTCATGTTGAAGTTAAGCACAAAAGGTGCATAACTTGGAGCCAACGAGTACAAGATTAAATCTATGTATAGATCATTATCCATAACATAGCCAAGTCTACTCAAATGCTCAATATACCCATACATCTTCAATGCATGAGCAGCAGCTGAAGTGCCTTCCACCATTTTGCAACTAAATAGAGCTCGAGCAATCTCATATTGCTCAGTTCTAGCCTGAGAAGAATAAAGCTCCTCTAGATGCAAAACGATGGTTTTAGCATCCATCATTTCATGTTGCTTCTGAAGCTCCGAGGACATAGCACCCAGCATCAAACATGCTGCTGCTTCACTATCCTCCATGTATTTTTGATAAATGCCTTTGATCTCATCAATGGCATCATCTGATGGAAGTGGTGGTGGATCTTTATCCAAGACATAATGGATCTTTTCAGCCCTGAGAACAATTCTCACTTGCCTGATCCAGTCAGAATAGTTGTTGCCAACCAGCTTGTTATCCAAGATTGATCGTATATTAATGTTTGATGTGCTCATGATGATGACCTAGATGTGAAAAAGAAAAGATATGAGAGTATGTTCATATATATGTATGCATTAATAAGGTCTTTAATTAATACATTTACTCCCACTATTTTATTACGAATCAATAGCCCTCACTATTTAATCCGAGAAAACCCGATGGTTTTCTTAGTGGGCCAATATCCAATCCTTGATATGTAATTTGACCTTGACTGTGGTCAACAAGCCAAATTCCATACCCTTGAAAGGTAGGTATCTCTATACCAATTGTGTCTCTACACAACTATTGGATCATTAGGTTATCAACTCTTGATGCATGCATATCATATATGCATTCCCTAATCTTGCCTCTAGAACCATTAGCCTTGACTGTGGTCAACAAACTAATGGGCTAGCTAAGATGACCCATTTAATTAGATTTGAACATATTCGATATAATGTGAGCTTGACTGTGGTCAACAACCCACACTATAAAGAACTCTGGTTCTCCTCAAATTAATGGAAGGCTTATATACCTTAGTATTTGTTTGAGGGTTTTAGTTAATTAAGTCTCATCATACATGGTTGGCATACATTGGTATGCATCCTATATCTATCACATAAATATAAGCATACAAATATGGTATAGTTATGGACTTCACTACATTGATTTCCCCGAGCCAAGAGAGAAATCAAAAGGTCACACCTAGGTAGTATGCATGATTCAAACAAGAAAAATAATTACATTATCTTCAAGCTTGTTGGATCTCCATCCGGCCCATCTTGCTCCTTGAAAATGGTCTCCATCTCTATTTCTAATTCTAATCTAAGTAATCTAATTACATATTACAATTTGAAATCAAATACAAACCAAAAACAAGTGGCCGGGACATGAAAGTCCTCATTGGGCCAAAACATGCATTATGCTCAATCACATTGGGCTTTGTCCATAACTAACCATCATGCCAATCATTCACCCTTATATGCCTCTCTAATGCATAAAGAAATGGATTACTAACTTTGTTTCAACTTTTGAAACAATATTTTGAGTTATTTTAATGATGTGATCAAATTAGGAAACTTTTTCCATTTTGGAAACTTTCATTTTAGGAAACCTTTTTGCATGAATGTGTTATTGTCTTAATAATCAATCAAATTGATTATTAATTAATTATAAATTGATTATTTAATTAATTAATCATATTAAATAATTAAAAGAATCAATTTTGGGCTTAAAACAAGTGTAGGCCGAAACCCACAGAAGAAAAACCCTAAGTGTGTTCACACACAAACTAGTTTTGTGTCATTTGGACCATTTGGGCCTTTTGGAATGAGCCAAGCCCACTCCAGCCCTTAAAACCCATTAATAAAATTAATTAATGTTTATAATAGTTAATTTAAATCAGCTCCTTGGGCCCACCAAGTCATTCACTAATTTAAACCAAGTCCGTAAACATAATTAAGCCCATTAAGTGGTTTTAATGAATTAAAATTAATCAAATTAATTTAAGGCCCATTTTAATTAATCCAATTAATTAAAAACACTTTAATATATCATATATATCAGATTTAGAAGATCAAAAGTCGTTCTAACCAAGAACACATCAAGAACATACGAAGAACACCAATTTATCGAACTTTTCGACAAAACTAGTTTTCATGCAAAACTTGTTCGATTTTAATTCCGTTCGATCCTACGGCTTAATATCACACATTAAACACATAAAATATCATCTAAATGATTTTTAAATGGATCCATAAGAAATTAAATTAGAACAGCCCCTACATTACCTAGGGTTTCACGCCAAACCCTAATGGGTTTCACGCCAAACCCAAATCAAAATGCTTCAAAAAATTCGTTTTTGTTTCCACCAAATTTATTTGATCACACATACAACCAGAAATCAATATTTCTCATCCATGAACAATCAAATCTAATATTTTAAAGTTCATGAAATAAATAACTCAAAACAAAACAAAACTTATTCCGCAGAAAAATATAGAATTGTATATCCATGGCAAAACCTGGCTCTGATACCATGTTGGAATTTAACGGTTACATGCATCACATACATGAGCGGAATTTTAAAATTTTTTAACCATTAGATCTGATCTTGCCATGAATACACAATATAACTATATGAGAATAAGAAAAATCACCTTTGATTTTTGTTGAACAGTTGATTTTACTTCGCACCGGGTTGTCGCAAACCACAGTGTCCAAAATCGAACACCTCCAATGAGTAATCCACACTAGAGAGGGGTAAATTGAACCAAAAAATTGGTGTTCAACTAGGGCTGGCCGAAATTCCCAAGAGCTAGCTTGGGAAGTGGCGCAAAAGTGGAGAGAGAATGAGAGAAAGGACTTTCCTTTTGTTTTAATTACTTCACCCTAATTCTCATTAGTTGGCCTTTTATAGTTAGGTTAAAATTCCAACTCCTTAATGAGATTGGGCTCTTTAAAATTGCTGGAGAATTATTAATTGGGCTTCTGGAATTAATTATAATCATTTGGGCTTAATTAAATCCAAATTAAATCTTTTCATAAAAGACCATGCACAAAATCCACAAACTAGGCCCTTTGTGCATCTAATTGGATTTAAATACCCAAATGGATTCCAAATCCAACCAAATTAAATATGTGAGTTCCATAACACTTATGTAACATATATAAGTTAATTTGGTCCAAGAAAAAGCCCTCCAAGCCCTTCTGTTTGGAGTTGGCGTGTAGCCCTCTTCTGGAGGGCTTCCTCCAGCTTCTTCATTCTTTTGGCCCTTTATAATTTCTCCAATGGTCCTATTAATTATTATATCAGTCCTATAACACTTATAGTAGTCTTATAACACTTATAAGACAATAATAATTAATCATGAAATACATTATTTCATTTAGGTCCAATTTACAGAACATTTCTCAAAAGTTCCGCGGATAATTTTATTTGATCATAATTAATTAAACTCTTTAATTAATTATTATCATATTCTCCTCTATACCTTTATAATAATATCAAATATTATTATCCTTGTCATTTTACCATTTTACCCTTTTCTCTATATGTGTGTGACCTATTGGGTTCCTGTCCATGTTGGCAGTATAATATGTAACCGTGAGTTCTATTCAAAACTCATATGATTTAAACTCCTTTAAATCAATTTATCAATCTCTATTGATATTTTGATACATCATTATACAAGTCATGATTGGCCTCTAGCTAGGCATCATGACTACCCAAATGTCAGGAAAGTCATGTGGTTTGACTGTACCCTTCCATAGAAACAGTTACCGTGCAATTACTCCTTTCACCACTCTTATCTCAATTAGATTCTGAGTATGGATTTCTGTCAACTCATATAAATCTAATTATGTATGTTCTATTAATTTAACCATTGTTCCTAAAATGCCCTTCATGGATCTCCATCCATCTCGGCATATTACTCTGGCCAGAGATTCACTGAACAAGGTAATTATAGAATCATGTGAGATAACTTCCCTTGTTAAATCTGGGATGGTGAATCCTTTATCAATCACTCAACTATCTTTAAGTAGGTCATGATATACCCAATCTCCTAACTATGTTCACTCCCAGTTGGAAGTAATCAGTTATGGAGTCAAAGTATACCACTTGCTACTTAAGATAACTTTGGTGATCTCAAGTCTAAGGATACTTGCACAACCGCTATGAAGAGATTCCTCACTGACATAGATTTAATATCCATATGAGGATTCTCTTTGCAGGTCTCCAATGAACTTGTTCCTCTAACAAGCATCCACATGTTAGCATTGATTATCATCCATAATCACAATTATGAGAACCATTGCTTGAACCATTCAAGAAGCATAACATGTGCTAGTCTGTCCGAATTAACAATGTCCTATCTTGTTAATTCTATGACTAGGGATATTTAGATATTAACACATTTGCATGCGATAGACATCTCACATCATGAACACCTTCATGATTGCTTTTGCATTGTGTTTATAATATCTAGGACTTCATTTATTAATTTAAGATTTACAAACTCATGTATTCAAACACAGCATTAATAAATGAATGATGCCTTTTATTAAGAATATAAATTTCATACATATGAAAAACATCCCTATTACATGGGCTCTAGGGCATACTCTCTAACAGTTACTCCATATGAGATGTGAAATAATAAGAAACTCACACTTTCTCATATGAAAGTATGGGGTTGTCCTGCTTATGTGAAGAGGACAGTGTCAGACAAACTAGATGTTAAGTCTGACAAATCTTTATTTGTGAGATATCTAAAATAAACGTTTGGATATTATTTCTACCATCCCTTAGAACAAAAGGTGTTTGTTTCGAGGCATGCTGTTTTCTTGGAAAAAGAATTTCTCCTACGAGAGGACAGTGGGAGTAAAATTAAACTTGGTGAAGTTCAAGACCCACAAATAAAAGTAGATCAATCGATTTAACTTAAGACTAAATTTCATAATGAGGAGATTACAATTGAACCTGATTATACACAAAATCCTAAAAGATCTACTAGGATACATTCTATCCCTGTGAGATATGGATTTCACATTGATTTGGATAGAGACATAACTATAGTAGAGGATAATGAGCCTACAAGCTATCAAGAAGTTTTGAAACAGTTCAAAATGTAATTTATGGCTTAAGGCTATGCAGTCTGAAATGGACTCCATGTATGAGAATAAAGTATGGAATTTAACTCAACCACCTGAAGGGATAAAACCCATAGGGTGCAAATAGGTCTTCAAAAAGAATACCAATATGGAAGGTAATAAAGTTACCTATAAAGCTCACTTAGTAGCCAAGGGCTATTGTCAAAAAGAAGGTATTGACTATGATGAAACCTTTTCTCCTGTAGCGATGCTTAAGTCTATAAGAATACTTTTATCCATTGGAACTCATTATGATTATGAGATTTGGCAAATGGATGTGAAGATAGCTTTCCTAAAAGGAAATCTGACTGAGGATGTGTATATGACACAACTAGAAGGGTTCACATCAGGAAATAGCAAAAAAGTATGTAAGCTTCAAAGATCCATTTATGGATTGAAGCAAGCCTCTAAGAGTTAGAACATACGATTCAATGAGACAATCAAAGAGTTTGGTTTCTCACAGAATGAAGATGAACCTTGTGTATATAAAAGGGTCAGTGGGAGTGCAATTATCTTCCTAGTTCTATATGTATATGACATATTGATCATGGGAAATGAAATTTCTCTTCTCCAATCTGTTAAAATATGGTTCTCAAAGCAATTCTCCATGAAAGACCTTGGAGAAGCATCCTATATTCTAGGAATAAGGATCTATAGAGATAGATCCAATAGGTTGCTAGGTCTTTCTCAAAGTGCATATATATATGAAGTATTGAAGAGGTTCAATATGAATCTCTCTAAGAAAGGTTTTATATTCATGGTGCATAGGAAACACCTTTCTAAGTCTATATGTCCGTAGACACTAAAGGATAGATAGAGCATGAATATAATACCATATGCATCTGCAATTGGTTCTATCATGTGTGTTATGTTATGTACACGTCCAGATGTAGCTTTTACTTTGAGTGTCACAAGCAGATTCTAATCCAATTTTGGAGAGGAACACTGGGCAGCTGTCAAGAGTATCCTTAAGTACTTAAGACGGACTAAGGATATATTCTTGGTATACAGAGAGGGTGGTTTGGAAGTAAATGTGTATATGGATGCCAGCTTTCAATTTGACAAAGATGATTGTAAATCACAGTCTGGTTTTGTGTTCATAATGGGATGAGGGGTAGTTAGTTAGAAGAGTTCCAAACAAGAAACAACTGCTAATTCCATGACAGAAACTGAGTACATTGCTGCTTCGAAAGCAGCCAAAGAAGCAGTCTGGATCAAAAAGTTCATATCTGAACTAGGAGTGGTGCCTAGCATTGTTGATCCGATTCTTTTATATTGTGACAATAATGAAGCCATTGCACAAGCAAAGGAACCACGGTCTCATCAACGATTCGAGCATGTCCTCAGATGCTAGCTACCATCTCATAAGGGAAATAATAGCTAGAAATGATGTGAAAATAGAAAGGGTCCCCAAAGATGATAATGTGGTAGATCCCCTCACTAAAGCACTTTCCCAGATTAAGCAAGATCACCATATAAATAGCATGGGTCTAAGACATATGAGTGATTGGCTCTAGTGCAAGTGGGAGATTGTTAGAGAGTATGCCCTACAACCCATGTAATAGGGATGTATTTCATATATATGAATTCATATTCTTAATAAAAGGCATCATTCATTTATTAATGCTATGTTTAAATACATGTGTTTGTAAATCTTAAATTAATGAATGAAGTCCTAGATATTATAAACACAGTGCAAAGGAAATCATGAAGTGTTCATGATATGAGATGCCTATTGCATGCAAATGTTTTAATATCTAAATATCCCTAGTCATAGAATTAACAAGATAGGGCATTGTTAATTTGAACAGACTAGCACATGTTATGCTTTTTGAATGGTTCAAGCAGTAGTTCTCATAACTGTGATTATGAAAGATAATCAAAGCTAACATGTGGATGCTTGTTAGAAGAACAAGTTCATTGGAGACCTATAAAAAGAATCCTCAAATGGATATTAAATCTATGTCACTGTGGAATCTCTTTATAGCGGTTGTGCAAGTATCCTTAGACTTGAGATCACCAAGGTTATCTTAAGTAACAAGTGGTATACTTTGACTCCATAACTGATTACTTCAACTAGAGATGAATATAGTTAGGAGGTTGGGTATATCATGACCTACTTGAAGATAGTTAAGTGATTGACAAAGGATTCACCATCCCAAATTTATTAAGGGAAGTTATCTCGCATGATTCTATAATTGTCTTGTTTAGAGAATCTCTAGCCAGAGTAATATGCCAAGATGGATAGAGATCCATGAAGGGCATTTTGGGAAAAATGGTTAAAATTAATAGAACATACATAATTAGATTTATATGAGTTGACATAAATCCATACTCAGAATCTAATTGAGATAAGAGTGGTGAAAGGAGTATTTGCATGGTAACTGTTTCTATGGAAGGGTATAGTCAAACCACCTGACTTTCCTGATATTTGGATAGTCATGATGCCTAGCTAGAGGCTGCTCATGATTTGTATAATAGTGTATCATAAATATCAATAAGGATTGATAAAATGATTTAAAGAAGTTTACATCATGTGAGTTTTGAATAGAAATCACAATTACATATTATATTGCCAATATGGACAGGAACCCAATAGGTCACACACATATAAAGAAAAGGATAAAATGGTAAAATGATAAGGATAATAATATTTGATATTATTATGGGAATAAAGAAGTGAATAAGAGAATAATTAATTAAAGAGTTTAATTAATTATGATCAAGTAAAATTGTTCGTAAAACTTTTTAGAAATGTTCTGTAAAATGGACCTAATTAAAATATTGTATTTCATAATTAATTATTATTGGAATATAAGTGTTATAGGGCTGATATAATAATTAATAGATCCATTTGAAAAAATAATGGAGGCCCAAAAGATTGTGTTTTGCACAGAAACCCTCAAGAGGAAGGGTTTCATGCCAACTACAAACAGAAAGACTTAGAGGCCTAATTCTTGGACCAAAATAAATTAAATATATTTCATAAGTGTTATGAAGCCTACATGTTTAATTTGGTTGGATTTAGAATTTATTTGGGTGATTAAATCCAAGTATATGCACAAACGGCCTAGTTTGTGGGTTTTGTGCATAGTCTTTTGTGAAAGGAGTTAAATTGGATTTAATTGAGCCCAAATAAATTATTAATAATTTTAAAAGCCCATTTAATATTTCTCCAGCAATTTTAAAGAGCCCAATCCTATTATGAAGTTGGATTTTTAACCTAACTATAAAAATTTAAGTGATAGGGTTTTAGGGTTAAGGTAAACAATTAAGAGAAAAGTTTTTCTCTCATTCTCTAACCCTAGCCGCCACTTCCCTTTGTTAACATCAAGGGATTTTGGCCAGCCTTGTATTCCTCCATTGTTGGTTCATTCAATCCTTCTCTTGTGTGGATTACTCATTGGAGGTGTTTAACTTTGGACACTATGGTTTGTGACAATCTGGTGAGAATGAAAATCAACTGTTCAACAAAAATTAAAGGTGATTTTTATTATTCCCATTAATATGCATATTGTAAATTCATGGCAAGATTAGATCTATTGGTTAAAAAATTTTAAATTGCACTTATGTATGAGATGCATGTAACCGATAATTCCCAAAAGTTGTGACACCTCCATTAGTAGTGGATGTTAGGAGTGTGGCTGCTCATGGGATAGAGGGAGACATCACTTGAGGTGGTCCTGAACATGACTTCATAACTAATAAGAAGGAGGAATTATGGGTCCTTCAAGTAATGAAATATCTTATCCTTAAGGAAGAGAACCTTGTCATGAAGAAAATGGAAGAAAAGTTGGAGGCTTTGACTAGGATGTTATCAGTTGGAAAAGGAGTAAGTCCTAAGAATATTGATTTGGATGGTGACGATGCTTTGCCTATCCGATTTAAAATGCCCGATTTGATGAAGTTTGATGGCACATCTGACCCTTTAACTCATATTAAGCAATATGTCTTGCTTATGAAAAATACCACTTTTACTAAGAGACAAAAGTGGATTTTTTTTGTCTTAGCCTTGTAGGTCCCGCTGTTGACTGGTATCATAGTTTAGATAGAAAGGCTAAGGAAGACTACGAGAGGTTGACAAAGGAGTTATTTAAGCAATATGATTACAACACTTGTATGAAGGTCACTCTGAAGGATTTAGAGCTGTTGCAATAGAAACTTGGAGAGTCTTTCCAAGAATATCTCACTCGATAGAGGAATAGAGTGATGGGGATGAAAAGGATGTTTGATGTACAAGACCAGATTTGATTGTTCATTTGAAATGTGAGTCCTTACTTGAAAGAGATTCTCAAAATGAAAGGGTTGAAAGATTAGGAGTCGTTATAAGATATAGCGATTGAAGATGAGGGAGAGTACCTAGAAAAGAAGGCCAGCTCTACACATTTGAATAGTGATGCTTATGGTAGCAATAAAAGGGGTTTCAGTAGCTCGAGTTTCAGTAAAAATGCTGGTTATAGTACGATAGTGGGGGTAACAGTGAAAGAACTTTTGAAGTGTTAACCATAGGGATTAATCAATGGCATTATTCAAATTTGGGAAAATCACTATCTTGGTACCTTAGTTGATTGATAAAGGAAGGAAAATTATAGCCATTGCCTGCCAAACTCGAAAAGAGTCAGGGTCAGCTGTGATATAGGTCAGATTGGTGTTGTGCTTTTCACCAACATACAGGGCATAAAACTGATTATTATGATATCCTAAGGGATTGTATCCAAAACTTGATTGATTCCCACTAGATATCTAATCTAGAGAAAAAAGCTAAGAAGATGGAAACTTAAAATGCTGTGCCACCCCTAGTTTTCATAATTGGTTCTAGATTACTAGATTGGTATGTTCTTAGGGACCTATATGGCAATGAGTACTTGGCTATCACCCACAATGCTCAGGGAAGTGAAGATAGCTTAGGTGTAAGTGCAAAATGATCAATAGGAGTAGAAGGAGTCGAAGAATCAATTCAGCTAATAGATATATGGGATACAGATAGTGCAACTGGGTCGGCTAAAGCTGGAGAAGAGTCAAAAGACTTGTGGGAAACTGATAAAGATGAGAAGGAAGTGGCAAAGGGAAAAGTGGTTCAAGCTATCACAAAAAGTGGTGGGGTTTCACCCGAGGTTGAAAGGTAATAGGAACCTACTATACCCATAAAAGAAAGAGCCACAGAGGACACTTTGGTCCTTAAGCAACTGACAAAACTAGTGAAAGCTCTGTGTGAATCAACTGTTGCTACTACCATATCCCCTTTTGAGCTACTAGAAATGGTGAAGAAAAATTCTGAGAAAAAGATTGTGTTCACTAATGTAGACTTACCCTTAAAAGGATGCGAGTATAATTGACCTTTGTACATCAGGCCTGAGGTGAATGGTAAACATACTACATGTGTAATGGTAAATGATGGCTCCTTTTTTATCAATGTGTGCCCTTTTATGGCAATGGTATCCAAGTGCTAGGTTAGGGAAGAGCTCTTAGGGGACCCATGTGTCCATTGCTCTAACTTGTCAGAAGGACAGAAAAGGCTTAGGCTACTGTACTGATAATAAAGAAAAGAGGGTTGATCTTCAGCCAAGTGGAATTATTTATATCTTGGAAAGTTTTATGCTAGCATCTAAGGAATGCAAGTACTGTGGAGAGGTGGAGCCTATGGCATAATACCCATTACCCTGATAGTGGTCTGAGTACCGAGATTATACAAGCTTTACATTTAACAAATTTGTTGCTTAATAGCTTAGAAAAAATCCATATTCAGTTTATGAATGGCGTTGTCATATCCTTTCCATAAATATTGTAAGATATTCCACAATAATCCAACCATAAACATATTCAACTTGTATACTTCTGCTCACACTAGTCAACAACTAAAATTTATATTTTGCACTATTCACAATTTAAACTAAAAATTTCACTTGACTTCTTCAAAAATTTATACATCATTGATAAGTTCTTCTTTCATCTTTATAAATTATGCTTAGAATTTTTAGTCAGTATTAAACATGTATATTACATCAAAAAGGAAGCAAAAATCTTTGTTTTCTTATTGATGCCAACACCTGCTTAATCTTTACCATCATCAAGTTGCTTTTTCTATCTGTCCCCCTACGCATAGTAAAAATCACATGCTAAGTACTATGTATTTAGTTATGAATATACTACTGTAACATTTCATGCATAGTAATACTCAATTAGTTCATTTATCCACACATTATTTTATAATTTATTCAACTTTAATTCATCAATCAAACTAGAATGCATAAGCCAGGCACATGCTATGTACTATTTTCACAATTATTTGTTAACCACATTAAGCAATTATTATTTGTAATGATCAATCTTACACACATATATTAACACAGCTACACACACACACGCATTTATATATTTACTTACATCACTCATTTTGTAATCTTTGCCCCTAATATAGAAAGTGAAACCCTACAGGTGACATGTGCAAAACTATGGACCATATGGCCCCCAATATAGTCATGTTATTAATTTCAAATGCTTACATAATTAATATTTCAATGTGGTACCTCGAAAAGTCCACAATGCAAGTCACCATGAGCTGCTACCACGGTGTCAATTTCGGTGTTCCTAGGGCTAGCCAATTACATCATTTAACTGATTTTCAGATGATACTAAGGCAAGGTATTTATATAATTTCCTTTTTATTTTTAACTACTTTTTATGTATTATTAATTCTGAATTATTCATAACATTATCATTATTTTATAACTTTCCATACATAATTTATTTGAACTTTATTATATATAAATACACACACACACACACACACACACAAACACACACACTAGATTGCATTAATATTTAGGGTAACTAATTTAAGTCACCAATTAGGTTAATTTATCCTTACATGTTTTTTCAAAATTTCCATATACTTAACTATTCACATTCTTATCAAAACATGCTATACTTACTCATTCATCTATATAATTAGTCTTACTATCACACCATATAAATTAACCTATGCCAATCTTTGACCATCACAAGTGAAACTTTTTGTTTTACTCTTGTTCATGCCAGTTATAGTTCACTTAATTCACTTATCCCAAATAAGCCTAACATAATAGTTATACGTTAACCATTTAATCGATATACACATTCAGTTCATCACTCTCAAAGGCTATAATATCCACATGTAACTTATCTTGTTCTCATATCATGTTTCAAACCAATCCCATAACTACCTAAATAACATCAATTTCCTTTAGTTCATCAACTACTTATTACATGCCATATCTATTCCTCTTCTTCTCATCACACCATTACACTTTCACACACATCATCACATAATTCATATTATTCCTTTTTACCATAAGCCAACATAGATTTCCCCAAATTAACTTACCATTAATTCATATTATTATCTCAATGTTCTTACATATATATATATATATATATATATATATATATATAAATCCTATAGCTATCCCTATTTCACCATCCATCAATATAATCAAATCTTTAATTCAACCCAATTTTCTCATTAGTTTAAAATAATGAACCCAGTAAAACTTCATAAGCCTATTTTAACAACGCCTAAGCTAAACTTACAAAATTAATTTAACCATAATTTATTTTCATATTTATTAGCTTATAATTACTTAACTAACATTAAAATTTAACCAGTTAACCATTAAATATTAAAAACACACAAAATACATTTTCCCTTCATCATGCCATGAGAACTAACAGTCTCTAATTTACTTGATTTTTTTCATCATTATTTCACTAATTATATAAATTTTCAATTCCTCCATTAAATTACTACAAGAACAACCTTTTCTAACTAATAATTCATGCAATTCACACCATAGAGAAAATCCTAAAACATGAAATTGAAAAGTGAGTATATTCACTTACCCATTACATTTCCCATTTGCTAAATCTCACAATTCCTTGAAATTACTTCTCCTCCTCACCTATTCACATCAAACTGCGCTAACTTCATCATCTAACTCAACAATTTCCAGCAATTTTAGTTTAATTTTCAACTTACCCACCATATTATTCATCCCAAAATCAAGATTTAACATATAAAATTAAAAATTGTCAAATTAACTTACTTGACTCACAATTTCCTTCCTTGACAACCTTTAAATTCTCTCAATTCCTTGATTTCCAATGTATGTACTTGATGAAGGATGAATTAATTGAAGAATTAGATGAAGAATTATGTTATGGTTGGACGAAATTTAGCTTGAATCAAATGGTAGCCTTACAAATGCATGTCTCGGGTTCAAGATAAAAGAATAAAGATGAAAAAGAATGAGTGACTGGAAAATGCTGGAAATGGCAGAGTTTTAGTGCTTATATATATGTTGATCAATGGCTATGATCTAATCAATCAAATCTTGATCTAACGGCTTCAATTTCTCCACTTGTCAACTTGTGATTGGCCTAATTATTTTGTTGTCAAATTTTTATTGATACTAGTCCAAAAATATCATTTAGGGCATGTTTAAAATTTTAGCCCAAAACATGTTCATTTTGATTTATTTTAAAACCCAAGATTAAAATTATCGATTTGAAAGTTAATTTTTTTAGGTTGTCTAAAAATTAAATTTTCACTTCCAAAAATTTATTTACATTACTTTAAGTAATTTCATGTGATCCTAATAATTTTTTGAGGTCCATGAAATATTTTTGAGCCAGTCAAACTTTTGGTCAACCGTTTTCGATTTCGCTATTTATTTTTATTTTAACTTTTGATGCCCTATTTTACCTCATTTTAATCTCAAATTATATCAATGGACTCGTCATAAATATTACTTTCTAATGGTGCAATAAAAGTTTCACAGGTTTCGATGACCCCCTACGGTACTTTTTCACCCTAGTGTCACTGTTCACCGCTGAAAAGTGCTATTTATGTGAATTATGATTTTGGCAGCATTATATTTCTCCCCTACTTAATAACAATTTCATCCTCAAAATTTTACCTAGTGTGAATAGATGTGGGTATTGCTGCCTTATTGTTTCTTCTAGCTTTTATGTCGCTTCTTTAACATTGTAGTGAGTCCAGAGAACTTTCACCAGCAGTATCTTCTTGTTCCTCAGTTATTTTTCATCTCTTGCAAGAATTCTCATTGATTCCTCATCATATGATAGGTCATTGCTCAACTTGATTTCTCTCGATTTGATCAAGTGTGATGGGTTTGATCGGTAGTATGTCAACATGGACATATGGAACAGATAATGAAGAATTTACTCAGTACCGTAAATTAGGTTGACCATAAGTTTGACCAAATCATAAAATATTTCATAGACCTTCAAAAATTATTCTGGTTACATAGAGCCATTAGAAATAGCCTAAATAAGCTATTAAAGAATTCTGATAAGGGGAACATCAGATTTCAAAAAATGGAAAAATATGAAAGTTAAATTAGTTAAGGGGCTTAAATGTCATTTCTATTTTGTTCAAGGGAATAAATTTCATTAGAAAATAGGCCATGATCCCCTGCACTTATCAATTGTGAAGGAAAACTTGTAGGATTTAATATGGTGATGACGAGTGGCTTAAAAATAAGTTATTAGATCTAATAGTAAATGGATGAATCTTGGCCCTTGATTTGGTGGACTTAAGGATAGCCTAGGGAAGTCTAGAATCTTCTATATTTTTACCCAAAAATATGCCATCCTCCCCCTTCTTCTTAAATTTGAACCACCCTTCTAAACACTATCCACCATTTTTGTTCTCACTCTTTCCATTTCCCACCAAATCCTAAGCCCTAATTTTATCTACATACACTAGAATGCCTCCTCTCTATCATAGAAATCAAATTAGAGCAAAAGAAAGCTTGGAAAATAAGAATTTTTAGTCAGAGAAAATTGCCCTAATTAGGTAAATTCTTTAGTTTTTGTTAGAATTAATTAGAGATTTTGTAATACGCTTATAGAGCATCATTAAAATAGTTGTTTAATAGCATTTATGTGTTGAAATTCATAGCATAAACATAAAAAATCTCCCTCCTTCAATTCGGCCTAAAGGTGAAAACCAAGATGAAGGAAAGACCAAGGAGGGAAAAGGAAAAAAGAAAGAAGAATAGTGATTTTCAACCCATTTGAGGTTACTGGATACAATTTTGCACTCAATTTCTTTTAATTCTTTGAATTTTAGCTAAATTTTACATTATGTAACTATGGTAATTTAGGTATAAATGTGAAATAATTTAATATAAGTTGATAAAATGAAATAATATCATATAAGGATAAGGAATTAGAGAAGAAATCAATTAAAAAGCAAGGAATTCTAATGTGATCGAATAGGGTACTTAAAGGTATCTTGTGACAATTGACTAATTAATTGAAAATATAACATAATTTGGTCATTATTATGACAAATGAATGTAGTATGCATGATTAAAACCTTAAATTACATGTGTACCTAATGTACATAAATGGAACATAATGGTAACCGTTTAGGTATTAAAAGGTTATAAGCATAATTTGAATAAGTATTTCTAAATGAAAGCTAAATATGATTAAAGGAACCTACGAAATGTGAAATGGCATGAAAATTCATAATATATGTTGATGAATACAATGTGGCCGAATGGGTTTCCTTTGTAAATGACTTGTTTATGCTTTATTTGTTTGATGTTTGACTTAATTATGATTAATGTATGCATATTATGCATAAATGAGCATGATATAAGCAAGTAGGAATTATGACATAATGTGAACAATATCAAAAATTATTTGAAATCATGACATAAAGTGAACAAAATAATTGCCCTTAGTGTACAGTGGGTAATCTAGGATCATAGGATATAATGGCTAGCCATAAGAACACATATATTGCGATAGCACCATGAGATTAGATTTACCATTGAGGCGTTGGCTACATCAAGTAGTCACCTCACACATATACACACACAATCTGGAGTAGTAGGGTCACGTCAAGTGGTCCCTCCAGTCTATTTACATCATTGGAGTGCTCATCCTACATATCTAATTTGAGAATTTTAACTATGCACTATTAGGGGCAAAAATGTAATTATGTAATAAAATGAGGACTAAACGGTAAATTTTACATAAAAGATGCCATATGTGTGATTAGATAATAAATAATGTGAAAATGTAGTTAATTGGTCAAAAGGGGTGAAATGTAATTATGTGAGAAAGTAGGTGATAAGTGTGAAATATATATAGTTTTTAATATGTTTTTAGTTAAATTATTTAGTTGTTTTGGTTTTATTTAGGTTAATTTAGAGTTAATTTGTATTATTTATGATTTTATGGTTAATTCTGTGTTTTGGTTGATTTTCAGGGTTAATTAGACATAAAAGGGCTTAAAGTGTAAAAAGGGCAAAGTTTAGGGTCAAAAGTGCAAATTTGAAGAATTGATGAAAGAAAAGTTGGCATCTAGTCCAGAGCCCTAAAACATGACCACGTGAATTCTTGAAGAGATTCACACGTGGCCACGTGAACAATAAGCTTGAGAAGCCGTGGCCATGTGAAGGGAAAGGAGGAATTGAAGAGTAAAAACACATGGCCACGTGAAAGGGAAAATTGAAGAAGACATATGAAGCACGTGACCACGTGTGTTCTTACACAAGAAATCACGTGGCCACGTGTGGAAGAAGACTACATGAGGCGTGGCCACGTGAAGAATAAGGAAGAGTGAGGCGTGGCCACGTGATTTGATTCTCCAATTGCGCGAAGGATTTACGAACTTCCTATTTTAAGCAGAAATTACTTCCTATTTGGTTTTCAGAGTTTAAGAAGGAATCCATGTCTTCTTTTGCCTATAAATAGGAGTCCAAAACACAGAAGAAGGGGAGAATCATCATTCATCACCATCAAGCCTTAGAATTAGTTTTAAGCTTTCTTTGTTTTTGTTGTTTTTTACAATTTTTTCAAAACGTTGTTTTTAGTTCTTAAGAATGTCTTGTGAGTAGTTTTCTTTACTTTTACTAAAGGATACTTGAATCCTTAACTTGTATTGACATGACTTGAGTTTGTTCTTAAATTTCAATACAAGTTGATTATTTCTTGGTTCTTAAAATAGTCTTGTCTTTTCTCAATATTGAATTGATTATTAACTTGATTAAGAATTGGTTAATTAATTGGTTTAAGTTGATTAATGATTTGCATGCTCTTAGGTTAATTTAGTTGGATTAATACATGGTTATAATCTGAATAAGCTAAAATTTTGTGTTAATTTGAGTAAGTTAAGATTAAGAAAAGTGTAACCAAGAATAGGTGGAAGTTAATTCTCTTGAGAAAGGTTTTAATAGACATCTAGGAAAATTGATTCAGTTCTTTATGCTAAGTTTTGAATTGTTCTGAATAAGGGAATTTAATACTTGGAATAATAATCTTGAATAAAGTTATTTGGGTTTAATAAACTGAATTTTCCATGGTCACTTGTATGTTTTTGTTAAATTAAGTCATAGCAATACTTGTTAAGGTGGATAGTCCTTTAGTAAAAGTTGTTTTTATCATTGATTTTTAACTCATTCAATTTACTTGTTTTCAAATAGATCTCTTATTTACTTTAGTCTTTGCAATCGTTTTAACTTAGTTTTCAAATCATCACAACTTTGGGATTTCTTTTCTCTCTTTACACACAAAATTGGTTTTGAAATTGGAATAGCACAAGCAAGCACAAGTTTTCCTTGGGTTCGATATTTTGGGTCATAATTTTATTTCCCTATATTACTAAGCCGATCTAATACACTTGCTAGACACCGGTCAGTAGGGGTAAAATCATAAATTTTCATTGAAAATGTGGTTACAAAGTTAAAAATGGTTAAATATGTAAAGAAGGGAAAAATTGTAATTATGAAAATGTTTCAGAGACCAAATTGTAATTTACCATTACATGAGTAAAGATAAAGACTTAAAATGGAATAAAAGTCAAAGGAAAAAAAACCAAAATTGGAGTTAAATAGAGTAATATAGGCTAAAAGAAAGTTTAGAGACTAAATTATAATTTTCCACCCAAGTAAAAAGTATATGAAAGAAATAGAAAAAATAAGTAATAGAAGGACTAAATGGTAATTTAAGGCATTAAGAGAATGAATTCTAAGTTAAATGGAAATAAATTATAATGAAGTGTATAATGGTAATTACACATAGTATGGTTTCTATAAGTGAAATTTTATGTAGTTGTAACCACCACTAGGCCACAATGTTGCTTAGCGTGTGGTTTGTTTGACTGCGTGCAGGGACAGGAAATTGAAGACCAAGTGAAGGATGGACAATTGGCATGTACATATGGTCTTGTTTTGGGATGTATAGACTTATATGTATAAGTGTTAACTTTCTAGAATGGCTATGTAATATGTAATGAATGTGAAACACTTATGAACATGTAGTTATGTATGTTAGTATGAATGTTAAAACATAGTTATGTGATGTATTTTCAATGATGGTTTTTGATTCATTTTAAAAGTATTGTGATTTTTGTTGGAGTATTAGAGGTGGAGCTTGTCCTTTTGGGAGTGTAATTTTGCCAATTTGCAGGTTTGGGTAGAATGAATTATAAGTCGTTATGCTGCTAAAATTTTTATCAAATGAATAGTAACCTTTTAACGCTAAAATGATTTGGAGAATTAAATGCTAAGTAAAACCATTAGTCATTACCATTAAAGGGATAAATAATTAAGTAACCATGCAGCGATATTAAGGATTGTTCACAGTGTACAGATTTATGAATAAATGTAGTGTGTCACACAACTACTGTGATTTCTT
The DNA here is from genome assembly GCA_037975025.1 of Excoecaria agallocha. Lineage (NCBI taxonomy): Eukaryota > Viridiplantae > Streptophyta > Magnoliopsida > Malpighiales > Euphorbiaceae > Excoecaria > Excoecaria agallocha. Next base: position 79,273,967 of record CM075808.1, read on the forward strand.
GATCTTTTGTGGTTCTTAAGGTGACCCACTTCAATCGGCAGTTAACCATAACTCGATGTGCATGTAACTAGTCCATCCCCAGTATGATGTCAAATTCATTGAATGGAAGTTTTATCAAGTTTACCAAGAAAGTATACTGCTATATCCTGATGGGATAGTATCTATATACTGTATTTACTACCACACTGTGTCTTAATGGGTTGCTAACATGGATATCATGTTCAAGTGATGCTACATTCAACCCTTTTCCCTGTGCAATGTCAGTGATAATTTATAAATGTGTAGAACTAGGATCAATCAATGCAAAAATAGAAGTGTCAAAGAGAGAAAATTTACCCACTATCACATCAAGAGCATCCTAGTCCTCTGTGGCATTGATTGCATAAGTGTGAGCTATGGTTCATGTCTCAGAACCCTAATAGCACCCACATATTTATATGACACAACATGATTTAAGTAATGGTAACATAATGGTTATATGATTGATAATATACAGGCATGTTAGAAAAATAAGGCTTGTTTAAAATGAATAAATGGATGTGATTAATGGGTTAACAGTATAGGGGTCTTACACCATCTCAAATGCAAAGTAAGAATTGTTCATAAATTCCCATAACTTTGCCGAATCCCCAATATTCAACCTTCAATCCTTTAAAACCTCTTTCCCTTTGCTCTTATTCACTTCACCTTTTTTAAAATCTCTAACTTCAAACTCTTCTAACAACAATGTGAAGCAAAATTAAAATGTACTACTATATATGATTGGGGGTATATATATATTCTTTATACATGTAAGACTATATCATAAAGATATACTCATGATAATTGAAATGTATAAGAATATAGTTTATTGCCCACATGTTTTATGCTTATATGATATCATTGTAAAGTATATGATTAAAGTGATATGTGTTCATTTATAGTTAATTGTATAGTTATATGAGTTTGAGTTTGCATATGCACTAGAGATTGTGTATCTTCTTATATGATTACATAAACACTCGTAAAGCATACATATCAAGGTAGGTTCAAGGGAAAAGAAACATCTAAAATATATATAGAGAAAATAAGTTCATATTCCTTACATGGTTTAGGGGATTCAAATATCCCTAAACAAAAAGTCAACTACTCACTATTCATAATGTAAATAGCAAAGAAAAGAGAAAAAGAAATCATAAAACTTATTTGGAAGTGTAGATCTGAAGTGCAGCAACTCCTTCTCTTCTTCTTCGGGCTTTATCTTGATTTAAAATTGGATCTTTTAAACTATAAACTAACTATAACTATGTATTTTTGTATTTTGTGTATAAAACTATAATGAAAGAGTAATTTTTACAAGTAAATCTATAGAAATAAGTATAAATACCCTAATGTATAAAGAAACTACGAGCTAAACTACAGAGAAAACTCTTAGAAACATAAAAACCTAAAAATCCCTCTTTTAAAACTAGATAGAAAGCAGCTTTTATAGTGGTCCAGGATAGCACTCAATCGAGAAAAAATGGTCTCAGCTAAGTCTAATTAGTTAAAAGAGTACTGTAGCTCAGTACATGGCTGAGACACTTTGGTCTTAGCTGAGTGCACCCTTTTGCATAGGATCATATTCAAAGTCTGCATTAGACACGGAAGAGACAAATGGTCTCAGCTAATTCCCTTAGTTAAATGGTGTGTTTTGCTAAATTGCAGGGCACACAGCTGAGACAAATGGTCCCAGCCAAGTACCAGCCCTTGATTCTGCACAAAATTCACAAATACACCATTAAACACTGAAAAACTTCATAAACATCAAAACAATCCTATTTGACATAAAAAGAGAAATTTAATACTTAAAATAGGAAAAACACACAAAATGAGACACAAATACAATAAAAAATTATACTGAAAATAAACACTAATTTGGACTTATCAGCCTGCAAGTCTATATACATGCTATTCTTGATGAGATCATCGAAGTGGTCCTCATCCAACCCAAGTGATATAAGCAACCTCATAATGACTCTGCTTACACATATCTTTGTCCTTGGCATGGTGTTCACTCTAGTCAGGGTCGTGATAATTTCATGAGTGATGTCTATATGTTGGCCCACCAATATCCCCCATAGACTAGTTACATCTATCGAGTTGACATTACCTGAACTGCTAGTGCGTTCGAGGTAAGAGGCAGACAAAACCCTCTACAGGTACCTATAGGTTTGAAGAGTTAGCATCATACTCTTTACCTTGTCTAAATTGTATACCACTCCGGACAATGTGACAACCCTTCACTATCTCTGTCCATCAATTTAGGAGCTATGACTTTGCCTGGCCTAATCGAAAGTCCCATGACCTCTCCAAATTTGAGTTTGGTGATATTGTATGGTATTATTAGGGCTCTAAACCAGACTGCTCCCTTTTGGGTGTCAAACCATTGATATCCCCCATACAAAAAAGTGGCCAATACCTCTTTAGTCATATATGTATATGTCCTAAAAGCTGGTGCAAAGAAGTCCATCCAACCGGCGTTGGCTAATAGCCTGTCAGCCTGTAGTAGCAAACTAAAGAACTCTAGGAACTACCTAGACATTTATCGACTAGCCCTATACTAAACCAGACCTAAGGCTTTATACCTAATAGCCTGCTCATCCGTTATGTATGTCGATACTGGCTGTGAAGGCTGAAGACGCATTATCCTGTGAGGCATCCTACAAAGTGTTACATGTTAGTTTATGTTTAACTTAAGTTACAAACAAAATTCAACCATTTACAACTAATTTACACAAGGAATATTTAGGACACATGCATTTTTAACAATCATGTATGAACAAGGAAGGCAAAAGCACTCATTACACGCTTTACAAAAAAAATGAATTTTGGTAGCATCTGGTGGGGACTGAGATTGCCCCTTACACAAAAGACATATTTAAGCAATAAATAGGTCGTTATGTCCATTAACAGTATATTTTATGTTATTCGAGAAATTTTGACAAAATTTGGAAGCATGCAGGCTAGGAATGTGATTGCCCCCTGATCAAAAAGACACATTTAAAATAATGGCAACATAATGTAGGCCCTCAAGGTTGCCAAACAATACAAATATCAATGCTTTATGCTTAATGAAAATAATAGAATAAGATAAAAATTTGATAGCATTCCAACTAGGAATTACATTGCCTTATTTCACAAATATCACATTTAAAAGCGAACAACAAGCCACAAACCATTTAGGCAACCAAACAACACATATCCTTGATATTCATGCTTGGTGTAATAACAAAGAAAAAAGAATTCCTCTAAAAACATAAAGATTATATACATTACTTCCTAGAGATTTTATGTGCTTATAAATAAGGTATCTCTACAGTGGCATGCAAAAATTTTTAATGTGTACCTTATGTTAATTACACTATAAGGTATTATTTATTTCTAAACTAAAAATCAAGTATAAGAACAAAAATACACTAAATACAAACACAACAGCCTGTGCTCGTGCCCATTATGCCTATAACTAAATTCTTCTAGCCTAAGTTTTATTCTAACTTAAAAAGAAAGGTGGAAAATACAAAATTATTAAATTATACTTACTTGGGAAGAGCAAATAGAAAAAGATAGAAAAACAAAAAATTTAGGCTTCCTAAATTATGCCTCGCTTTCAGGAGTCGGTAGGCATAAACGGATCGAGAGTCGAACGTTGGATGAATGAGAAAGGCTTGAAAAACCATTGAGAGGAAATGTTCGCTGAAAAATATAGAGTTTGAATGGAAAATGAAAGAAATGGCCTTTATATGGCCAAAATTGAGCGAGGGATGAGAAGCCCATCCTTCACCTGGTGACAGATGGAAAATATAGGGTGTCCCATCCCTCAAGCCCAAAAGACCATTTTGTCCTTTGTTTTATTTTTCTCATATTTTTCACATTTTAACTCCATTTTCTTCGATTTTTGAACCATTTTTCTCATTTTTTCATTCTCTATCCATCTAAAATTAATTTATAAATATTATTAACATCTTTTTATGGGTTTTAATGTTATTTTTAAAAGATTTTATAGACTTTAATTACATTTTATTATACATAAGTGCCCAAAAGTCTGAAATACCCCCTGAAATTAATTATTTCTCTATGGAATATTGATTTTTGTGTCATAGACATTTTAGATCCTTTAGGCTTAGACATTCGGGTCATCAGTCTACTTAAATCACCTATAAAATGCAAACAAAGGAAAATGCTCTAATTGCACGTGCAATGCATAGGACATGCAAAAATGTGACTTTTGGCATTCTAAAGGTGAAGGACGGGCAACCCATGGCTCACTTTGAGGTGAGCAATGGCTATGACTCACCACTATTTATAAATATTATCCCTTCTTTTTGGTTTTATGCCATTGACTTTTCAACTTCCAAGAAACTTCCATTAGGTAATTTTCTCTTCCTTCTTTTCTCTTTCCTTTTTTGCCTTTTTTTGTCTATTTTCTTTTATTTATTTATTTAAATCTTAGATTACCCAAAAATTCTATAATTATGATTGTAGGACTTACAAAATTACACTCGTTATTGGATGACTAAAACACTTGGGAGGACCTCCCTTCTAGCCCTTTATTCAAGCTTGAGGTTTTTTAGAAGAGTCTCTCCATATAAACACCTCCAATCTGCTACACTTCAATTCTGGGATGTTAGGTTTCACGTATTCTGATTCACTCACCAGGAGTTATGCCCTTTACCTGAAGAATTTGCTGCGATGGTGGGTGTTAGGTTTGATCTTGATGTCTAAGCATGCTTACCTTCTCCCATGGTCACTTATCCTAGAAAGGTGGTGTGTGCACTTGGTGTCCTTCCCATCAAGGTTAGAAGTCTAGTGCCTCACGGGAAGCCTTTTCCATTGGAGTGGCTGATAGATGTTTTGACTGATTTTGATGATGTTCTTACCTTTTGTTTTGGTGTTATGTTGCTATGTTGCCTTTCTCGATGTCTATTGATGCATGCTAGCAACCTCATGACCAAATATTATGGATTATTCGATATTGTTACTAGCATATGTCGGGGGTATAACCCTTTTCCCCTGATTGTGGTAGAGACCATTGTAGGCTTGGATGACTTTAATCAGAGGTCTTTTAATCAGCATGGTTCTTGCTCATTTTTAACAGGTAGTCCTTTGCTTCTTTAGGTATGTCATTTTTTTAAAGGTAGCACACCCCTTGTGGGTTTCCATGCTAGCTTTTCTTGTTGAAATATGCATCCTTCCAGATTTTCGCACTTCCTTGTAAGAGCCCAACCTTGATCATATTAGATAAATGCACGATGAAATGAAATAATTATTGATTAATGTTTAATTAAGCATTAAAAGTATGATTAAGGTCATAGTAGGGGCAAATTGGTAATTTTATGGTATGTTGTTAAATGAATTATAAGTCATGTTATATAACTGTAATTTGGTAATTTTAGTTGCTAATTACCCCTAAGACATGCACCTATAATTTTTTTATAGAAACCTAAGGTTTATTCTACCCCTAAGTAGTCTTTATTTTAACTTAAAATTTGGAATGAATTGCTATCCAACTGTAGAGTGTAGGTTGCTGTATTTTTAATATAATTATTTGTAGAGAAGTCTAATTTCTATAAGGAAAATTTCTACACAAAATATATATAGGAGTACAATTTTCATGAAGGAATGTTGGTTTAATTTTGTTCCAATTTTCCTCTACGAATTTTTTAAGTTAAAACTAAAACTGATTTTGGTACGGTCAATTGATGTCTATTGTCAATGAATAGGTTGTAGTATTTTGGATGTAACTCATACTAGAAAGGTCAAAATGCTATGGGTCAAACCTCTCATGAATAAATGTTAGTTTAATTTTCTACCTATTTTAATCCACGAATTTTTCAAAGTGGTCACACAAACTATTTTTGAAAAAAAAAGTACTTTTAGATAGTATGTAATAATTGGATTATAACTCCTAATTCAATTGTCCAAATTGAGTTGCATTTGAAGCGTGAGAACCTACAGACATAAATATTTGTTTGTTCAAAAGATTAATTTGGTTAATTTAGCAATTTAGTATGGCAAAATTTAGATGCAAAATAGAATCGAAAATCTGCCTACCCTATTTTCTATAAGCTAATTCTTGATGTAAAAATTTACTATAAGTAATTATATTATTTTTACAGTAATTTGATCATAAGATGAGGATGTTGCTTGTTTTATAATTATAGGTAAGTATAATGGTATTATAAATTTCAACATAAGTATGGGTGTTACATGATATATGTATATGACTAAGAGGTATGATAATACCATAAAGTAGAGTTATATGTATATATGACTTGAAAAAACATACTATGCAACAAGCTTATGAACTAGCACATTGATTATTATTTATTTGAATGTATATGAATATGCTTATATGCTAATGTTTACAAGTTGTCATGTGAACGTAAATGATTACAGTATTTGGTAATTATTGTTACTTGTACTGATACCTGAGATTGATTATACATACATATATATGAGTTTGTTTACTTTTGTGTATGATGGTATATGTGTAAGACTACATAACAAAGTTTATGTATGGAATGATAATTGAAAAGTATATGAACACCATTAATGCCTGCAAATAGAGTTAATTTAAAGATAGATAGGTGCCTATAGTGATTGAGTCACAATTACTACTGTCTGGCCCTATTTTTGTCTATCGTTGTCCTTAGTTTGGACTATTGCTTGATCCCATTTGGATCTATGGAACTTAATATCTATGGGTATTTACATGACCGATACCTATGGGTATCTACCATTCCTGCTATCTACTTTTAGAACTTAGACAGGCTAAGTACAGTTATAGTTATAAATATAGTATTTGAATCAAAGCATAAATATTTGAATGTTATAAATTAAGCATATGATTTGCTCTAATTACAGTTGTAATTATTACACTAGTACATGTCTCAAGAACATAAATGCTTAGATGCTATTCATGTACTATATGATTACACTAAATGTCATGAATGCATCAACTTTATAAAGCATAGATTATATTAATCACACATAAGATTTATGCATGTTGGGCTATATAATGAGCTTGGTTATCTTATTGATTATATACCTGGTTACATTTCCATTATTAATATAGTATTGTTACCGTGATCATATAATATAGTAGTGATGTATGTGGAGTGTGTTTGTCGATGACCGCTATGAGTGGTCATCCGTCATAAATTGTTTCCCACTAAGCTCTATAGCTTAGCATGGGTTATTTTTATCCATGTAGGTTTAGTAGATAATGCTTTTGCTCAAGGACGTTCTTTACATCAAGAAAGGCCAACACAAGTTAGGAAAGAAGTTGAGCTAGGGATTTTTTGATGTATATTTTGTATAATTTTGCATTAATAGTCACCATTATAAGAAAATTGCAGAATACCGATAAAATTTAGAAAGTACAAGAAAAATCGTTGCTAAATCACTAATATAGCAACAAAATTATGATGACAAATGAATTTTATCACAAATGTTGGTAGGGATGCAAATGAACATATATTTTGCAACAATTTAGCAAGTATATCGACAATTTGTCGCTAATTTTGGCGTAAAATTTAGTGAGGACAAATTCCTTGCTAATGTTTAAATAAGGTGGCATATGATAGATGAAGCATTCAATGAGCATTTAATCCTCGCTAATTCAGCGAGAAAAAAATTCTCGCAAATTTAGCGAGGATAAATCCCTTGCTAACGTTTAAATAAGGTAGCATATGATAGATGAAGCATTTAATCCTCGCTACTTTTGCAAGAAAAATATTGTCGCTAATTTAGAGAGGATAAATCCCTCGCTAACATTTAAATAAGATGGCATATGATTGATGAAGCATTTAGCGAGGACTTAATCCTCGCTAATTTGGCGAGAAAAAAATTCTCGCTAATTTAGCGAGGACAAATCCCTCATTAACTTTTAAATAAGATGGCATATGATAGATGAAGCATTTAGCGAGGACTTAATCCTTGCTAATTTTGCGAGAAAAAAATATCCTTACTAATTTAGCGAGGACAAATCTCTCGCTAATGTTTAAATAAAGTGGCATATGATAGATGAAGCATTTAGCAAGGACATATCCTTCACTAATTTAGCTTGGAATGTAGTTGTCGCCAATTTAGCGAGGATATATCCCTCGCTAATTTAGCTTGGAATGTAATCCTTTCCAATTTAGCGAGGATATATCCCTCACTACCTCCTCGTTGATACTTAATTCATGTTGCATTAGCTTGGATTATGGTCCTCGCCAATTGAGCGAGGAAATGTCTCTCGTTAATTTGGTTAGGTTGGCATGTTACGTGTGAACTAATTAGTGAGAAATTTCATTCTCGCTAATTGAGCGAGAACAATGTCTAATTAACATGGCGAACAATGAAATTAGCAAGGATACCGTCCTCGCTAATTTAGCTTGGTTTATATTCCTTGCCAAATTAGCGAAGATTAATTCCTCGCTGATGGCATTTTAATCTTTCATGTGAGGATTAACTAGTTCGCGAGGAATTAATCCTCGCTAATTTAGCTAGAAATACGGTTCTCACCAATTTAGTAGGGATTAATCCCTCGCTGATGGTGTTTTCACGGATTAACTTGTTAGTAAGGAAATAATACTAGCTAAATTAGCTAGGATTAAGTTCCTCACCAAATTAAGCACAAATTATAAATTAATAATATAATTATATACAATTATTATATATAATAAAATTTACTAATTCATGTAATTATATGAATATTTAATTATCTTACCTATTAATTTTATTTACTTATAGTATCACTTAACTAATATTCATTTATTTTTATTATAATACTTATGTGAGTAATGGAGTTGTAAATTAATATAATGTAATTAACTAATTATATATAGTTATTATATATAATAAAATTTCATTAATTAATGTAATTATATAAGTATCTAATTATCTTATCAATTATTTAATTTATTTTTAGTGTTATTAAAAAAACTGATTTATTTTTTACAAAATATGTATATAAACATATAAATTAATAATTTAATTCTATAGTTATTAACTTATTATATATAATAAAATTTTAATAATTTAATTTTATACTAATAAGATTAGTTTTTTGTATGGTCATTAATTTTTAATTTAATCCATATTAGCTGTGAGGATAAAAAAGCAAGGCCTATAAACAATTAATATCCGATCCCTAGAACAGAAAATTTGGGCGGGATAAAATAGTGCATGAAAAACCCATATTATTTTTCAAAAAATCATTGGTCATTTGCGATGAAAACATACATTGCCAATTTAGTGAGAGTTTATTCCTCGCTACATTAGCGATAATTTTGGCCCTCGCAAACAACATTATAAGCATTGTTTCACTCTTAAAGCACAATCAGTGAGGAAAAATATCCTCACTAAATTAGCATGGGAATTGATCATCGCTAAAATTGCTAAAGATTGGTTCCTAGATTGATTCCTTGCTAAAGTAGCAAGGAATCTACCTCTCGCTAATTAATAAATAAATTTGAATTAGCCAATTAGCTAGGTATTTTTTTTCCAAGCCAAATTTAGCTTGGATTTCTTGTTCTCGCCAATATCAAAAATTAAAAATAAAAATAGCACCACCAACATTTGGTTTAGCGGGATTTAATTGAAAATTTCATTGTTTTGTATCTAAAATCAAATATCCCTTTTTTTATCGGTTTGCCCTACCTAATCTGTTGCCACTCTCATTTTGTTGTATCTATAGTGTTTCTCCTATTTTGTTCTACATTCCAATTTGCACTTGCCGCTTCGACAACAAATTGCCATAGATGTTGATGTTTAACTAGTACCTCTTAAGGTTCTTTTTTTAGTTCTTTTTAATACTTTTCTTCAAGCTGTGATTTTTTTTCCTTATATTTAGCATTAGGGATTTTTTTTCTTCAACTTATACTATCATTCTTCCTCTTTCCTTCATATCTCTCATCCCACTTCATCTCTATCTATAAAATCCCTTCATTGTCATCCCGCTTCATCTCTCTTTACAGAATACTCCATTCTTTCTTTTTTAATTGAGAAGTTAATGATTAAAAATATGTCATTTAATCTACTGTCACTCTTCAATTTTTTGATAGCTTTTCTTATTATTTCTTCCATAATGATTCTCATGAATGTGCATGAAAAGGAATGAAGAACAAAATTGATTTTTTTAATATTTCAGTATTTTGATTTCACAGAGCAACACTTTTTTTAAAGCATGTGAAAGAGAAAATTGAAGGGATTTTAGGTGATTAGAATTCAAAAGAATGGCCATTTTTTATTTGTGTCTCAAAGGTGAGTTTTTTTAGCCTTTTGTTTCTTCATACTCTTTCTTACTTTACTTGTGATTCGAAATTTCGTTGTTGAATGTTGTGTCTGTGCTTATTGTATGGTTCTATTCTCTTTACCTTAATTGAATTAGTCGATTAGGTCTTTAGTTAATTCAAGTTTCTTTAGCTGATTCAAATAGTTTTTTAGCCAATTAGGTCTTGAAGAAATCAAGTAGTACTAAATTATCGATACCTAGTATCTGAAATCTCTGCATCATCAAAGGGGAAAGAGGTTGAGTGAATGATTAGTTCATTTAGGACTTGTTTCAAACCTGTGATTAGTTCATTTACATCTTGTTATTTTCTTATAATGCAATACAACAACGATAAGAGTATATACGCCTTGAGGTGGGCGTATTGATTAAATTAGTGATTTTTTGTGTTTTTTTAATGGTTTTATAATTTGTCTTATTTAATTTTTGCATAGGGACATGTTGAAACGCAAGTGCTGGTTAGGGATCCAAAGGATAAAATTTGTAAAGCCATTGAGAACCAACATGCAGATTTGCTTGTGATGGGGTCTCGTGCTTTTGGCCCTATTAAAAGGTAATTAACTAACAAAAATCCTATTCTTTGCAAGCATTTGGGTAGTAGATTAACATATTGCCTTCTATTCATGATCTAAAGTCACTTAAGTTTAATAAAATCTAGGAAATATTTTTATCATTACTTTAATTTGTGTAAACAATAAATAAATCTTATAAAAGATATACATCTTAAAAATTATTTTTAAAGACAAATATATTAAATTTAAAAGTTATATTTTTACTTGAAATAAGTATCATAATATCAATACTAAACATAATTATTTTATTGATATTTTTACTTGAAAGAAGTATCATAATAGATAATTATCAAGTACAGCCAATGGGTATGTTTGTTTATTGAAGATAATATTGTACTCATTTAAGTCGTTGGTATGCTTGGGTTAATACAAATTGAAGTTAAGACAACTCATTGCATAAGATAATCACACTTCTAAATTTTAATTACTTAATGAATACCCCTATTAATTTCTGTATCTAGATTGTATGCTTTCTTGATTATAAAATCTGTGATGTAGTAGTTGAGGCTAGTGGCAATTAGAATTTAGAATTAGCGCCATCTTTTTTAGTCATCAATTTGTTTGTCTTTAAATTTTCAAATTGTTTATGATTTGTTCATTAATTATTCAAATTAAAAAACTTGGAATATGGTTTAACTTTTTGCCAAGGAGATTATAAATTCTTCTTGTTATGACGTTTTTATTACTTTGGTTTTAACTTTTCTTATATGAAGTTGTTGTTATTGACTGATGCAAGTCGGTTTAAGCCAGCACAGTCAACTTTCTTATGCTTTCATTCCCAACATCTTTGTATTGTTATATTAAATCAATATTATGTAATTTTTTTTATTTGACATAACACATTATAATATTGCAGCTTAAACAAAGTGTACACATGAGAATAATCACAAACAATGTGCCTGCAAATTTGTCATGTTCTGATTCTGTTGTTAAAAAAATTATTGTCTTGTTCATATCCATTTTAACTTATTTTAATAAGGATGGTAGTATAATATTTTGTATTGCCTTAGGCTTTTCTCCCTGTTCCTTTTTTTTGGCTATTGGTTTTGGTCTGTTTGGTGCATTTGTTTCCTTCTTGGTGGCCATTATTGGGAGTTTGTCTTCATTGCTAGCAGCTGTTCATTTCAACCAGAGCTGGTTTCTTGGTTGGGGTTCTTTTTAGTTGCAGGGTCTCCGAGTTTTGCTTTTGGTTCCCAATTTCCAAAAAAGCAGTTTGTGTTATGGGCTGCTATTTTTTCCTATATCTTAGGTTCTTATATTTATTATTTTGCTGTTCCTTGGGTTTGTGTTTTAATTTTGTTAGGCAGTTGATTTTAATTTGTTTGTTCTTTGTTGCTAAATTTTGTTAGTGCAACCTTTCTTTGTTTTTCCTAGTTAATACTAATTTTACATCTAAATTATTTGAAATGTTTCATTTAGTTTTAATGTTTCATTTAGTTTGAAATTTAGACAATCTCATTCTCTTATATTTATTTTATTGTTTTCTAAATGTTTGATTTAGTTTTAATTGTCACTTTAGTATGAAAAATGAGAATGTAAGTACATTCTCTTTATTAAATTTCAATTTCTTTTCTTATATGCTTTAAGTGAACAAGAACTAATATTAATTGTGTTATTTTCAATTAATTTCTTTTGTAATGACCAAAATAGGAAAACTGAACCATGTAATTTCTTTGATAAATGCTGCATGTTTTCTTATAATGTATTGCTCTTCTATTTACATATATATTAGGTATTAAAGGCTTCCAAATAACATTTTTTTCTTTTTTCCTATGCTCATCTGTTTTTTTTATTTTCTGTATATAACATTTCAATTGTAGCCTTGAATTCCCTTTTTAACATCTATTGCTTGGTCCATTCAAGTTATTTTCTGTTATTATCAGGAATATGTTTGAGGTTGATTGACCTGTAAAATATTGTGTTGTTTTCTTTGTCTAAATCTGGAAGAATTGAAATAGAAAATAGCTTACTGACATGATTTTTCTTTGCAGGTTCTAGTGAATAGAAGCATTTCTAATACCAACATTGCATTTACTCTAGCTCATGTTCAATGCAAAGAAGGTAATTATTTATGTTCTTTACCTAGAATCTTATTTCTTGTGGAATTAAGTATAAAAATATATCTAGACATTTTTTTAATATCTATGATATGTAATTATAATTGCATAAAAACCAAACTTCAAAAATGTAATAATTCATCATCCAATTCAAACTATATAACATGCAAAGGTACGTATTTTTAAGATGTAGTTAGTCATTATCCAATTTTATTTCTTTTCAATTTCAATTGTACAATAAATATTTCTTATAATAAGTAGGCGTACACTTGTGATATATATTTCCATATGTTGATATTTTAATTGGTCAATTAATTGGTGCAAGAAGAAGAAAAGAAAAAGGAAAAAGGCTAAGAAAAGGTTAAAAGCTAGAAGAGGTGGAGATAGACAACGATAATTGTAAACACCTTCATCAATTGCATTTATTATAGATATGTCAAAAAGGAAGTTCGTGCGAGTAGCATTGATTTGTGGGGTTAATGCACGACATAATCCTTTCAGTATAGCACTTGCAAAGAAAGTAGGAGAGGGACAACGATCAGTACAAACATCTCGTACTAATCAAGTTAATGGCTCAAGTATAAAGAATGTGTTCTTTTTGATATGCAATTAACAATTATATGTATTTGTAAATAGCTATTTTTGATATGCAATTAACAATGATATCAATTTTTGTGGTTTATTGTTAAAATAGTAAAATTTTTATATTAATTTAAGCAAAAGTAATTTTAATTAAGTAAGATATTATTATGTTTAGACAAGTGCTAATTAGCTATAAAGTAGCTGTAAAAAAATTCAAGCTAATTTTGCTACAATTTAGCTGCAACAAAATTGAAGCTAATTTTGTGAGAATTTAATAGCGAGCATTTAGCGACAAATATTTTATCACCAAATGATTATGAGATAGAGAAAAGTGAGTAAAACAGTGACAAAAATACTTCCTTGCAAAATATTTAGCGACAAAAATGTAATTGCAAAATTCATGCTAACATTTAGCGAGGATAATTTTCACGCTAAATTTTGCAATAAAAAAATTGGTTGCAAAACTGCTTGCTAAATTTTAGCAAGGAATTAATCATTAGCAACAAAATTATATCCTTGCTAAAATGTAGCGACGACATTTGTCGTCGCCAAATTCTGCTAAGACGACTTTCATTACAAAATTTTTTTCGTCGCTAAATCCTCACTAAACAGATTTAGCTATAAAAAAGTATCAATTAGCGAGGACTTTTTTCCTTTCTATTTTGTGTTTTTTTTGTAGTGTACATGTATGTAAATATTTATCTAGTTTGCAAATTTTGAGTTGTATAAGCTTATTTTTGTAAAGATATCAGTAAATGTATGCTTCTATGATCTAAAGCAACTAACATATGATATGCACACTTAAGTACAAATAAGTAAAACATAAGAATAGTTGTAGTAATCCCTAAAATGCATATGATATATATATACTAGGTGAAGAGTATTATAAACTTGTATGGTGCTAGTATGTTTGCATAGCAAAAAGAGATATAATATGTGAATAACTATAGTAACACCAAATTGATATGTATGATAACTAGCATGATGATGTGTTAGTATAATAGAAGTATGCTCGATGGCATTTTAACATAGTAAAATTGATTAACAATGCATGACACAATAATATGGTTATGTTAATAGAATTAGGGTGTCACAATTTTGTATCAAAGCCTAGGTTTAGTCTTTTTCGGTTAAGAAAATTCTAGAATTCTATTATATGATATAATGCGGTGTTGGCTTGATCCAGAAATCCTTGTTTCCTTATAGATAATAAATGGAGAATTTTAGGTTTGCTATAAAAGAATCAGCTAAAAGCAATTTATCGGTTAGAACGAATCATTCCAATACTGAATCTTCATCATCTAATCAAAATGAGATTCTTGTGGCTATCCTTAGTGAAGCACTATTAAAAATTTCTCAGGACATGGCCTAAATTCTTCAAAGGATGATGGTACCTGAACCCCCAATATCTGAGATTAGGAAGTATAGAGCATAAGAATTTTTGGGTATTAATCTAGAGCAGTATGCAGAAGCTAAAGTCTGGTTGGAAAAATTAGAAAGAATTTTTGATGAGATTAATTGTCCAGCTAATCATAGTGTCTTATGTTGTGTCCTTACTCAAAGAAGCAGCCGATGTTAGTGGAAATTGGTACTAAAATAACCCCAGTTACCAGATCCACTTACAAGGGAATTTTTCCAAGCGTAATTCAGAAAAAAGTATGTTACTGAGGCATAAAAAGAAGAGAAATTAAAATAATTTTTAAATTTAAGGCAGTAAGTTATGTCTGTGGCTGAATATGGGAAGCAATTCAGTCATCTATGTAAATATGTTCCTGTCTCGATGCTGACAGGAGCTTTTAAATGTAGATAGTTTGAAGATGGCCTGAATGATTGGATCAAAGAAAAACTAATTATACCTACATCCTTGTAATTGGTGGAATCCTATCAACTTGCCTTAGCAACTTGTCTACATCAAGGCAGGCCAACACTAGTTCATAGATGTTGATGTAGGGATTTTTGATTAACCTTCTATAAATTGCTTTAATATGTTTAATATGTATAAAAGTTTATATAGTATATGTATATCATATGAATAGATGTTAATGTAATAAGCTCGTTAGAAAATTGTTAGTATGTGAATGCATATAGGAGCTAGAATGCTCATATATATATTAGATGGAATGTTGAATGCTATGCATGGCAATGAATAGATTAAGGTAGTTGTATATAGCATGAATATGATAAATGGCTTGCATGATGAGTGATTATACATATGTAATTAAAGTAATTGAAGTTGTAAGAAACACCTAATTAATATACAGGTTGTTTGATTAAATGGATCATGTGATATGATTAATGTTGATTTAATTAGGTCAATAACCTACTATTATATAACTAAAATGTATGATATAATATATGATAAAGGCACTAGATTTAGGGTGCTTCAGGGGTACTTGTAGAAAGCTTACAGATGCATGTTTTAGGTGTGGTAGCACTGATTGCTTCTTGGCAAATTGTCCTTAGAGGCAAGAGCAAGGGCAAATATAACAAGGTTAGGAAGCTTCTAATGCACCCTCATTTGGTAAAGGCCGAGGTAGAGGGCTTGGAGGATCACTACCTAAGAATATTTCTAAAATAGTTGATCGGCATACAACCCTAATTATTCCTGGTCGAGCTTATGCCATGAAGGCTCGTAATGATCGAGATGCTCTACAGGTAATAGTCAATATTTTCTCTCTCTTTGACTCTGATATTCACACACTTATCGATACTGGTTCCACTCATTCCTATGTTGCATTAGGGATATGGGTAGAAATATGTCAATCGCACATGAATTGAATTATGATATTTATGTGACTAACCCATTGGGGCACAACATTTGTGTTAACAAAGTTTCTAAAGAATGTCCCATTTTGATCGAAGGGTAAGAATTTCTAGCTGATCTTATTGAGTTACCATTTTGGGAATTTGATGTTATAATTGGTATAGATTGGCTTTCAATGCATCATATAGTGCTTAATTATTGGGAAAAGATAATGACACTTAAAGATGTTGATGGGAAAAAAGTTATAATGCAGGGTATTCAAACTAAACCTTTAGCTAATGTGATATCTACTTTGCAAGCCAAGTGATTTCTTAGAAAGGGATGTGAGGTATTTTTGGCTTTGGTGCTTGATTCAATTAGGGAGAAAGGAAAGCTTTAGGATATACCAGTGGTGAATGAATTTCCTAATGTATTTCTAGAAGACTTACCTAGTCTTCCACCTGATAGAGATATAGAATTGTCTACAGAAGTTCTACTGGGTATAACTCCTATTTCTAGGGCATCGTATTGGATGGCCCTAATGGAATTAAAGGATTTAAAGGTTTAGTTACAGAAATTACTTTTTATTAGGCCTAGTGCATCACCTTAGGGTGCACCAGTTCTTTTTGTTAAAAAGAAATATGGTACTATGAGAATGTGCATAGACCACAGGTAGCTCAATAAAAGTGAGAGTGAAAAATAAGTACCCATTACCTAGAATTGAAGACTTGTGTCATTAGTTGCAAGGTGCTGGAGTATTTTCAAAAATTGATTTGCAATTGGGGTACTATCAACTTTTGGTGAAAGATGTGGATGTTCCAAAAACCATATTTAAAACCTAGTATAGGCATTACGAATTCCTAGTCATGCCATTTGGGTTAATAAATGCACCGACTACTTTTATAGATCTAATGAATAGGGTATTTAGACCCTATCTAGACCAATTTTATGTTGTATTCATTGACGATATTTTGGTCTATTCTAGAAATGAAGCTAAACATACTGAAATCTTGAAAATTGTGTTATAGACATTAAGGGAATATTAGTTGTATGCCAAGTTGAGCAAATATGACTTTTAGATTAGGGAAGTTTCTTTCTTTAGCCATATTGAGGCTATTTTGAATTAGAGACCACCTTGAAATGTATCTGAAGTGAGAAGTTTTTTGGGTTTTTCAGGGTATTATTGTCATTTTGTCAAAGGGTTTTCGGTTATTACTTCACCACTAACTAAATTACTAAGAAAGAATATCAAGTTTGATTGGACTAGTAAATGTCAAGCCTATTTTGATCAATTGAAGGTGATGTTAATAGAGGCCCTAGTTTTAACACAACCGGTGTTAAGTAAAGAGTATGCTATGTACAGTGATGCTTCCAGAATTACTTTAGGTTGTGTATTAATGCAAGATGCTAAAATGGTAGCCTGTGCATCTAGGCAATTAAAATTGAATAAACAAAACTACCCTACACATGATTTAGAATTGGTTGCAGTTGTGTTTGCTTTGAAGATTTAGCAGCATTACTTTTATGGGGAAAATGTAGAATTTATACATATTATAAGAGTCTTAAGTATTTGTTCACTCAAAAGGAGCTTAATTTGAGGCAGTACAGATGGTTAGAATTGTTTAAAGATTATGACTGTATGTTTGATTACCATCCAGGTAAAGCTAATGTGGTAGCTGATGCCTTAAGTTATAAGATGATGGAAACTATGATGTTACAATAGAGTAGATGGAAATTTGCATCAGATGGTGCTTTGATAGCTCAGCTAAAGGCTAGACCTTATGTGAGACAGGCAATGATAGATGCTCAGAAAAATGATGTGAAGTTATAATAAATGGTGCAATCAATACATGAAGGAAATCAGTTTGAGTACTCAGTCAAGGAAGATGGGAGTTTGTTTTACCAGAATAGGTTATGTGTTCCAAATGATAAAGAATTGAAAAGAACTTTGTTGCTTGAAGCTCACTTTGCAATGTTCACTATGCATCTTGGTGGGAACAAAATGTCTCAGGATTTGAAGCATTATTATTGGTGGCCTAGTATAAAGAAGGATGTAGTGGATTATGTTTCTAAGTGCTTGACTTGTCTATAGGTGAAAGCAGAACACCAATTATCCTCAGGATTCTTGAATCCCATTCTAATTTCACAATGGAAATAGGAAGACATCACCATGGATTTGTTACAGGTTTGGCTCTCTCATAGCAGAAGTATGATGCAGTATGGGTAATAGTCAATAAGCTGACTAAATTAGCTCATTTCATGCCGGTTCAAACATATTACTCTATCAATAAATTGGCATAATTATATGTTAATGAGATTGTTCGATTGCATGGAATACTTGTGTCTAGAATTTCAGATAGAGATCTAAGGTTTACATTTAGATTTTGGCAAAGTCTACAACAAAACCTTAGGAACACAACTCAGATATAGTACAACTTTTCACCCTCGAATAGATGGTTAATCTAAGAAGGTTATCTAAGTGTCAGAAGATATGTTGAGAGGATGCACCATGGATTTTTCAGGAAGTTGGGATAGATATCCTGCCTTAATGGAGTTTTCTTACAATAACAGTTATCATATAAGTATTAAGATGGCACCCTATAAGGCTTTGTATGGTTGAAAATGTAGAAATCTAGTTTGTTGGATTGAATTATCTGAACATAGAATGATTGGTCTTGACATTGTTAAGGATACAGAGGAGAAAGTACAAGTTATCAAATTGAGATTAAAAGCAACGAGTGACAGAAAAAAGTCTTATACAGATTTAAATAGAAAGGACATTGAGTATCAAGTGGGTGATAAAGTGTTCTTGAAAGTGTCTCCTTAGAAAAAAGTACTTAGGTTAGGGAAAAAGGGTAAATTGAGCCTGAGGTACATTTGTCCATGTGGAATCCTTCAAAGATTCGGACTAGTAGCATATAGATTGGCTCTTCCTATGGAATTAGCAAAATTACATGATGTGTTTCAAGTGTCGATACATCAAATATACTATTTGGATGAATCCCATATACTACCAGTATAAGGTATTAAGGTTCAACCAAACTTCGCTTATGATGAGAAACCAAATGAGATTTTGGCTAGAGAAATCAGACAGTTGAGGAGTAAGCATATTCCTCTTGTTAAAGTGCTTTGGCAACATCATAGTGTTCAAGAAGTAACTTGGGAACTGGAGGCAATCATGAAAGAACAGTATCCCCAACTGTTTGAAATAGGTATGAATTTCAAGGATGAAATTCTTTAAGGGAGAGAGAATTGTAAGACCCCAACCTTGATCCTATTAGATATATACATGATCAAATGAAATAATTATTGATTAATGTTTAATAGAGCATTAAAAAGTATGATTAGAGTTATAATAGGGGCAAATTATAATTTTATACTATGTTGTTAAGTGAATTTTAAGTCATGTTTAAATTAGGGGTTAAATTAAAAACAATAAATATGACTTTATGGATGATTATTAAAGAAAGAAATTTAAAAGGGATAGCTTTTTTAACATGCAAAAAAGAATAAGGGAGTTAATGGAAATTTTTACACTCTCTTTTAAATTTTAGGATTTGCATGTAGGAGAGAGAAATTTCTTTGTGATTCTTTGATGAGAAGGACGAAATTTAAGGGGGAGATTTAGATTTTTCTTTAACTCTTCTCTTTCTATACTAATTTTGGAGTTCTCTCTAATCTCCTATAAGATTCCTCACTCTAGTTGATCAATACAAGGGTTTTAAGTTGAATTTGTTAAGGTAATGTGCTCCTACTTTCATCTCCATCATCTTCTTCTTTAATTATTTGTTTTTATTAGGGGAAATTGTGAAGAAGAAAAGAGTGGAAAAAACAATGGCAAAGAGGAGATAAAGGAGTGAAGGAGGCTTGTTGTGGAATTTGGCCAAGGTAAGGATTTTAAGAGCAAATTCTATTTTGCATGTGTTATTATCTGAATGTAAATATGTTAAATGATGTGTAATTTTGGCTAGATTGATAATAAAGAAGATGGTGTTCATGGTATAAAAGCGGAATGAAAGAAAGAATAATTAAATCGTTGAAATTATGATTATTAATCTTGAACCAGTTTCTATATTTTTAGCATATCACGAGTTATACAACTCTAATTTGGGTAATCCTAGTTTTTGATTACCTCTAAGATATGTACCTACAATTTTGTAGAAGAAACTTGATGTTGATTCTGCTCCTATGTAGTTGTTATTTTAACTTGAAGTTCAAAATGAACTACTATCTAGCTGTAGAGGTCAGGTTACTGTATTTTTAAAATAATTCTTTGTAGAGAAGTCTAATTTCCATGAGATAAATTTCTACACAAACTAAACATATAGTAGAACAATTTTTGTGGAGGAATGCTGGTTTTATTATGTGCCCATTTTCCTCTACGAATTTTCTAACTTGAAAGTAAAATTGATTTGGATATGGTGAATTGTTGTCTAGTGTCAATGAGCAGGTTGTAGTATTTTGGATGTAACTCATGCTAGAAAGGTCAAAATGCTATGGGACAAAGTTTTTGAAAAACTAGACTTATAAGAGTACAGCTCTCATGAATAAATGTTTGTTTAATTCTGCACCTATTTTAATCCATGAGTTTTTCAAAGTGGTCACACAAACTATTTTTGAAAAACAAATGTACTTTCAAGTGGTCTATTATGATCGGGTTATAACTCATAATTTAATTGTCTAAATGGAATGGCATTTGAAACGTGCTAAACTAGAGACATAAATATTTGTTTTTTTAAAAGATTTATTTGGTTAATTTAGCCATTTAGTATGGCAAAATTTAGATGCAAAAAAGAATTGAAAATCTGCCTACCCTATTTTCTATAAGCTAATTTTTTATGTATAAATGTACTACAAGTAATTATATTATTTTTACAACAATTTGATCATAAGATAAGGACGTTACTTGTTGTATAATTATAGGTAAGAATAATGATATTATAAATTTATACATGACTATGGGTCTTATATATATATATATATATATATGAGATGTATGATAATACCATAAAATAGAGTTTTATGTATATATGACTTGAGGAAACATACTGTGCAACAAGCCTATGAACTAGCATATTGATTATTATTTATTTGAATGGATATGAATATGCTTATATCTTGATGCTTACAAGTTGTCATGTGAAGGTAAACAATCACAGCATTAGGTAATTATAATTACTTTTATTGATACTTGAGATTGATTATACATACATATATATGAGTTTGTGTGTTTTCATATATGATAGTATATGTGTAAGACTACACAATAAAGCTCAAGCATGAAAAGATAATTGAAAAGTATATGAACACCATTAATGCTTGCAAATATAGTTCAATTATGGATAGATAGGTGCTTATAGGGATTGAGTCGCAGCTGCTACCGTCTGGCCCTATTTAGGTCTACCGTTGTCCCTATTTGGGACTACTATTTGATCCCATTTGGATCCACCAAAATTAATACCTATGGGTATTTACATGACTCCTACCTATAGGTATCTACCATTCCCGTTATCTAGTTTCGAAACTTAGGCAGGCTAAGTACTGTTATGGTTATACATACAATATTTGAATCAAAGTATAAATATTCAAAGGTTATCGATTAAGGATATGATTTTCCCTAATTATGGTTGTAATTATTACTTTAGTACATGTCTCAGGAACATAAATGCTTAGATGTTATTCATGTACTATATGATTACAGTAAATGTCATCAATGCATCAATTTTATAAAGCATAGATTATATTAATCATACATAAAATTTATGCATGTTGGGTTACATAATGAGCTTGGTTATCTTATTGACTGTATTCCTGGTTACATTTCCATTAGTAATATAATATTGTTACTATGAGCTTATAATATGATAGTGATGTATGTTGAGTGAGCTTGTCGATGTCCATTGTGAGTGGTCATCCATCATAAATTGTTCCCCACTAAGCTCTATAGCTTAGCACAGGTTATTTTCATCCATGTAGGCTTAAAAGATAAGACTTTTGCTCAAAAACATTCTCTACATCAGTAAAGGCCAACATAAGTTTGGAAAGAAGTTGATGTAGGGATTTCTTAATGTATATTTTGTATAATTTTGCATTAACAGTTATATGTATGTAATTATGTATCTTGTTTAGGCATGTTGAGCTATATGAGCTCATTTTTGTAAAGATATTAGTAAATGTTTGCCTGTATGATCTAAAGCAACTAACATATGATATGCACACTTAAGTACAAACAAGTAAAACATGAGAATTGTGGTAGTGATCGCTAAAATACATATGATATATATATACTAGGTGAAGAGTGCTAGAAACTTGTATGGTACTAGTATGTTTGCGTAGCAAAAAGAGATATAGTACGTGAATAACTATAGTAACACCTAATCGATATGTATGATAACCAGCATGATGATGTGTTCACATGATCAAAGTATGCTCGATGGTATAATAACATAGTAAAATTGGTTAGTAATTCATTACACAGTAATATGGTTAGGTTAATAGAATCAGGGTGTTACATTCTTATGCCTTACTTTTAACTAAGATGAACCCAACTCACCTCAGCAGCTCTTTTTTTAAATATGGCTTCACAACAAGTTACAGCTATTATTTGAACCTTGACCTTGAGTTAGAGCTATACAGATCTACCCTATGAGGCTTGTCATGACTAGGCATCTTCAGCATGAGTTCCAGTCAGTTCAGGACATTGTTGATTGGCTTGGTCATTCCATAGATGCCGATATTAGGTTTAGGTGTCCCTAGTTACCTTTTACCTCAATGGCCATAGACAAAGAGTCAGGATGTGTTCCTCTATGTGGACTTCATCGAGCTACCTTTTATGTCTCTGTCCAATGTGTTAGCTAGTTAAGAGGTAGGCAGGACATTGTTAGGTGACCTTTGGGCTTTCATAGAGGCATACTTGCTGCTTAGTTTGTGATGGAATATTTTCAAAAGATTTGGACTCAAATTCTAGTAAGGACCACTATTTCTAATATGGATGCCTACAATTTCACTACCTCTGACTCATACAAGTAGTGAGTCACTAGTCCAGCTGCTGACAACAGACTTTTTTACCTAAGTTATCTGGATGGGGAGAGAGAGATATGATATTGATAGATTACATTAGAAACTTTCATAGATGATGTTTTTTCTTTTAATGAACATATGATAGAAAACGTTTCTTTCAAATACTTAGATGACATTTATGAATACATGCATGACATTTCATTTCTAATTTCAGTACACATGATCAATATTTGACTTTATCTCAATGGCACATATTATTCAATCTCAAAATGAAACTCTACAAGCATTATAACTCCTACCATCAATTAGCCCTCTTGGGTTTTCTTGATTGATTATTTTCTCTCAGCCTCCAATTTTTGTCGAGGATGCCTTTTTTTGGTTTTCACCTTAGCGAGGAGCCTAGTTTTGCAAGGCTACCATTTTTCAGTTTCGACCCGTGGGGAATTTATTTTTTTCTCTTTTAGTCTTTAGCCATGAAACTTTTTGAATTTGTCGACATTCATAGGTTATCAGAATTTATTGCCATTGCTATCTGAAAAAATAGCAGCACCCTTGGATAACAGCTTCTTAAGCACAAAAGGTCCTTCCTATGTGGGCCTAAATTTGCCTCGGATGTCTGGAATCCCTAGCCTCGTCCGTTTGAACACTAAGTCTCCTTCAATTAAAAGGTGTTTCCTGGTTTTTTTCCAAATGAATGGGCCAACCCATTCTGATAAACTTGATTGTGATAATATGCCCTCATTCTTTTCCCATCAAGAAAAATTAAGTTGCGATAGTCTCTACCTAGCCCATTTTATTTTTGGTATCTCTGACTTTAGAATTACTCTCAAAGACTGGTGCTCATTTTCTATCGGCAATACTATTTCTGATGGAATATAACATGGCATATACATGATGATCATGCAGCAGAAAAATAATAAAATTGATCATACATACCCCGACAATCCATAATAAGAATCGAAAACATGCAATTTTAGGATTTTAAAACTTACAATCTTAGATGCACTTTAAATCTTTATTTTGATGATGAGCAAATACGATGAACTTATATGCTTCAGATCTTGATCACTAATGCCAAAGAAACAGCCTTTACGCCACTCTTCTCTATGTTCACACACACAATTACAATGAAGGCTTAAAACTTAGAGTGCTAGCTCTATGTTTAAAATATTTGGCAATGGGAATAGATTGAAGCCACAAGATCTGATCTTGTTCTTCTTTTAGGTTGCTATTGCTAACCAAGAACATAAGAGAACAAGAAAGAATTCTTTCCCCTTTTGTAGTTTGGCCAAGAGTGAGAGAGAGCAAGAAAAATGCCTAGGGTTTTTATTTATTTTTGGTTCATAAATATATATCTCTTATTTAGGTCAAGTGTGAATGTCAAAATTTACTATCTTTAGGTAGTAAATTCAGCCTCCATTACTTCCTAATTAAGTGACATATATTAAATCAAATTCCTTTAAATTTTAAATTCAAATTAATTTAAAACAAACATAAGACATTTAATCAAAACAAATCACTTTATTAGGGATTTATTGTTGCCAAAATTCCTTAGGATTCTACCTTGGATTTTCGGTCACATTATCTCCCATTCAATTAATTTATTTTGATATAAATAAAATTTAGGATTTAATACTCAATTAACTTAATTAATCTAAGATAATTAATTAATTGAAATTAAATCTACATAGGCCGAATTTCCCTCTCTCATAGACCAAGGTCTAATTAGCAATTTTAATACCCATTACATACATTAATTTGACTTTAAATAAAAGCCCAAATTAATGCCCAATATTTTATTTAAATATTTTAAGCCTAATGCTTTGTGTGCAATCCTATAGCTCCATTTAATATTGACAATGAATTAATAAATTAATCCAAAGGCTATATATATTCTCTAGCAAGATATTATAGCATTCAAAATTAAATGAAAATGCAAATGGCCTTTAGTGACCTAATGCAATTTTGCATAGTCCCTTACCCTTAAATATCAGAATTAATATAAGGCATGGAATTAGTCATCCTTATGTATATTAATTCCTTTCTTGATATTCCAGTGACACTGAACTCTCAGATAAATAACGATTACTCATTATTTCATCTCGATATTGCCATACACTTCTCAGTTCACTAATCAAGTGGCCGGTGATATTTTCTCTCTTCTCGAAAGGGATAATCCCTTCACTTCTCTCATGCTTTCTAACATGGATCAGTGCATACCCAAGCATACCCATACTTGTCACCCTGTTACGAGCACGTTAGGTGTATGTCAAAGTACACAGTAATTCACAAAGAGTTTCATAGAGATTTTAGGTCTAAGAACTCCGATGCAAAACTTGTACATGAGAAACACTTATGACTTGTACCATATAGTGTTCTCATGAATGAATCGAATTCGGATACCATATTCTAAACATGTATTTATGATCTCTGATTGACACTCTTGTCCTTATGATCCATAAGACAAAACTCAACTTATCAGAGAGAGCATACTAGCCTTAATTCATTTGTTATTCCCATAATAATGACTAACTAGGGATATTCAGAATGAAGTCTCTATTGTTTCAAGGTCTTACAACCATGTGCCTTACACATGATAACTTAAACCGAAATAACATTCTTGGATAGTTTTATTAATTGATATGCATTGGAATACAATAGATAAAAAAATGCCTCATTTATTAAATTAAATGCTTTATAACAATGTATTGGGGCTAGGACTTACACTAACAATCTCCCACTAGCATTAGTCCTAATTGGGGGCTAGGGCTTACACTAACAATCTCCCACTAGCACTAGTCCTAATTGGGCATAGCCCTATGACTGAATTCTCTCAAATGAACTTCGTGTAGATTTGGACGCAACCGTTTCGTCAAAGGATCTGCTACATTATCTTCACTTGCTATCTTGCTAACCTTGACATCCCCACAATCAATGATCTCTCTGATCAGGTAGTACCTCCTGTGTATGTGTTTGGATTCCTAGTGTGACCAGGGCTCCTTAGCCTGTACGATGGTCCCGTGTTGTCATAGAAAATTTATAATGGATCTAGGATGATTGGGACCACTCCTAATCCAGAAATGAAATTTCTAATCCAAATAGCCTTTTTTGTAGCCTCACTCGGTGCAATATACTCAGATTTTGTAGTTGAGTTGGCAACAGTCTTTTGCTTCGAGCTTTTTCAATTGGCAACACCACCATTCAAAACAAAAACAAACCCAGATTGCGATCTTGAATCCTGAGTGCTGGTCTGAAAAGCAGCATTGGTATAACCTTGTATGACGAGCTCTTCTTGACCATCATACACCAATAAGTGATCTTTAGTCCTTCGTAGGTACTTTAGAATCCCCTTTACAGCAGACCAGTGCTTCTCACTAGGGTCTTGCTGAAACCTACTGGTTATACTCAGTGTATGAGTAACATCCAACCTAGTACATAACATAGCATACATGATAGATCTAATAGCAAATTCATATGGGATTCTACTCATGTTGTCCCTTTCCTCTTTGGTTTTAGGGCACCGTTCTTCAGTTAAAGGAACTCCCAAAGCCAAAGGTATGTACCCTTTCTTTGAGTCTCCTATGCTAAAATGTTTTAGTACTTTGTCTATGTATTTTTCTTGACTTAGTCCCAAAAGCCGATTCGATCTACCTCTATAGATTCGAATGCCAAGTATTGTCTCGGCTTCACCTAAGTCTTTCATTGAGAAACACTTCCCCAACCATTGCTTAACCATTTGCAATGTTGGAATGTCATTCCCAATGAGAAGGATTTTGTCCACATATAGGACAAGAAATACTATTATGCTCCCACTAACCTTCTTATACACATAAGGCTCATCTTCATTCTTAACGAAGTCAAATTCTTTGGCTGCCTCATCAAAATGAAGATTCCAACTTTGAGATGCTTGCTTTAATCCATAAATGGATTTTTAAAGCTTGCAAACCTTCTTAGGATGCTTGGAATTGACAAAACCCTCAGGCTGTGTCATATACACATCCTCAAGTAAATTTTCATTGAGCAAAGTAGTTTTGATATCCATTTGCCATATCTCATAATCATGATATGCAGCTATGGCAAGCAAGATCCTAATGGATTTGAGCATGACTACAGGCAAAAAGGTCTCATCATAGTCTACACCATGAGTTTGCCAAAAACCTTTTGCTACTAGTCTACCTTTGTAGGTCTTATCAGCTTTGAGTTTGAATAGCCACTTGCATTCAATTACCTTAGCATCTCCCAGTGGATCAACCAAGGTCCAAACCTGGTTATCGTACATTGATTGCATCTCGGATTTCATGGCTTCAAGCCAGTTTTTCGAGTCTGGGCTCTTAATAGCTTCTCGATAGGTAGTAGGATCCTCACGGTCTACTAATTCAATAATGTTACTGTTGGTGATTAGAAATCCATATCTCTCAATCTCCCGATGTACGCTATTGGACCTTCTAGGTTTTTGTGTAATGGGTTCTTGTTCCACAACTGGTTGTGAACTTGATCCCATTTCCAACCCATCCTCTATGGGAGTTTGTGGCACTCTAATTTCTCCAAGGTTTACTTTACTCCCACTGTCTTTCGTAAAAAGGAACTCCTTTTCCAAGAAAATAGCCTTGCAAGCAACAAATACTTTGTTCTTGGCTTGTGAGTAAAAGTAGTATCCCTTTGTTTCTTTGGGATAATCCACAAACAAGCAGACAGTGGATTTGGACTCTAGTTTATCATTTGTTAATTTCTTAACATGTGCTTTACAACCTCAAATCCTAAGAAATGACATATTGGGTTCTTTCCCAGTCTATACTTCATATGGTGTCTTCTCAACTGCTTTAGTTGGAGTACGATTTAGTAGAAATGCAGCAGTTTCTAATGTAAAACCCCAAAAAGAGATAGGAAGATTTGGTTCACTCATCATTGATCGAACTATGTCCAACAGAGTTCGATTTCTCTTTTTGAATACACCATTCCATTGTGGTGTTCCAGGAGGAGTGAGCTGTGAAATAATACCACACTCCTTTAGATGATTGTCAAACTCTTGGCTTAAGTATTCGCCACTTCGATCTAATCGAATGGCTTTTATACTTTTGCCAAGTTTTTTTTCTACTTCATTTTTAAACTCTTTGAATTTCTCAAAAGTTTTAGCCTTGTACATCATTAGATAGATGCAGCCATATCTACTGAAGTCATCTGTGAACATCACAAAGTAGCTAAAACCACCTCTAGCTAGTGTACTTAATGGTCCACATATATCGGTACGTATTAGTTCCAATAAGTCATTAGTCCTCTCACATTTCTTGTTAAAATGATTTTTTGTAATTTTACCATGCAAATATGGCTTGCATATGTCATAAGATTCCAAGTTGAATGACCCAAGCACTCCAGATTTGTAGAGTCTTGAAATGCATTTTTAGTTTGCATGACCTAAATGACAATGCCAGAAGTAAGTAGGGTTCAATTCGTTTGATTTAACCCTTTTTGTATTAATGTTGCATATGGACTCTTTGTTTTGTAGATCAAGGATATAAAGGCCATTTTGCAACATGGCATTGCCATATGAAATGCCTTGGTGACGAATATGAACATTGCCATTATCAATAACAAAATCAAATCCATCCAAATCCAAACAAGAAATTGAAATAATGTTTTTGCTTATAGCAGGCATATAATAACAAATTTCAAATCTAAACAAAGTTCGAAAGGTAAAGTGAGTTGATAGTCACCTATCTCCATGGCAGCAACTCGTGCTCCATTCCCTATATGGAGGTCCACTTCATTCTTCCCAAGTAATCTCCTATTTCTTAGCCCCTGCACATTTGAACAAATGTGAGAACCACAACCGGTATCCATTACCCAAGTGGTAGAAATAGAAAGGTTAATTTCAACAACAAAAATACCAGAACTAGATGCCTTGGCTCCATTCTTCTTTTGTTCTTCCTTGAAGAGAGCACAATTCTTCCTCCAATGCCCTATCTTGTTGCAATGGAAGCATGTGCTCTCAATTTCCTTGAGCTTTTGTGCCTTGGACTTGGGTTGGGCTTGAGGTGCACTCCCATTTGACCTAAGCCGAGCCAGGTCATACTTGGGTTTTTCCTTTCCATTTCCCTTTCCCTTATCGGGTCCCTTCTTAATGCCCTCTTAAACTATAAGTATGAGATTAGTCTTTCGAATGTTCTCTTCAGCATTTTTAAGCATCCCATGAAGCTCAGTGACTATCTTGTTCATTGCATGCATGTTATAATTCATAACAAATGGATCATAATCATTAGTCAATGAACCCAAGATCAAGTCAGTGGCTAATTCCTTCGAGACTTGTACCTCAAGTTTCTCAAGAGTATTAAGATAGCCTTTCATCTTGAGTACATGGGTACTAACATAAGTACCCGCAGTCATCTTACAAGAAATTAAGGCCTTTGTTGTCACGAACCTCTCATGATGAGCTTGCTCTTGGAACATCTCTTTGAGGTGCACCATAATCGCATAAGCCTCTTGGTCCATGAATTGCTTTTGCAAGTTAGGCACCATAGTGGCCAACATCAGACAAGTCACATCATTTGAGTCGCTTTTCTTGGTCTCAAAAGTTTCCTTTTGAACAGCAGAGGAGTTCCTAGTAGGTTCTTCGGGCAAGGGTGCATCCAAAACATACGACTTCTTCTCTTGCTTAAAAATAATTCTCAAGTTTCGAGACCAGTCTATGAAATTGGTGCCATTCAGTTTTTCCTTTTCCAGGAACGATCGCAATGAAAAGTTGTTGTTTGAAGAAGCCATTTTCAATCTATAATAAAAACTTAGCAAGATTAAATGAGGTCTTATTTATAATCCCACAAACTGAATTAATATCCCTTTAAATAATTCGCGTTAGTGATTTAATGTGGACCAAGATCCACTTTTCACAACAACTTATTAGTCAAGCTGAACTTGTACACCTAACAAGTTAAGTTACTTAGGTAGGAAAACTCCAATCATGTCTCGTACATGATTCTTGGATCAAATGGGCTAACATCTTAAGATGTTATAACACAAACCCATTTATTAGTTGCCTAGGTCCGGGCATCCCTTTTCATGTTAAGTCCAACCTACATTCATAATCCATGCCTCACAAAGATAATTAGGCACATCTAGGACTCCTAGTCTATGTGACCGATGATCGATGCCTTGACATGTTTCGAATTAGGAAGGCAACTTTGAGACTTACTATTTTAGGGATTCATTTTATTACTGCTTACATGGCATACACTTTGTCATCCATTCATAGCATGCATATATATATATATATATATATATATATATATATATATATAATTGTATAAAGTAAAGCGTGACAAACATGGGCCCAAAAACCTACAACTAAGATTCTATACTATTACATAAGATCTTCGAGTTGGGCTTCTCCACTCCGGTGGGCTTCGTCTTGATTTACAAAGTCTTCAAATAAATTTTATACTAAGAAATAAATGGAACTTTTACAATAATACATAATGGCTCGTAGGCCATATTTAATTACAAAAACCCAGGGCCCATGAATGCACCATGCATATCCATTCATCACACAAAACAAGCAAATAAATATAGATAACATTCATGGATAAAACAAAGTCCAATTTTAATTAATTTAGCCAAGCCCATTAATGAAATTTATGTACTTGAACTTTTAAGAGAAGACCCCATGATGGGCCTGGTCCGAAGCCCAATGGACTAAATCCTCTTATTGAATAAGTTCTCTTAAAAGCCCAAAACACTAACTAGTTAGATTTATGCCATAAATCAACTCTAGTATAATTTCCAATTTTGCCATTTTTAATTTTATGTCATATAGCCCATAAACATTAAAAATACATATAATATGTTCTAACATGAATTAAAACATAAAATCATGAAGAACATATATCATACACGGCATTCATACTTAAACAAACAGACAACAATGAAACTAGTTGTTTAATGCTCATATAATGCCACAAAAATGCACAAACACTTAAAACGATTTTATGAGCCATTTAATAATTTAAATAAGGTCATAAACATTGAGTTAAGGTTCTGTTTAGAACTAATCTAAATGTTTTTTTTCCATTTTAATCAAAACAAAACAAAACAATGTTGATTAAATATGTAACAAACACAAACTAGTCATAGTTTTAAGTGATTTTAAAATTAATCAATTAAATTGTCATGGAACAGAATTAAAACCAATTTTAAAATATGTCTAGACCTGTTATTAATCTTTAAAAATCACTTACAAACATACCAAACATGTTTATACATTTAATTTTGAAAACTAGTTGTTAATTAAACACATATCATGCAAACTAGCACCTAGTTTCAAGATTAACATGTACCATCAGGTATTTATAATCAAATCCGACCATGAAAAGATCTAAGAACATATTAGGACAATATATTAACATGTCATAATAATTATAATACCTGTCTAATCATTTAAAATCATTTTTACACCAAAACAATGTAAAAAACTCAAAACAGAAAATTTCAACATTGCATGTTTTTAAATGAACGATTTTTGAATAAATATTTAATGCATCTAAAGCACTAAAATAAGCATTTTTAGGCTTTGATACCACTGATGGAATATAACATGGCATATACATGATGATCATGCAACGGAAAAAATAATAAAATTGATCATACATACCACGCCAATCTATAACAAGAATCGAAAACATGCAATTTTAGGGTTTCAAAACTTACAATCTTAGATGCACTTTAAATCTTGATTTTGATGATGACCAACAAATAGGATGAACTTATATGCTTCAGATCTTGATCACCAATGCCAAAGAAAGAGCCTTTACGCCACTCTTCTTTATGTTCACACTCATAATTACAATGAAGGCTTAAAACATAAAGTGCTAGCTCTAAGTTTAAAATATTTGGCAATGGAAATGGATTGAAGCCATAAGATATGATCTTGTTCTTCTTTTAGGTTGCTATTGCTGATCAAGAACACAAGAGAACAAGAAAGAATTCTTTCCCCTTGTGTATTTCAGCCAAGAGTGAGAGAGAGCAAGAAAAACACCTAGGGTTTTTATTTCTTTTTGGTTCATAAATATATATCTTTTGTTTAGGTCAAGTGTGAATGCCAAAATTTACTATCTTTAGGTAGTAAATTTAGCCTCCATCACTTCCTAATTAAGTGACATATATTAAATAAAATTCCTTTAAAATTTAAATTCAAATTAATTTAAAATAAACATAAGACATTTAATCAAAACAAATCACTTTATTAGGGATTTATTGTTGCCGAAATTCCTTAGGATTCTACCTTGGATTTTCGGTCACATTATCTCCCATTTAATTAATTTATTTTGATTCAAATAAAATTTAGGATTTAATACTCAATTAAATTAATTAATCTAAAATAATTAATTAATTGAAATTAAATCTACATAGGCCGAATTTCCCTCTCTCATGGATCAAGGTCCAATTAGCAATTTTAATACCCATTACATACATTAATTTGACTTTAAATAAAAGCCCAAATTAATGCCCAATATTCTATTTAAATATTTTAAGCCCAATGAATTAATAAATTAATCTAAAGGCTATATATATTCTCTAGCAAGATATTATAGAATTCAAAATTAAATGAAAATGCAAATGGCCTTTAGTGACCTAATTCAATTTTGCATAGTCCCTTACCCTTAAATATCAGAATTAATATAAGGAATGGAATTAGTCATCCTTATATATATTAATTCTTTTCTTGATATTCCAGTGACACTGAACTCTCAGATATATAATGATTACTCATTATTTCATCTCGGTATGGCCATACACTTCTCATTTCACTGATCAAGTGGCCAGTGATATTTTCTCTCTTATCGAGAGGGGTAATCCCTTCACTTCTCTCATGCTCTCTAACATGGATCAGTGTATACCCAAGCATACCCATACTTGTCACCCTGTTATGAGCACATTAGGTGTATGTCAAAGTACACAGTAATTCATAAAGAGTTTCATAGAGATTTTAGGTCTAACAACTCCGATGCAAAACTTGCACATAAGAAACACTTATGACTTATACCATGTAGTGTTCTCATGAATGGTTCAAATCCAGATACCATGTTCTAAACATGTATCTATGATCTCTGATTGACACTTTTGTCCTTGTGATCCATAAGATAGAACTCAACTTATCAAAGAGAGCATACAAGCCTTAATTCATTTGTTATTCCCATAACAATGATGGACTAGGGATATTTAGAATGAAGTCTCTATTATTTCAAGGTGTTACAACCATGTGCCTCACACATGATAACTTAAACTAAAACAACATTCTTGGATAGTTCTATCAATTGATATGCACATGAATACAATAGATAAAACAAATGCCTCATTTATTAAATTAAATGCTTTATAACAATGTATTGGGGCTAGGACTTACACTAACAGTTTCTACTCCATAAACCAGAGAAAATAAAGTCACTCCTGTTGATGTTCTAGCTATTCTGTAACCCCATTGTGCAAAGAGTATCTTATCAATCCAATCCTTGTAAGTCTGCACCATCCTGGCCAAAATCCTTTTTACATTTTTCTTAGCTACTTCAACTGCTTACTTCAACTGCTCTGTTTGCTTAAGCTCTGTAAAGAGAAAACTTGTGATGTTGAACCCCATATATAATAAGCATTTGTCTAGTTTCACCCAAGAATCGTAGCCCATTGTATGAGACCACATGATAAGGCAAACCATATCTGCATATCAGATTTTTCTTGATAAACTTGGCCATATTCTGTGCATTTACCTTTTTGAAAGATTCAGCTTCTACCCATTTTGTGAAGTAATTGATGGCTACTATGATAAATCTATATCCATTTGAGGCAGGCGGATGGACCATTCCCATGATGTAAATTCCCCATGCAGCAAATGGCCATAGTGATGTGAGATTTCATAGTTCAGAATCAAGCAAATGTCTTAGATCTGCATACTATTGGCATAGTTGACACTCTTTGACATACATAGAGCAATCAGTATCCATTGTGAGCCAAAAGAAACCCTACCTTATAATCTTCTTTGCCAAGACTAACTTGTTCATATAGGCCACACATACTTCTACATGTACTTCTTTCATTACCTTCTTTGCTTCCTTTTTATCTAAGCATCTTAATTTAATTCCATCGGGCTTTCTTTTATAAAGCACCCCTCCTATAGTAATAAACTGAGTTGATAGCTTACGAATAATCCTCTAGTCCCTTTTACTTGCTTTCTAAAGGAACACTGACTTCTCCAAGTAATTCTAAATATCATAATACCAAGGCATTCCATTGTCTACCTCAATATCCATAATTTGTTCCTTCTAAAAGCATGGCCTATTAGAGCTTAAAACTGACATAGGTTTCAGGATCACTCCCTTTGGATTGCCCCATATGGATACCAAGGTAGCTATGGCATCTATCAACGGATTTTCTTCCATTGCAATATATCCAAAAGTGCAAACCTTGAACTTGTAGCACCCTTATCCTATAATCTAGATATATCATTTTATCCATCTCATTACACATGTTTTATTGTGCAACATAAACATATACAAACTATATAAAGAACTGATATTCATACTTAATCCAAAAGAGTTTACAATATACATTAGAGTCTCTTTACAAAACATAATAATTGGTTAACATCTTACAAAACAGTTGTACTTTTACAAGCTTTCCAACACAACATAAAACCCTCGAAATACAAAAAGGAACCAAAAAGAAGACTATATACTTTATAATCTTCAAAGACTTGTGTTGGCCAACCTGCTACAAATATCAGTCCTGCGAGAAAATCCTAGCCTTGCAACCTATACGGATGAAACACCCGTGCTAAGCTATAAAGTTTAGTGGGGAACTAAATCATGATAAACGACCACTCACAGTGATCGTCAACAAGCACACAACATGCCTCAAATATAACAATGATTTATTTCAAGAAATGAAAGAAATTGAACATTTACATTCACTTGTAGAAATTATAAAGTTCAACGGTAAGAATTTGTATTGACATTTCAATCACCATATATGATCATACAAGTTCCAACATCCTTTGGACTTAAATTGAACTATTTATAATATGGTTATTTTATTAATAAATGCTTAATCATAAAGTATAGTTATCTATTATTAATTTCAAGTATTGAAATTATCTTACTTCTATTCTTGTATGTCTAGGATATACACACATTAGAATTATATAACAAAATAACACTTCCAATTACCATGAGATTATTAAATTACTATAGGCTTACTTTATATTCCATAAGTTATTCATGTTATAATATATTAGATTATCATAAAAAATAAGCTTATCAACCAAACATAACACTTATATATTATTACCATTAATAACAAATACACGTTAAAGAATGTGTACATACAACAATGTGAACACATATATAATCATAGGAAAACACATATATAATCATAGGAAAAATATTTCAAAAACAATGGTTATTATAGCATAACTCTTATAACCCTTAGTATGAAATATGCTATGCTA
Organism: Excoecaria agallocha; assembly: GCA_037975025.1. Lineage (NCBI taxonomy): Eukaryota > Viridiplantae > Streptophyta > Magnoliopsida > Malpighiales > Euphorbiaceae > Excoecaria > Excoecaria agallocha. Next base: position 79,309,722 of record CM075808.1, read on the forward strand.
TTATGATAATTATTGAGTCATTCAATAAGATAATACCCGATACCCTAATATAAGTTTCTTCATAAAGCATACATTGTCATACATATAGAAATAAAGGACATATATATATCATCAATTTAACAATTAGCTTGTATTTATGATACTAGCAGTATATATACATATACTATTGGACATTCTTTTAGTTGTGGATTTTATGTGCAACAAAAGGAATTTCATATGTAGAATAGTATAAAGTCAATTAAGAATTTGCATGCCTTATTAAACATTTCTTAACCCTTGATAATAAAGCTTGCACTATTCTAAGGAGGTGGATATCGGGTTATACGGTAGTATTTGAAGGTATAAAACTGATGATTATAACGGTGGCACCCTAAGGTACAAATAAGATACCCAAATGTAATAAATGGTGATTTCTTTTAGGGATAAAATGGTAAGATAAATCGATGGACCCAAACGGGGTCAAACAAATAACATGGACCCAAATGGGGTCAATTAAATAATATGGACTGGTCAAACAGACCCAAGTGGGGTCGGCTACAACCCAAACGGGGTTGTTTAAATAAACTCTAACTTTTAAACCCAAAGAGGTTCACTCAAACTTTTAATTTCAAGTGGACCTAAACAGGTCAAAACTATTCAGAAATAGCTGCAAGGTACTTCAACTGCAGCCTATCTATCCACTTCCTATACTCAACGCAGGCAGTAAAATCCCTTTGATTTATCTTTCTAATCACATACATATATTTATGTATATATGTACAACTATATACAGAATTTCATATACATGTTCATGTATAGACTTTATGTGAACATGATATCACAAACATGTACCAGTATAAATAAGTTATACTCTTGATTAATTCAAATGCATGTAGTTCATTCATATGTATATGATCACGGTACTTATCATCATGTTATCTTAAATTCCAATATTCATTTATTGTATACATACATACAAATATTTTCCATTACTTCAAGATATATAGCAAAGTTTAGAATCATATATTTGATGGAATATGACATGGTATGAAAATCATGATGGCACAGCGGAAAACAAAAATTATTTTTTTTATCATACATACCATACATATCCAAAGCTAGAATCGAAACATGCAATTTTAGGGTTTTTAAACTTACAACTTTAGATGCCCTTAAAACTTGATTTTGATGATGATCAGCAACCAAGAAGGATATGTCCACCTTAGATCTTCACCACCAATGCCAAGGAACAGCCTTTATGCCACTCCCTCTATTCTCACACACACACTTGCAAAGATGGCTTAAAATCAAGAGTGCTAGCTCTATGATTGTGTATTCGGCAATGGGAATGATTTGAAGCCACAAGATTTGATCTTGTTCTTCCTTTAGGTTACTGTTTCAGCCCGAGAACATAAGAGAACAAGAAAGATTTCTTTCCCCTTGAGTATTTCGGCCAAGAGAGAAAAATAGCAAAATGGCATACCTTTTATTCATTTAATTCATTAATATATATCACTCAATTTAGGTCAAGTGTGAGTGCCGAAAATTAAGTGTTAATTTCAGCCTCCATCACTTCCTAATTAAGAGATATATCCTAATTTAAATTCCATTAGAATTTAAATTCAAATGGCATTAGTCATTTAATCAAAACAAACTTACTTATTTAAGGTAAAATAAGTTGCCGAAGTCAACTAGTATTTTAGTTTGAATTTTGGCTACTTTAATTCCCTCTCAAGTATTATATTTTGATTAAATACAAATTAGGATTTAATACTTAATTAACTTAATTATACATAGATAATTAATCAATTGAAATTAAACCTAGCACATGCCAACAAATTTCTCACGTGACCAATATATTTGCCTAAAACAGCTAGCTGTTTTAGGCAAAAAACTCGTTTCACATATTTGCCTAAAACAGCTAGCTATTTTAGGCAAAATCGTGGCTTAACAGATTTCCATTTAATGTTGGCAATCAATTAATAAATTAATTCAAAGGCTATATATATTCTCTAGCAAGATATTATAGCATTCCAAATTAAACGAAAATGCATATGGCATTTAGTGACCTAATGCAATTTTGTATAGTCCCTTACCCATAAATATCAGAATTAATATAAGGCATGGAACTAGTCATCCTTATATATATTAATTCCTTTCTTGATATTCCAGTGACACTGAACTCTCAGATAAATAATGATTACTCATTATTTCATCTCGGTATGGCCATACACTTCTCAGTTCACTGATCAAGTGGCCGATGATATTTTCTCTCTTATTGAGAGGGGTAATCCCTTCACTTCTCTCATGCTCTCTAACATGAATTAATGCATACCCAATCATACCCGTACTTGTCACTCTGTTACGAGCACGTTAGGTGTATGTCAAAGTACACAGTAATTCATAAAGAGTTTCATAGAGATTTCAGGTCTAAGAACTCCGATACAAAACTTGCATATGAGAAACACTTATGACTTGTACCATGTAGTGTTCTCATGAGCAGATCATATCCAGATACCATGTTCTTTAACATGTATCTATGATCTCTGATTGACACTCTTGTCCTAATGATCCGTAAGACAGAACTCATAATATCAGAGAGAGCATACTAGTCTTAATTCATTGTTATTCCCATAACAATGACTGACTAGGGATATTTAGAATGAAGTCTCGTTTGTTTCAAGGTCTTACAACCATGTGCCTCACACATGATAACTTAAACCGAAACGACATTCTTGGATAGTTTTATCAATTGATATGCACAGGAATACAAAAGATAAAACTAATGCCTCATTTTATTAATTTCAAGTGTTTCGTTACAATGCATTGGGGCTAGGGCTTACACTAACAATCTCCCACTAGCACTAGTCCCAATTGGGCATAGCCCTAAGACCGAACGCTCTCAAATGAGCTTCGTACAGATTTGGACGTAACTGTTTCGTCAAAGGATCTGCTACATTGTCTTCACTTGCTATCTTGCTAACCTTGACGTCCCCACGATCAATGTTTCTCTGATCAAGTGGTACCTCCTGAGTATGTGTTTGGATTTCTGGTGTGACCGGGGCTCCTTGGCCTGTGCTATGGCCCCGTTGTTGTCACAGAAAATTTCTAATGGATCTAGGATGCTTGGGACCACTCCTAATCCAGTAATGAAATTTTTAATCCAAACAGCCTCTTTTGCAGCCTCACTTGCTGCAATATACTCAGATTCTGTAGTTGAGTCGGCAACGGTTTCTTGCTTCGAGCTTCTCCAGCTGACAGCACCACCGTTCAAAACAAAAACAAACCCAGATTGCGATCTAGAATCCTGAGTGCTGGTCTGAAAAGCAGCATCGGCATAACCTTGTATGACGAGCTCTTCTTGACCACCATACACCAAGAAGTGATCCTTAGTCCTTCGCAGGTACTTCAGAATCCCTTTTACAGCAGACCAGTGCTTCTCACCAGGGTCTTGCTGAAACCTACTGGTTATACTCAGTGCATGAGCAACATCCAATCTAGTACATAACATAGCGTACATGATAGATCCAATAGCAGATGCATATGGGATTCTACTCATGTTGTCCCTTTCCTCTTTTGTTTTAGGGCACTGTTCTTTAGTCAAAGGAACTCCCAAAGCCAAAGGTATGTACCCTTTCTTTGAGTCTCCCATACTAAAACGCTTTAGTACTTTGTCTATGTACTTTTCTTGACTTAGTCCCAAAAGCCGATTCGATCTATCTCTATAGATTCGAATACCAAGTATTGTCTCGGCTTCACCTAAGTCTTTCATTGAGAAACATTTTCCCAACCATTGCTTAACCTTTTGCAATGTTGGAATGTCATTCCCAATGAGAAGGATGTCGTCCACATATAGGACTAGAAATACTACTATGCTCCCACTAACCTTCTTGTTCACACAAGGCTCATCTTCGTTCTTGATGAAGTCAAATTCTTTGACTGCCTCATCAAAACGAAGATTCCAACTTTGGGATGCTTGCTTTAATCCATAAATGGATTTTTGAAGCTTGCAAACCTTCTTAGGATGCTTGGGATTGACAAAACCTTCAGGTTGTGTCATATACACATCCTCAAGTAAATTTCCGTTAAGGAAAGCAGTTTTGACATCCATTTTCCATATCTCATAATCATGATATGCAGTTATGGCAAGCAAGATCCTAATGGATTTGAGCATGACTACAGGCGAAATGGTCTCGTCATAGTCTACACCATGAGTTTGTCGAAAACCTTTTGCTACTAGTCTACCTTTGTAGGTCTTATCAGCTTTGAGTTTGAATAGCCACTTGCATTCAATTACCTTAGCATCTCCCAGTGGATCAACCAAGGTCCAAACCTGGTTATCGTACATTGATTGCATCTCGGATTTCATGGCTTCAAGCCAATTTTTCGAGTCTGGGCTCTCAATAGCTTCTCGGTAGGTAGTAGGATCCTCACGATCTACTAACTCAATAGTGTCACTGTCAGTGATTAGAAATCCATATCTCTCAATCTCCTGACGTACCCTACCGGACCTTCTGGGTTCTTGTGTAATGGGTTCTTGTTCCATAACTGGTTGTGAACTTGATCCCATTTCCAAACCATCCTCTATAGGAGTTTGTGGTGCTTGAATTTCTCCAAGTTCTACTTTACTCCCACTGTCTTTCTTGAGTAGGAACTCCTTTTCCAAGAAAATAGCCTTGCGAGCAACAAATACTTTGTTCTCGGTTTATGAGTAAAAGTAGTATCCCTTTGTTTCTTTAGGATAACCCACAAACAAGCAGACAGTGGATTTGGACTCTAGTTTTTCGGATGTTAATTTCTTAACATGTGCTTCATAGCCCCAAATCCTGAGAAAAGACATATTGGGTTCTTTCCCAGTCCATACCTCGTATGGTGTCTTCTCATCTGCTTTAGTTGGAGTACGGTTCAATAGAAACGCAGCAGTTTCTAATGCATAACCCCAAAAAGAGATAGGAAGATTAGCTTGACTCATCATAGATCGAACCATGTCCAACAGAGTTCGATTTCTCCTTTCGGTCACACCATTCCATTGAGGTGTTCCAGGAGGAGTGAGCTGTGAAATAATACCACACTCCTTTAGATGACTGTCAAACTCTTGGCTTGAGTATTAGCCACCTCGATCTGATCGAATGGCTTTTATACTTTTACCAAGTTGGTTTTCTACTTCATTCTTAAACTCTTTGAATTTCTCAAAAGTTTCAGACTTGTACTTCATTAGATAGACATAGCCATATCTACTGAAGTCATTTGTGAATGTCACGAAGTAGCTAAAACCACCTCTAGCATGTGTACTTAAAGGTCCACATACATCGGTATGTATTAGTTCCAATAAGCCATTAGTCCTCTCGCCTTTTTTATTAAAAGGACTCTTTGTCATTTTTCCATGCAAACATGGCTCGCATGTATCATAAGACTCTAAGTCGAATGACCCAAACACTCCAGTTTTGTGGAGTCTTGAAATGCGTTTTTCGTTTGCATGTCCTAAGCGACAATGCCAGAAGTAAGTAGGGTTAAATTCGTTTGATTTAACCCTCTTTGTATTAATGTTGTATATGGACTCTTTGTTTTGTAAATCAAGGATATAAAGGCCATTTTGCAACATGGCATTGCCATAAGAAATGCCTTGGCGACGAATATGAGCATTGCCATTTTTAATAACAAAATCAAATTCATCATTATCCAAACATGAAACTAAAATAATGTTTCTGCTCATAGCAGGCACATAATAACAATTATTCAAAACAATACAAAGTTCGGAAGCTAAAGTGAGGTGATAGTCGCCTATCTCCATGGCAGCAACTCGTGCTCCATTCCCCACATGGAGGTCCACTTCATTCTTCCCAAGTAACCGCCTATTTCTTAACCCTTGCACATTTGAACAAATGTGAGAACTACAACCGGTATCCAATACCCAAGTGGTAGAAATAGAAAGGTTAATTTCAACAACAAAAATACTAGAACTGGACGCCTTGGCTCCATTCTTCTTTTGTTCTTCCTTAAAGAGAGCGCAATTCTTCCTCCAATGCCCTATCTTGTTGCAATGGAAGCAAGTGCTCTCACTCTCTTTGAGTTTTGACGCCTTGGGCTTGGATTGGGCCTGAGGTGCACTCCCAACTGACTTGGGTTTTCCCTTTCCCTTTCCCTTTCCCTTAGCAGGTCCTTTCTTAATTCCCTTTTGAACCATTAGTACGGGATTGATCTTTCGAATGTTTTCTTCAGCATTCTTAAGCATCCCATGAAGCTCAGTGACTGACTTGTTCATTGCATGCATGTTATAATTCATCACAAATGGATCATAAGCAGCAGGCAATGATCCTAAGATCAAGTCAGTGGCCAATTCCTTTGGCACTAGTACCTCAAGCTTCTCAAGAGTATCAAGATACCCTTTCATCTTGAGTACATGGGTACTAACAGGACTACCCTCAGCCATCTTGCAAGAAATTAAAGCCTTTGTTGTCACGAACCTCTCGTGACGAGCTTGCTCTTGGAACATCTCCTTGAGGTGCACCATGATCGCATAGGCCTCTTGGTCCATAAATTGCTTTTGCAATTCAGGCACCATAGTGGCCAGCATCAGACAGGTCACATCATTGGAGTCGCTCTTTTTGGTCTCAAAAGTTTCCTTTTGAACCGCAGAGGCGTTCCTTCCGGGTTCATCAGGCAAGGGTGCATCCAAAACATACGACTTCTTCTCTTGCTTAAGAACTATTCTTAAGTTTCGAGACCAGTCTATGAAATTGGTGCCATTCAATTTGTCCTTTTCAAGGACCGATCGTAATGAAAAATTGTTGTTTGAAGATGCCATTTTCAATCTACAATAAAATTTAGCAAGATTAAATGAGGTCTTATTTATGATCCCACAAACCGAATTAATATCCCTTTAAATAATTCGCGTTAGTGATTTAATGTGGGCCAAGATCCACTTTTCACAACAACTTATTAGTCAAGCTGAGCTTGTACACCTAACAAGTTAAGTTACTTAGGTAGGAAAACTCCAATCATGTCTCGTACATGACTCTTGGATCAAATGGGCTAACATCTTAAGATGTTATAGCACAACCCATTTATTAGTTGCCTAGGTCCGGGCATCCCTTTCCATGTTAAGTCCAACCTACATTCACAACCCATGCCTCACAAAGATAATCGGGCGCATCTAGGACTCCTAGTCTACGTGACCGATGATCGATGCCTTGATATGTTTCGAATTAGGAAGGCAACTTTGTGACTTACTATTTTTAGGGATTCATTTTATTACGGCTTACATGGCATACGCTTTGTTATCCATACATAGCATGCATATTTATATAATTGCATAAAGTAAAGCGTGACAAACATGGGCCCAAAAACCTACAACTAAGATTCTATACTATTACATAAGAATCTTCGAGTTGGGCTTCTCCACTCCGGTGGGCTTCGTCTTGATTTACAAAGTCTTCAAGTATATTCTATTCTAAGAAATAAATGAAACTTTTACAATAAAACATAATGGCTCGTAGGCCATATTTAATTACAAAAACCCAGGGCCCATGAATGCACCATGCATATCCATTCATCACACCAAACTAGCAAATAAATATACATAGCATTCATGGATAAAACAAAGTCCAAATTTATTTAATTTAGCCAAGCCCATTAATGGAAATTGTGTACTTGAACCTTTAAGAGATGACCCCATGATGGGCCTGGGCCGAAGCCCAATGGACTAAATCCTTTTATTGAATAAGTTCTCTTAAAAGCCCAAAACACAAACTAGTTAGATTTGTGCCATAAATCAACTCTAGTATAATTTCCAATTTTGCCATTTTTAATTTTATGACATACAGTCCATAAACATTAAAAATACATATAATATGTGCTAACATGAATTAAAAATAAAATCATGAAGAACACATATATAGTACACGACATTCATGCAAAAACAAACAAACAACAAAAACTAGTTGTTTAATGCTTATGTAATGCCATAAAATGCACAAACATTTAAATCAATTTTATGAGTCATTTAATAATCTAAATAAGTCCATAAACATTGATTTAATATTCTGTACCATTTTAATCTAAATGTGTTTTTACCATTTTAATCAAAACAAAACAAACAATGTTGATTAAACATGTATCAAACACAAACTAGACATAGTTTTAAGTGATTTTAAAATTAATCAATTAAATTGTCATGGACCAGAATTAAAACCAAATTTAAAACATGTCCAGACCTGATATTTAATCTTCAAAAATCACTTACAAACATCCCAAAAATGTTTTTACATTTAATTTTGAAAACTAGTTGTTAAACTAGCAATTTACATGCCAACTAGCACCTAGTTTCATAATTAACATGTACCATCAGGTATAAATAATTAAATCCAACCATTACCAGCCCTAATAACATCTTAGGACAGTATATTAACATGTCATATTAATTATAATACCTATCTAATCAATTAAAATCGTTTTTACACCAAAACAATGCAAAAAACTAAAAACAGAAAATTTCAGATTTGCATGTTTTCATAATGACGATTTTTAATTAATTTTTTTATGCATCTAAAGCACTAAAATAAGCATGTTTAGGCTCTGATACCACTGATGGAATATGACATGGTATGAAAATCATGATGGCACAGCGGAAAACAAAAATTTTTTTTTTATCATACATACCATACATATCCAAAGCTAGAATCGAAACATGCAATTTTAGGGTTTTTAAACTTACAACTTTAGATGCCTTTAAAACTTGATTTTGATGATGATCAGCAACCAAGAAGGATATTTCCACCTTAGATCTTCACCACGAATGCCAAGGAACAGCCTTTACGCCACTCCCTCTATTCTCACACACACACTTGCAAAGATGGCTTAAAATCAAGAGTGCTAGCTCTATGATTGTGTATTCGGCAATGGGAATGATTTGAAGCCACAAGATTTGATTTTGTTCTTCCTTTAGGTTACTGTTTCAGCCCGAGAACACAAGAGAACAAGAAAAATTTCTTTCCCCTTGAGTATTTCGGCCAAGAGAGAAAAATAGCAAAATGGCATACCTTTTATTCATTTAATTCATTAATATATATCACTCAATTTAGGTCAAGTGTGAGTGCCGAAAATTAAGTGTTAATTTCAGCCTCCATCACTTCCTAATTAAGAGATATATCCTAATTTAAATTCCATTAGAATTTAAATTCAAATGGCATTAGTCATTTAATCAAAACAAACTTACTTATTTAAGGTAAAATAAGTTGCCGAACTCAACTAGTATTTTAGTTTGAATTTTAGCTACTTTAATTCCCTCTCAAGTATTATATTTTGATTAAATACAAATTAGGATTTAATACTCAATTAACTTAATTATACATAGATAATTAATCAATTGAAATTAAACCTAGCACATGCCAACAAATTTCTCTCTTGACCAACATATTTGCCTAAAACAGCTAGCTGTTTTAGGCAAAAAACTCGTTTCACATATTTGCCTAAAACAGCTAGCTGTTTTAGGCAAAAAAACTGTTTTTTTAGATTTGCCTAAAACAGCTAGCTGTTTTAGGCAAAAATCTGTTTACCCATTTTATGCATTAATTTGACTTTAAATAAAAGTCCAAATTAATTCCCAATACACAATTTAAATATTTTAAGCCCAATGCTTTGTGTGCGATCCTATAGGTCCATTTAATGTTGGCAATCAATTAATAAATTAATTCAAAGGCTATATATATTCTCTAGCAAGATATTATAGCATTCCAAATTAAATGAAAATGCATATGGCATTTAGTGACCTAATGCAATTTTGTATAGTCCCTTACCCATAAATATCAGAATTAATATAAGGCATGGAACTAGTCATCCTTATATATATTAATTCCTTTCTTGATATTCCAGTGACACTGAACTCTCAGATAAATAATGATTACTCATTATTTCATCTCGGTATGGCCATACACTTCTCAGTTCACTAATCAAGTGGCCGATGATATTTTCTCTCTTATTGAGAGGGGTAATCCCTTCACTTCTCTCATGCTCTCTAACATGAATTAATGCATACCCAATCATACCCGTACTTGTCACTCTGTTACGAGCACGTTAGGTGTATGTCAAAGTACACAGTAATTCATAAAGAGTTTCATAGAGATTTCAGGTCTAAGAACTCCGATACAAAACTTGCATATGAGAAACACTTATGACTTGTACCATGTAGTGTTCTCATGAGCGGATCGTATCCAGATACCATGTTCTTTAACATGTATCTATGATCTCTGATTGACACTCTTGTCCTAATGATCCGTAAGACAGAACTCATAATATCAGAGAGAGCATACTAGTCTTAATTCATTGTTATTCCCATAACAATGACTGACTAGGGATATTTAGAATGAAGTCTCGTTTGTTTCAAGGTCTTACAACCATGTGCCTCACACATGATAACTTAAACCGAAACGACATTCTTGGATAGTTTTATCAATTGATATGCACAGGAATACAAAAGATAAAACTAATGCCTCATTTTATTAATTTCAAGTGTTTCGTTACAATGCATTGGGGCTAGGGCTTACACTAACAATATTGTGTATGCATATCTTTTCACACATTTTTCTATCATACTCCTATATCACATTCATAGAAATCATAGTTATATGGAGATAAATGTACACATGTATGTTATCATTATATAATTGTGTATTTATACAATTCACTAAAAAAATTATTTATATCATTATTATTAAACATATTTTACATGACAAGCACAATCAATCAGCATAATTATTTCAAGTAAAATTAATCATCCATATTTACATTTTGAGGTTGATGTCTAATACTATAGTGTATTAGTAAATCAAATAAATCGATAGTAATTAGCTATATTCCTAGGCATATAATTGTTTGGGCATATATATATATATAATTTAATTTCAGCATCTTAATTATGTTCATTCGTGATGGTATAAGCATTTATATTTTCAATGTTTTAAACATGCATATACATGCACATTCAATTTGTGGTAATATAAATTATATGCATCCACATGAACAATTATGTATGTTCATATATACAACTTCCAGCATTCGTGTATATGTATTTATATATATTCATATTTTGTTTTTCAATTGTTGAACTCTATATACATTTTATGGCATCAAATTTCATTTATAATACTTGAATATTTCATTATGAATTTCATAGTTGAATAATTGTATAACAATATACACTATCATTTGATTAAATATATATATAAGAATAATTTCACAAAACCATCCATGTACATGTTTTTTACCATACATGTATATACATAACATTTCAATCAAATAGTTCTCATGCTTCTTGTAAATCAGTGTATTTTCAAGTATACATGGAATTAACATAACAATATTTAACACTAAATAATGAAAATTCAGCCTTTAGAATTCTGCATAGTGGCAGAGTTTCAAATACAAATTGTATGCCATTTTTGACCTGGAAAATGTCATTTTTAGCAAAATTGTCCTTCTACAAACATGACCCCCTATGTTTCCCATTTTTAGAACATCAAAAATAATTTCAATAGCACTTTCTAAACTCAAGATATTTACACTTTAATAAATACTAGTCCTATTGATAGTGATGTCTATAGGTCCAGAATTAAGCTAAAATTAGAAAAGCTTAAGGACATAATTAGGCATTGATTTCTTCATGAAAAGTATAGGCGTAAAAGTCTAGTTTTCACAAAATCAAACATAATAGCATTTTGTTCACTATACAAAGAGATAAATCATTTTTTCCATAATCTGCTCCAGAATAGAGAATAACAGCTCACTACAATTTCAATAAATCATATAAATTATTTAGATGCAGATTTATGGCTAGGTTTCTTCTACAAAGTTGTTTATCTTTCTATCATTTTACATAGAATCAAACCTCACTCAAATATGACTTAAATACAAGGAGATATGGTTAAACCATTGGTAACAATTCAAAACTGCCTATACACTCAAATAGTTCATTTGTACGAATTTTTTGAGTTCCTTAAAAAGATAATCAAGCCATGACTCCTTCTAATGAATTGTAGATAATTGAATCAAGTTTATTAATATTTTTGAATCACCTCAATCCGACGTCTACAACTCCAAATATGGATAAAACAAGCAGCCTGGTTCATAAAAACCACACCTAGTTTTTCCTCAACATTCAAAACCACAATTGTTTTCCTATTTAATCTCTCATTAACCCTAAAAAAACTAATAAATTACCATTAAAATTAAGTAATCCAAGCATAAACATTTATATCCACACACATGCATGAAGAATAAGTTCCCAAACCTGATCATGCAACTCAAATCTTCTCTTCTACTCTTGTAATCTTCTTCTTCTTCTTCTTAATGATTTACACCACTTTGTTCTCGAATGACCAACATGCAATGGAATTTGATCAAGAATACTTAGAGATATTGTAAAATAATGAAATAAATGAGAGAAATTCTTAAATTTCTCAAGCAATATATGTCCCTCTCTCTATCCACTCTAATCTTTTTCTTTCTTTCAACCAAATTCAACTTTTATAATAAAATGCAAATTCTCCATTTGGTCCTTCAAAATCTTGCATGTCACACTAAGGTCCCTCCTTTATTTGCATGTTACACAATGTTCCACTCATTTTTTTCTTTTCTTAAATCAACCTCTCCTTTATTTCCCTTTTTCATAATTTACCCTTCAAGTTTCATATTAACAAATTGACCCCTAAACTAATACTTTATACTTCAATTACACCCTTGAATATTATTAAACCAACAATAATAATTTAATGATACCCTTATAAAATTCATACCATATAATTCACACATTTATCACATAATTAATGATAACTTAATAACATTTTTCCACCAATCAATATCTTAACTCTTAATAATTCATCCAATAATGCTCAATTAGACTTTAATAACATGTAATTGTCCTTGAATTCTACTAGGGTCTATTTTGGGTCCTTACAAATCTCTCCCCCTTAAGGAATTTCGTCCTTGAAATTCATACCTGTATACTTTACTCATGTACAACACTATCATTGCTAAACCTCTATGTTTATCTCAATCATCTATGATCCTGTACTTCTTCTACCATCCTCTCTATTCACTTCTCATTAAACCTTATCTCCAAATAAGGGCAACCGTATCATACTATTATATCATTACTATGCTTAATGTATATCCTGTCAGTTTCCTTTTTAGTTGGGGCTTATACATATGGTATGATGTTGTTCATGTTTTGTCAAGTAATGCACAATGCTATGTGATGAATGTATGCTTTCATGTATACAATAGAATAAAGAGGTGTATTCTTATGCTTTTTATATCTTATGCCCCATCCCATATGAAATATTTTGTCAATTGCCCTTGCTCAAAAAGGAAACACTAACATATATATATAGAGAGCCTTTTAATGAATCATCAAATTATCATTTCAAAAGCCTCACTATAGATCTTTTTCATCAATTAACATAGCTCCATCTCATGTATCATTATAAAATAATCACTATGTATTCTGCTAACACACCTATACCATAATTGCATATACTAATCATATTCATATATCATTGACAAACTTCCATCATATCAAATATTTCAAAAGCATATAATTTTTATTTCTAAGTTTAGGATTTATCAGTCCAAATAAATAAATTCTAAGGTAAAAGAGATATTTACAAAAAACTTGTTCAGCAGCTTCAAACTCTTTTAGAACCTTAAGCTTCTTTTTCACTCTTGGATGTTTTTCTCTTAATCTTTTGGGGTCTTGGGCAATTTGGCATAAAATAATCAGTACTTCCACATCTAAAATAAGCCGGATTTGCAACCCTACATATACCCCAATGATTTTTAGAGCAATAAATGCACTTAGGGGCTCGAGGACCTCCATCTTCCTTGATTAAATTTTCCATAAGATGTGGTATTTTACTAGAGGAACCTTCTTACATCATCTTTTTGCTTTTATTTGATTTCTATTGTTTTGGGTTCTTATTATTGTTACCTTTAATCTCATAGTTATTCTCAACATCTGTCATCATTCTTAATTTAGATAACTCTTGTAAAATCTGAGTTAAATCATGGATCACCTCTTTTAACCTTTCAAGCAAGGAAACCGATATTTCGACACAATTCACTTTCGAAGATTCAGGAGAAGAAGAGTTTAAAGCCCCAGTACTATAATCTTTGACTATCTCATCTCCATTTTCTTTTGACTTATCCACCCTTCAATCTATACAAATCAAAACAGTGATATCTGCATTAGGCCAACAAAAAAATAACTTCTCATGTCAACAACTGTAAACACTTATAGCCCAAAAATGGCTAAACCTAAGCTCTGATACCACTAATTGTAGCACCCTTATCCTATAATCTATAAATATCACTTTATCCATCTCATTACACATGTTTTATTGTGGAACATAAACATATACCAACTATATAGAGAACTGATATTCATACTTAATCCATAAGAGTGCTAAACTATTAAGACTTTACAATATACATTAGAGTATCTTTACAAAATATAACAATTGATTAACATCTTAGAAAACAACTGTACTTTTACAAGATTTCCAACACAACATAAAACCCTCGAAATAATAAAAGGAACAAAAAAGAAGACTATATACTTTATAATCTTCAAAGACTTGTGTTGGCCAACCTACTACAGATATTAGTCCTGCGAGAAAATCCTAGCCTTGCAACCTACACGGATGAAACACCTGTGCTAAGATATAAAGCTTAGTGGGGAACTAAATCATGATAAACGACCACTCACAGTGATCGTCAACAAGCACACAACATGTCTCAAATATAACAATGATTTATTTCAAGAAATGAAAGAAATTGAACACTTACATTCACTTATAGAAATTATAAATTTCAATGGTAAGAATTTGTATTGACATTTCAATCACCATATATGATCATACAAGTTCGAACATCCTTTAGACTTAAATTGAACTATTTATAATATAATTATTTTATTAATCAATGCTTAATCATAAAAGTATAGTTATCTATTATTAATTTCAAGTATTGAAATTATCTTACTTCTATTCTCGTATGTCTAGTATATACACACATTAGAATTATGTAACAAAACAACACTTCCAATTACTATGAGATTGTTAAATTATTATAGGCTTACTTTATATTCCATAAGTTATTCATGTTATAACATATTAGATGTATCATAAAAAATAAGCCTACCAACCAAACATAAAACTTATATATTATTACCATTATTAACAAATACCGAATAAAGAATGTGTACATGCAACAATGTGAACACATATATAAGCATAGGAAAACACATATATAATCATAGGAAAAATATTTCAAAAACAATGGTTATTATAGCATAACTCTTATAACCCTTAGTATGAAATATGCTATGCTATTATGATAATTATTGCGTTCATTCAATAAGATAATACCCTATACCCTAATATAAGTTTCTTCGTAAATCATACATTGTCATACATATAGAAATAAAGGACATATATATATATATATATCATTAATTTAACAATTAGCATGTATTTATGATGCTAGCAGTATAGATACATATATTATTGGACATTCTTTTAGTTGCTGGTTTTATGTGCAACAAAAGGAATTTCATATGTAGAATAATATAAAGTCAATTAAGAATTTGCATGCCCTATTAAACTTTTCTTAATCTTTGATAATAAAGCCTGCAATATTCTAAGGACTTGGATATTGGGTTATACGGTAGTGCCCAAAGGTACAAAACTATTGATTATAATAGTGGCACCCTAAGGTACAAATAAGATACTCAAAGGTATTAAACGGTGATTTCCTTTTGGGTTTAAACTGTATGATAAATCGATGGACCCAAACAGGGTCAAACAAATAACATAGACCCAAACGGGGTCAATCAAATAACATGTACTGGTCAAGCGGACCCAAGCGAGGTCGACTACAACCCAAACGGGGTTGTTTAAATCAACTCTAACTTTTAAACCCAAATAGGGTCACTCTAACTTTTAATTTCAAGTGGACCTAAATAGGTCAAAACTATTCAGAAATAGCTGTAAGGTACCCTTATAGGCATGCCTATCTATCCACTTCCTAGACTCAACGCAGGCAGTAAAATCCCCTTGATTTTTCTTTCTAATCACATACATATATTTATGTATATATGTATAACTATATACGGAATTTCATATACATGTTCATGTATAGACTTTATGAGAACATGATATCCCAAACATGTTCATGTATAAATAAGTTATATTCTTGATTAATTCAAATGCATGTAGTTCATTAATATGTATGTGATCACAGTACTTATCATCATGTTATCTTAAATTCCAATATTCATTTATTGTATACATACATACAAATATTTTCCATTACTTCAAGTAATGTAGCAAAGTTTAGAATCATATATTAAGTATGCATATATTTTCACACATTTTTCTATCATACTCGTATATCACATTCATAGAAAGAAATCATAGTTATATGGAGATAAATGTACACATGTATGTTATCATTAGATAATTGTGTATTTATACAATTCACTAAAAAAAATTCTTTATATCATTATTCTTAAACATATTTTACATGACAAGCACAATCAATCAACATAATTATTTCAAGTAAAATTAATCATCCATATTTACATTTCGAGATTGATGTCTAATACTATAGTGTATTAGTAAATCAAATAAATCGATAGTAATTAGCTATATTCCTAAGCATATAATTGGTTGGGCATATATATATATATATATATATATATATATATATATATATATATATATATATATATATATATATATATATATATATATATATATATATATATATATATATATATATAATTTAATTTCAGCATCTTAATTATGTTCATTCGTGATGGTATCACCATTTATATTTTCAATGTTTTAAATATGCATATACATGCACATTCAATTTGTGGTAATATAAATTATATGCATCCATATGAACAATTATGTATGTTCATATATACAACTTCTAGCATTCATGTATATGTATTTATATATATTCATATTTTGTTCTTCAATTGTTGAACTCTATATATATTTTATGGCATCAAATTTCATTTATAATACTTTAATATTTCATTATGAATTTCATAGTTGAATAATTGTATAACAATATACACTATCATTTGATTAAATAAATATATAAGAGTAATTTCACATAACCATCCATGTACATGTTTTTGACCATACATGTATATACATAACATTTCAATCAAATAGTTTTCATGCTTCTTGTAAATCAGTGTATTTTCATGTATACATAGATTTAACATAACAACATTTAACACTAAATAATGAAAATTCTGCCTTTAGAATTCTGCATAGTGGCAGAGTTTCAAATACAAATTGTATGCCATTTTTGACCTAGAAAATTTCATTTTTAGCAAAATTGTCCTTCTACAAATATGACCCCCTATGTTTTCCATTTTTATAACATCAAAAATAATTTCAATAGCACTTCCATAGCTCAAGATATTTACACTTTAATAAATACTAGTCCTATTGACAGTGCTGTCTATAGGTCCTGAATTAAACTAAAATTAGACAAGCTTAAAGACATAATTAGGCATTGCTTTCTTCATGAAAAGTATAGGCTTAGAAGTCTAGTTTTCACAAAATCAAACCTAATAGCATTTTGTTCACTATACGAAGAGATATATCATTTTTCCACAACGTGCTCCAGAATAGAGAATAACGGCTCACAACAATTTCAATAAATCATATAAATTATTTAGATGCAGATTCATGGCTAAGTTTCTTCTACAAAGTTGTTTATCTTTCTATCAAGTTTACATAGAATCAAATCTCACTCAAATATGACTTAAATACAAGGAGGTATGGTTAAACCATTAGTAACTATTCAAAACTGCCTATACACTCAAATAGTTCATTTGTACGAATTTTTTGAGTTCTTTAAAAATAGAATCAAGCCATGACTCCTTCTAATAAATTGTAGATAATTGAATCAAGTTTATCAATATTTTTGAATCACCTCAATCCGAGGTCTACAACTCCATATAAGGACAAAAGAAGCAGCTTGGTTCATAAAAACCACACCCAGTTTTTCCTCAACATTCAAAACCACGATTTTTTTCCTATTTAATCTCTCATTAACCCTAAACAAACTAATAAATTACCATTAAAATTAAGTAATCCAAGCATAAACATTTATATCCACACACATGCATGAAGAATAAGTTCCCAAACCTGATCATGCAACTCAAATCTTCTCTTCTACTCTTGTAATCTTCTTCTTCTTCTTAATGATTTACACCACTTTGTTCTTGAATGACCAACATGCAATGGAATTTCATCAAGAATACTTAGAGATATTGTAAAATAATGAAATAAATGAGAGAAATTCTTAAATTTCTCAAGCAATATACGTCCCTCTCTCTATCCACTTTAATCTTTTTCTTTCTTTCAACCAAATTCAGCTTTTATAATAAAATGCAAATTCTCAATTTGGTCCTTCAAAATCTTGCATGTCACACTAAGTTCCCTCCTTTATTTGCATGTTACATAATGTTCCACTCATTTTTTTCTTTTCTTAAATCAACCTCTCCTTTATTTCCCTTTTTCATAATTTACCCTTCAAGTTTCATATTAACAAATTGACCCCTAAACTAATACTTTATACTTCAATTACACCCTTGAGTATTATTAAACCAACAATAATAATTTAATGATACCCTTATAAAATTCATACCATATAATTCACACATTAATCACATAATTAATGATAACTTAATAACATTTTTATCCCAATCAATATCTTAACTCTTAATAATTTATCCAATAATGCTCAATTAGACTTTAATAACATGTTATTGTCATTGAATTCTACTAGGGTCTATTTTGGGTCCTTACAAATCTCTCCCCCTTAAGGAATTTCGTCCTCGAAATTCATACCTGTATACTTTACTCATGTACTACACTATCATTACTATACCTCTATGTCTATCACAATCATCTATGATCCTGTACTTCTTCTACCATCTTCTCTATTCACTTCTCATTAAACCTTATCTCCAAATAAGGGCAACCGTATCATACTATTATATCATTACTATGCTTAATGTATATCAAGTCAGTTTCCTTTTTAGTTGGGGCTTATACATGTGGTATGATGTTGTTCATGTTTTGTCAAGTAATGCACAATGCTATGCGATGAATGTATGCTTTCATGTATGCAATCGAATAAAGAGGTGTATTCTCATGCTTTGTATATCTTATGCCCCATCCCATATAAAATATTTCATCAATTGCCCTTACTCAAAAAGGAAACACTAACAGATATATATATAGAGCATTTTAATAAATCATCAAATTATCATTTCAAAAGCCTCAACTATAGATCTTTTTCATCAATTAACATAACTCAATCTCATGTATCATTATAAAATAATCACTATGTATTCTACTAACACACCTGTACCATAATTGCATATACTAATCATATTAATATATCGTTGACAAACTTCCATCATATCAAATATTTTAAAAGCATATAATTTTTATTTCTAAGTTTAGGATTTGTCAATCCAAATAAATAAATTCTAAGGTAAAAGAGATATTTACCAAAAACTTGTTCAGCAGTTTCAAACTCTTTTAGAACCTTAAGCTTTTTTTTCACTCCTGGATGTTGTTCTCTTAATCTTTTGGGGTCTTAGGCAATTTGGCAGAAAATGATCATTACTTCCACATCTAAAACAAGCCTGATTTGCAACCCTACATATACGCCAATGATTTTTAGAGCAATAAATGCACTTAGGGGCTTGAGGACCTCTGTCTTCCTTGATTAAATCTTCTTTAAGATGTGGTATTTTGCTAGAGGAACCTTCTTCCATCATCTTTTTTCTTTTATTTTATTTCTATTGTTTTGGGTTCTTATTATAGTTACATTTAATTTCATAGTTATTCTCAACATCTGTCATCATTCTTAATTTAGATAACTCTTGTAAAATCAGAGTTAAATCATGGATCACCTCTTTTAACCTTTCAAGCAAGGAAACCGATATTTCGACACAGTTCACTTTCGAAGATTCAGGAGCAGAAGAGTTTAAAATCCCAGTACTATAATCTTTGACTATCTCATCTCCAGTTTCTTTTGACTTATCCACCATTCAATCTATACAAATCAAAACAGTGATATCTGCATTAGGCCAACAAAAAAAATAACTTCTTATGACAACAACTATAAACACTTATAGCCCAAAAATAGCTAAACCTAGGCTCTGATACCACTAATTGTAGCACCCTTATCCTATAATCTATAAATATCACTTTATCCATCTTATTACACATGTTTTATTGTTCAACATAAACATATACCAACTATATAGAGAATTGATATTCATACTTAATCCATAAGAGTGCTAAACTATTAAGACTTTACAATATACATTAGAGTATCTTTACAAAATATAACAATTGATTTAACATCTTAGAAAACAACTGTACTTTTACAAGATTTCCAAAGCAACATAAAACCCTCGAAATACAAAAAGGAACCAAAAAGAAGACTATATACTTTATAATCTTCAAAGACTTGTGTTGGCCAACCTGCTACAGATATTAGTCCTGCGAGAAAATCCTAGCCTTACAACCTACACGGATGAAACACCTGTGCTAAGATATAAAGCTTAGTGGGGAACTAAATCATGATAAACGACCACTCACAGTGGTCGTCAACAAGCACACAACATGCCTCAAATATAACAATGATTTATTTCAAGAAATGAAAGAAATTAAACATTTACATTCACTTATAAAAATTATAAATTTCAACTGTAAGAATTTGTATTGACGTTTCAATCACCATATATAATCATACAAGTTCGAACATCCTTTAGACTTAAATTGAACTATTTATAATATGATTATTTTATTAATCAATGCTTAATCATAAAAGTATAGTTATCTATTATTAATTTCAAGTATTGAAATTATCTTACTTCTATTCTCGTATGTCTAGGATATACACACATTAGAATTATATAACAAAACAACACTTCCAATTTCTATGAGATTATTAAATTACTATAAGCTTACTTTATATTCCATAAGTTATTCATGTTATAACATATTAGATTATCATAAAAAATAAGCCTATAAACCAAACATAACACTTATATATTATTACCATTAATAACAAATACATGACAAAGAATGTGTACATGCAACAATGTGAACACATATATAAGCATAGGAAAACACATATGTAATCATAGGAAAAATATTTCAAAAACAATGGTTATTATAGCATAACTCTTATAACCCATAGTATGAAATATGCTATGCTATTATGATAATTATTGCGTTCATTCAATAAGATAATACCCTATACCCTAATATAAGTTTCTTCGTAAATCATACATTGTCATACATATAGAAATAAAGGACATATATCATTAATTTAACAATTAGCATGTATTTATGATACTAGCAGTATAGATACATATACTATTGGACATTCTTTTAGTTGTGGGTTTTATGTGCAACAAATAGAATTTCATATGTAGAATAGTATAAAGTCAATTAAGAATTTGCATGCCTTATTAAACTTTTCTTAATCTTTGATAATAAAGCCTGCAATATTCTAAGGAGGTGGATATTGGGTTATACGGTAGTACCCGAAGGTACAAAACTATTGATTATAACGGTGGCACCCTAAGGTATAAATAAGATACTCAAAGGTATTAAACAGTGATTTCTTTTTGGGATAAAACTGTATGATAAATCGATGGACCCAAACGGGGTCAAACAAATAACATAGAACCAAATGGGGTTAATCAAATAACATGTACCGGTCAAGTGGACCTAAGCGGGGTCAGCTATAACCCAAATGGGGTTGTTTAAATCAACTCTAACTTTTAAATCCAAACAGGATCACTCTAACTTTTAATTTCAAATGGACCTAAATAGGTCAAAACTATTCAGAAATAGCTATAAGGTACCCTTATAGGCATGCCTATCTATCCACTTCCTAGACTCAACGCAGGCAGTAAAATCCCTTTAATTTATCTTTCTAATCACATACATATATTTATGTATATATGTACAACTATATACAGAATTTCATATACATGTTCATGTATAGACTTTATGTGAACATGATATCACAAACATGTACCAGTATAAATAAGTTGCACTCTTGATTAATTCAAATGCATGTAGTTCATTCATATGTATGTGATCATGGTACTTATCATCATGTTATCTTAAATTCCAATATTCATTTATTGTATACATATATACAAATATTTTCCATTACTTCAAGATATACACTTAAGTTTAGAATCATATATTGAGTATGCATATCTTTTTACACATTTTGCTATCATATTCGCATATCACATTCATAGAAATCATAGTTATATGGAGATAAATGTACACATGTATGTTATCATTATATAATTGTGTATTTATACAATTCACTATAAAAAGTGCTTTATATCATTATTCTTAAACATATTTTACAGGACAAGCACAAGCAATCAACATAATTATTTCAAGTAAAATTAATCATCCATATTTACATTTCGAGGTTGATGTCTAATACTATAGTGTATTAGTAAATCAAATAGATCGATATTAATTAGCTATAATCCTAAGCATAAAATTGTTTGGGCATATATATATATATATATATATATATATATATATGTATTATTTAATTTCAGCATCTTAGTTATGTTCATTCATGATGGTATCAGCATTTATATTTTCAATGTTTTAAACATGCATATACATGCACATTCAATTTGTGGAAATATAAATTATATGCATCCATATGAACAATTATGTATGTTCATATATACAACTTCCAGCATTCATGTATATGTATTTATATATATTCAAATTTTATTCTTCAATTGTTGAACTCTATATACATTTTATGGCGTCAAATTTCATTTATAATACTTTAATATTTCATTATCAATTTCATAGTTGAATAATTGTATAATAATATACATTATCATTTGATTAAATATATAATAACATCTCAATCAAATAGATAACATCCATGTACATATTTTTTACCACACATGTATATAGATAACATCTCAATCAAATAGTTTTCATGCTTCTTGTAAATCAGTGTATTTTCATGTATATAGATTTATCATAATTACATTTAACACTAAATAATGAAAATTCTACCTTTAGAATTCTGTACAGTGGCAGAGTTTCATTTTTGACCTTGAAATTGTCATTTTTAGCAAAATGTTCCTTCTACAAACATGACCCCCTATGTTTCAAATTTTTAAAACATCAAAAATAATTTCAATAACACTTCCAAAACACAAGATATTAACACTTTAATAAATACTGTTCCTATTGATAGTGCCGTGTATAGGTCCGGAATTAAGCTAAAATTAGACAAGCTTATGGATATAATTAGGCTTTTCTTTCTTCATGAAAAGTATAGGCTTAGAAGTCTAGTTTTCAAAAAATTAAACCTAATAGCATTTTGCTCACTATACGAAGAAATATATCATTTTTTCCACAATCTGCTCCAGAACCATGAATAACAGCTCACTACAATTTCAATAAATCATATAAATTATTTAGAGGCCGATTTATGGCTAGGTTTCTTCTACAAAGTTGTTTATGTTTCTGTCAAGTTTAAATAGAATCAAATATCACTCAATTATGACTTAAATACAAGAGTTGTGGTTAAAACATTGGTAACTGTTCAAAACTACTTATACACTCAAATAGTTCATTTGTACGAATTTTTTGTGTTCCTTAACAATAGAATCAAGCCATGACTCCTTCCAATGAATTGTAGATAATTGAATCTAGTTTACCCATATTTTTGAATCACCTCAATCCAATATCTACAACTCAAGATATGGATAAAACAAGCATCCTAGTTCACAAAAACCACACCGAGTTTTTCCTCAACATTCAAAACCACGATTTTTTTTCCTATTTAATCTCTCATTAACCCTAAACAAATTAATAAATTACCATCAAAATTAAGTAATCCAAGCAAAAACATTTATATCCACACACATGTATGAAGAATAAGTTCCCTAACCTGATCATACAACTCAAACCTTCTCTTCTACTCTTGTAATCTTCTTTTTCTTCTTAATGATTTACACCACTTTGTTCTTGAATGACCAACATGCAATGGAATTTCATCAACAATACTTAGAGATATTGTAGAATAATGAAATAAATGAGAGAAATTTTGAAATTTCTCAAGCAATATACATCCCTCTCTCTATCCACCCTAATCTTTTTCTTTCTTTCAACCAAATTCAGCTTTTATAATAGGATGCAAATTCTCTTTTTGGTCCTTCAAAATCTTACATGTCACACTAAGTTCCCTCCTTTTATTTGCATGTTACACAATGTTCCACTCATTTTTTTCTTTTCTTAAATCAACCTCTCCTTTATTTCCCTTTTCATAATTTACCCTTCAAGTTTCATATTAACAAATTGACCCCTAAACTAATACTTTATACTTCAATTACACACTTGAATATTATTAAACCAACGATAATAATTTAATTATACCCTTATAAAATTCATACCATATAATTCACACATTTATCACATAATTAATGATAACTTAATAACATTTTTGCACCAATTAGTATCTTAACTCTTAATAATTCATCCAATAATGCTCAATTAGACTTTAATAATATGTAATTGTACTTGAATTCTACTATAATCTATTTTGGGTCCTTGCAGAACTGACTGCTCAAAACCTTTAGGTGCTTGAGATAAGGCAATAAGCATTCTTCTTTCACTGGCCATTCACCCCTCACTTTGTAAACCACTAGAGATGAATCTCTAAACACTTTTGTAGACTTTGGCCGTACTACTAGTATAGTTTCTAACTCGAAAATGCAAGCTTCATACTCTACCTCATTGTTCATGGCTTTATATCTAAACTTTTTAGCTAATAGCATCTTTTCTACCCTCGGGGTAACCAAGATCACTCCTACTTTTACTCCTTTATTATTCATAGCTCTGTCAAAATACATCTATGGCTACTATGTTTTCATCGGGGAATTTATAGTTTATCTCTTTACCTTCTAGAGGCTGATTAGCTAGGAACTCTGCCATTGCTCTTCCCTAAATGGTTTTCTTAGTGATGTATTTTATGTTGAATTCTTGTAAGAGGATCAACCATCTTCCCATCTTCCCTAATAGCTAAGGGGCTTCTTGTAGGTATCTAAGGGAATTTTGCTTAGCTATAACTTGTATCCTATAAGAAAGGAAGTAGTGTCTCAACCTTTTGGATGCCCATATGACTACAAAACAATTCTTTTCAACTTTTGTGTATTTTACCTTATAAGGGAGGAATTTCCTTCTGAGATAGTATACTACATACTCAATCCTAAAATCATCCTTTTGTGCCATCATAACTCCCACTGAATTATCTTTTACTGCTAGGTACAAAATTATAGATTTTCCTATCTACAGTCGTCTCAATACTGGTGGATGTAATAGGTAATCCTTAATGGTATTGAACTCTTTCTAACAATCCTCTTTCCAAACCACGAGCTAATCTTTCCTAAGTAATTTGAAGATCAATTCACAAATCGAAGTCAACTTGATGATAAACTTACTTATGTACTGAATTTTTCCCAAAAAACCTTAACTTTTTTTTCCTTATGGGCTATTGGCATTTCTCTAATAACCTTTACCTTCTTAGGATCCTCTATACCTTTCTAGCT
The DNA here is from genome assembly GCA_037975025.1 of Excoecaria agallocha. Classification (NCBI taxonomy): domain Eukaryota; kingdom Viridiplantae; phylum Streptophyta; class Magnoliopsida; order Malpighiales; family Euphorbiaceae; genus Excoecaria; species Excoecaria agallocha. The sequence goes on from CM075808.1 coordinate 79,335,427, forward strand.
TATGACATGACCTAAAAGTTTACCTGAAGTAACCCCAAATATGCACTTCGTTGGATTGAGGCAAAGATTGTACTTGCTAATCTTTTGAAAGAACTTCTTTAGTAACTGACTTGATCATTATGTCATCTGCATACACCTTTACTTCTCTATGGATCAAATCATCTAAGATCTTAAGGGCCATTCTTTGATTGGTAGCTCCTACATAAAAAAGACCAAAAGGCATGCTTGGTAAGCATATATCCCTTATTCGATTATAAAAGTTATTTTAATCCTATCCACTATTTTTTTTAGAATTTTATTGTACCTTGTATATCGATCCATAAAGTTGTACATAGTACAGCAGCTGCACTATTGACCAGTATATCTATGTGATGCAAAGGAAAGTCATCATTGGGATAGGATTTGTTCAGGTCTCTATAATCCACATAGACTCTTACCCTTCCATTTTTCTTGGCTATAAGGACTACATTTGCTAACTACTTGGGTTACTGAACTTCCACTTAGAACTTAGCCTCTATTTGCTTTCTAACTTCTTCTTTAACTTTCTCAACCTATTTTGGCCTAAGTCTTCTAAGCTTCTGTTTAACTGGTTTATACCCTAGTTACATCAAAATGGCATATTCTACGATTTCTCAATCTATTCCTAACATGTCTTTATAAGTCCAGGTAAAAACTTTTTTTATTTTTTCAATATTCTCTCAAATTTTTCTTTCTCTTCAAGAGTTATATCTGATGCTAGCAAAATTTATTTTGGGTTTTCTTTAGTTTCGAGATTGAATGAACATGTATTTGTTAAGTTAATGTCAAATATAAATAATTTATGATTATGATCATGCATATTGAAATCAGATGAAACATCACACAAGTAAGAAAAATTATTTATCTGATTAATGTAATGCAAAGAGCAAACATTATTCTCATTAAAAATTTTAGGAACATAAACAACATCAATAAAAGTGTCTTCTTCGATCTTGTCAGCATCAGGCATCTTTTTGGTCTTTGGTTCAGCTTTAGGTGACTCTTTGGCCTGCATCTTCTCTTTGCCTTTTAGTTTAGTGGCAAGCAGCTTTTCTATAATAACTTCTTCTAGCACTTCTTTATCCTAGGCTAAATGGTGTAGCAGAATTTTTTCATCCTAGAAACCTTTAACTAGTTTGATGATTCCTTATTCCCAATTAAATACATTATTGAATAGCTCAAATCCCGGTACTAGCTCACCCCTTATCATCTGAGGCTCATTCTCCATATAATAAAGGCACAGACCTGAAGCTGGCACAAAACTCTAAGAAATGTGAAGGATTCCTTCGACTGTCTCCTTCTCCTTTCCTTTCTTACTAGAACTTATGAAGACTAACCCCTTCCTATCCTTCTGACCCTTAGCAATTACAGTAGTTTGAGCTCCTTAGGAGTTCTTGCCTAAATTACCTCTAGGAAGGAAATTCATCCTTTTAAGCATATTGATCACTTGAGGACTGTGAGGGAAGACATTCTTATTTTCTTCATCTTTGATAACTGCCATATGAAACCCATTAAATAGTTGTTTGGCTATTTTGAGCATAGACACCTGGTTCTCCCTTGCTGCTTTGATGGTGACTACTTGACCATTATAGGGAATCTTAATCATTTGGTGCAATGTGTAGGGTACTCCTCCTAGCTTATAAAACCATGGTCTCCCAATAAGTACAAAGACACTTGTTGGGATAGGCAAAACCACAAACTCAGCATTAGTCTCAACAGGCCCCATCTTCACCACATTCTTAAAGGTCCCATCAACTTGCTTTTAGAGTTGTCATATGCAGAAATGGTCAAATTGGACTTCCTTTGCTTGTGCTCATTCAATTCAAAGGTTGAAATTGCTACCAAAGGGTAGACATTAATAGAGGACTCGTCATCTATCATCACACAAGTCGTGTCCTTCCTATTAACCTAAGCTTTAATGTATAGAGGATGATTATGACTTATTCCTCCTACGGGTAGGTCAGCATCAGAGTACACTACATTCTCCCCAGTTCCTCCCTTAACCAGATCTAGTAACTTAGAGGGCGAGATAGTGGTAGCAACAGTAGTTTTGCTCTGGGCCTTCATAAATTTTTATCTATATGAAGGAGATTGTCTCAACAAATCCCAAATATATATCTGAGATGTTGTCTTCTTCAATTGCTTGATTATTTGATCATCCTCAGTTTCCTTTTCCATTGGCACTGCAGTAGGAACTGGTTGCCAGTCTACCACTTCTTGTGACTACCTTTACTCCCTTTTCTTCCTTTGATTCTTTTTCATCCTCGCTAGCTGAACTCCAAATGTGAATAGGCACCAAAGCTCCCTTATCCTCACTCTTTGTAGGGGTATCCCAATAGTCAATCATAGAAATTGATCGATTTTCCTTAATTGGCTTTTTTACTTTTGGTGTGGAGTGAGTAACGGTTAATTACTCATTCCCATACAAATCTTTCATCACATACCACTCAGGTGAGCTAGACCTGATCATGTACATAGGCAGGGGAATGGCATTGTATCCTCCTTTTTTCTTTTTGTCCCTCTTTTTAGGGTCTAAAATCTGTTTGCTATCTATTAAGTCTTGGATTATGTTCTTTAGAGTGTGACAATAATTAGTCAAATGCCCTGTGTACTGGTGGTATGCACAATATTGATCCTCCTTATGTTAGGGTAACCCCTAGCTTATTGCAGGCCTTGACGGTAGTGACCAAAGCTTTCCTTACTTAACCAACCTATTTAACACCCAATAAGTGATTTTCCCAAGTCAAAATAATGCCTCTAGTGGCTAGCCTTTGTAGCGGACACCTCTACAATCTTTCTAGTTCTGCTCTGCCCACTATTATTCTTGACAGCCTTGTTACCACCAAAGTTCCTTCTCGTATTTTCACTACTTACCCTTCTGGCTAAGTAATCTCTTTTAGATTCTATAGTTATATCCTTCAAGGACTCCCAGTCTTTCAAACCCTTCATTTTCAAACCACCTCTCAAGTATGGACTCACATTTTGAATAAACAACCTAATCTGATAAGCCTTATCAGGTTTCTTTTTCATCTCCATGACCCTATTCCTCCATCTGGTAAGATACTCATAGAAGGACCCACCATGCTTTTGCTGGAGTAATTTAAGGTCCTTTAGGGTGACTTCCATTATTGTACTATAGTCGTATTGCTTAAGAAATTCCTCCATCAATAGGTCCCAATCCTCTTTAATCTACCTATCCAAATTGTGATACCAGTCTATCACAGTCCTAGTTAAGCTCAGGCAAAAGTATTCCACTTTTTATTTCTTGGATAAGGTGGTCCACTTCATGATCAACATGTACTACATAATATGGGCTAAAAGGTTTGAGGTACCATTAAACCTGGGTAGTTCTGGAATCTTGAACCTTTAGGGAAATAGCTCATCTCTATCCATATCCCTATCTTCGAGATTCATCCCTTTACCAGCAAATAATAGCCTAGACATAACTTCTATCTTCTCCTCCGTCTTCTTGAAAGCTAAATCCTTAACACTAGGACCCTTTACTTTTATGTTCATCATTAAAGGGACATAATATTTGTCCTATTCCTCTATGAAATCAACTTTTGGATCATGCCTCCTCTCCCTCCTTGGCAGATCTCAAAGCACAGTAGTATCATTTGCGGCAACATTCCCAACATGAGTCGTCTCCACTGTCTCAAGAGTTGGTACTATGGGCTGAGTTCTAGTGTTAGGTTCTATAGAAGCCACCATTCCACCAATCACAGCTAACGTCCTCTCTTCAAATTCTTATAGGCATCTATCCAACCTCCGATCCAAGTCATCCCTCACTATTAAAGGCCCATTAAGAGTAACATTTTTCCTTTCCCTCAAAAATAAAAACTAAAAATGATGAATTATATGATGTTTTTTAGTATGTTTTTAGGTATTTAATTAAGTTAATTTTGTGTTAATTAGGTTGAATTTGAGTTTAATTGGTTAATTTTATGTTTTTAACATTAATTGTAAATTTTGGTGTTTTTCAGGGTTATTTTGCAAAGAAAAGGAGTTAATTGTAAAAAGGTAAGAAGATTTGGGCCAAAATTGTGAATTTGGAAAATTCATGTTAATGAATAATCATGAGGTCCAGAAGTTCAATGCATGGCCATGTATCTCAAAGAAGAAAATTATGCATGGCCGTATGCTCTCAAGGATTGCTTAGATATATGGCCACGTGATAATAAGAAGAACACATGGCCATGTGAGGAATAACAAAGAATTATGCGTGGCCACATGAAAAATGTCAAGTGAAGATACATGGCCACGTGAAATTTAACAAAGGGACTTCCATGGCCATGCATAAGTAACTCTTATGCTACGAAGGATTTTTGATTTTCTCCAATTCAAGAAGGATTCTTTTCCTATTCCAATTTAGGAAGTTTGGAAGGCTTCTACAACATATTTTGCCTATAAATAGAAGACTCTAACACCAAAGAAGGGGATTAAGTAGAATCAATTAGAAGAATCAAGTAGAATTCTTTAATTTTAGTTTTACATTATTTCTCTAATTTTTTCGGTTTTTATTTTTTCTTTTTAACATTGTTTTAGCTTTTAATATGTTTATGAAGTACTTTTTTCTTCTTTTGCTAATGGATTCTTGAAATCTCATATTTTCATTGTTATGACTTTATTTTTAGCTTAATTTCAATATCGGTTGATTATTTCTTGGTTTTAAGCATATTCTTATCTTTGATTGTGTTAAGATTAATTATTGGTTTATTGAGTAAATAACTAAAAATTGGTTTTGACATAGTTAATGATTTGCATGTTCTTGGGTTAACTCTTTAATGTTTATGCATGATTATTATTCGAAATATGAGATAATTATTGTTAATTTTATTGATTAATACTAAAAGAGGAGGAACTAAGAATAAATTGGAATTGAATTACTTGAAAAAGAGTTCAATGAATATTTAGGAAGTTAAAACTAGATTTTAATGCTAAGTATTAGATTTGTCTATAAGTTTAATACTAAGAATGATATACTTGAACAATGATATCTGACTTTATTACTAGTTTTTCCATAATCACTGGTGTATCTATTGAATTTAAGTCATTACAATGAAAGTTAAGGTTGATAGTTTCTTTAGCAAGAGAATTTCAGTTATTGTTTTGTTTTTAATTTATGTTAGTCTAATTTTAGTTTTTATTTTGTTTAATTATTTATTTAGTTTAATTTTTCCCTTTAAATTAAAAAAATTTGGGAAACTATCTCGAATTAATTTAATTCATACATAGATATTATCCTTAGCAATCCATATTCCCTTGGGTACGATATTTGGGGTCTTAATCTATATTTTTCTATATTACTAGCCGATCTAGTAAACTTGCTAGACACCAATCAAAAACCTTGTTGTGGTATCATTAGCAACTCTTCAAGTCTCATTCCCCCTTTCGATCTCATTCAGTTCATCATTTGCCATTTTTGAACTTGTTTCCTAGCTACTTTCTGATAACTGACTGAAACCCAACTCATAACTGACCTCTAAACCCAAATTTGAACCTGAATCTGACCTCAGTAAAATGGATATAGATCTTCAAACCAAGGGCTCGTCTAAACCTCTATACCACCTACATGAGTCAATAATTACTGTAAGAGTTAGATGTTAGGGATGATGCATAATAAATGATGCATTGACAAGATATATACATGATGCATGAATACAATGCATGGTTTCATTAGACATCAATCACAAACACACACAAACATATATAATGTAAGGACCCAATCATGACCCTAAGCCAATTATTGTTAATTAATAAGGATTACCGTTAATTAAGGAAAAATTGGATTATTTTGCAATTGTTGAAGTTAAGTCCTAAGAGGGGTAATTTGGTAATTTTAGCATGTAAGTATATGAGTTAAGTTAAATTATAATTAAAGACAAGGATATAATTGTAGTGAATTAGAAAGTATTAGGGTTAAGTTAAAAGAAATTGAAATAATGGGGGTTTAGTTGTGTATAAGGGACATTTTGGGAATTTCTCCTTGTGAGATATTTATCCCACTATAAATTAGGGTTTTGAGGGAATGTAGATCGGCATTTTGAAGGATCTCCCTCTCTCTCCCTCTCTCTCATTGGTCATAGTTTGGAGAAGGATGCTAGGGTTTAGGAGTTAACATGAAAGAGAAAAAGAACTAGATCAATGAATGTTGAAGGAGATGAAGCTTGATTTTGAGGTACGGGACTATTTGGAAAAGTTAGTGTATACATTTCCCATCTCATGTTGCATATGTTTTCTTTGAGAGATTAAGGGTAAATGTAGTAGGTGTTGATGATTATAACATGATTTGTAACTTAAATGATAATATAAGTATGTAGGGAGGTGAGATTTAGGGTTTAATTTAATGTCTGTATAATCGAAATTTTGGGGTTTCCTTCTTTTATTTCCACGCGTGGCCACTCACCATTTTTTTCTTGTTCATGCATGGTCACGCATGTGTTTTCTCTTGGGAACACACGGCCACGCATTGAATTGCCTTTGAGGATATATGGCCACATAATGATGTCCTTCCTCCCACACACGGCCACTTGCATTTGTTCTTTCTCTCACACATGGCCACGCATGTGTTGTTCTTTGGGAACCCATGGCCACGCATGTGTTTCTCTTTGGAAACACATGGCCACGCACCATATATCTCCTTGATGTACACGATCACGTGTGTGTCTTTTCTGTGTTTCTTCTTCAAAGCACGTTGCCACGCATGGAATGCCTTCTTTCCACACACAACCACACATGGGTTTTCTCTTTGGAAACCCGTGGCCACGTGATGCTTCCCTTCCTCTCACCCACGGTTGTGTGATGTCCATCTTCCTCTTGTACACGGCCAATTATGCTTTTATTCCCGAAAATACATGGCCAACCCTCCTTTCTCTATATGAAATGCTTGACCAGCTATGCTTTATAGATACTCCTTCATTCATTCGAGTATATTCTCATCCCAAGATTTAAGCCATGTAATTAGATATTGAACACAGTATTATGTGGTCCATAAGATCCTGACGAGAGCAAGAATTGAGATAATTGGATTAGTAATCAGTATGAGTAATGGTAAATAGTTATTAACTGGAGATGGATATGTCACTTGATTACCAAGGGAGTGATAGATCATGAAAGTTTGTTCTAATGCTAAAGTCTATAAAGATATGATTCAGAAAGACATTAATATAGCATGAATTATTATAGAGAGTAAAAGACATAAAAAGCTAATATGATAGGGTGAAGACTGATTTAAGCTGTAATTCATCCAAAGTCACCTACAAATGAATAAAGCATGATAGCTTAAAATGAAAGTATATATATATATACCTTGTTATACATAGATTAGATTGAAAGGCTTTAAAATAGTAATCCTATAAAGATATGAATTGGAGTCCACTTAAACTCTAATTAGGTTGACTTACATATGATAATGCTAAAATAATTAGGCTGCTAAAATGTGTTTTAGTGCATAATGGCATGAAACTATGAAGAGTGAAAGGAAATATAAGAATCATAAGAGTACGCTAATTGATATGCCCCTTTATAGTATAGTATAAAGTATACACTTGACAAAAGCGAATAGTTCTACCTAGATACTATACTTTGGTAATCCTTTTCAACGGCATGGGAATAATATGATTTAGCCTAGTTGATAAGAAAATAGTTGTAATGTTGTATGTAATTTAGTAATTGTAAATATACATGCTAATTAATGTATTTTATACGGGTATAAGGTATGTAATATGCCTAAGTTAAAAGAAAAGGAATGTTTTTAAGGGATATTATAAAACTATAGAAGCTGAATTATACTTCAAGTCATAATGGGAATTGATGGTGAACTTTGATGTAAAGGATCATACTCATATGTTATTCATACCCTATGATGTAAAATGAAAGTTACAAGTCTGCAAGTAATACTCTAATGATTAAGATGATATAATCTTATACAACTCCTTTAAGAAAATAATGTTATAAAATAGAAAGTACAAATAAGATGATCATGATGTATGTGATAACATTAAGGTAAATAATCTATTGCCTATGATATAATAGACTATAAAAGTGAGCTAAAGAGGCTATAAATGAAGAAGGTTGACCTTAAGCCATATGAGAACATAGTTATTCTATCATATGAATCATGAATGCTTGAGTGCTGTTATATATGATTATGTTTAATGTGATTAATTATGGGAATAGGGAAACTACTCACGGCAAGTAATAACAAGGTAAGTCTTTGAGAACTATTCTTGAGTTATGTAAGTATATGTGGTTGAATTGATTTGAACATGCTATGAAAAGTAGCTTGATTTAATATGCGAACAAGTATGAGTAATGAAATCATGTATTGTCATGTTTAAATTGCACATATATGTACGAGTGCATGTGGGTACGCGTAATGCTAACCATGAAAGATGATGTGTTGTTATTGTTGCATAAATATGTAACTATTAAGATATGAACGAAAGAAATTGATGCAAACATACTATCATATGACAACGTCCATATGTAATGGAGCCTAAAGTTCAGCATTGATGTATGAAAAGAATGATATGCATTCTTTTATGACAAATGGCTTTAAGCCAAATGATGTGCTAAGTAAAGAAGAATATGTTAAATTAAGAGATGTCTTAAAAAGTTAAGCCTACGGGTCTTAGTTCATTTATGGATTAGATAAGCATGCCTAGAGGGATATAGTCGCAGCTGCTATATGTTGACCCCGTTTGGGTCTTGTTCCTTAATGGAACCATCGTTTAACCCCGTTTGGGTCCATAGTTTGTTCCTTGCTGGAACCATTGCTTGATCTCGTTTGGGTCCATTGTTTGATATCTTTGGATATCTATAGTTTGATACCTTTAGGTATCCATTGCTCCCGTTATCCATCCTTCGAACTAGTACTTAGGCAGACTATTAAAGATGTAAATGGTTCAAGAAATAAAGTAATGTATGTATCGATCGCCCCACTTATATGTATTGGAATCATGATAGTGATTTATTCTATTGCTTTATTCTAAATTTCAGTTAGCTATAAACTACTTCTATGAAATGAAATGCCATGTTATGTCATACTTGATTGTGATGTCTTACATCAACGATGAGAAAGGTCACCATGTGAGTACTAGTGTAAGTCGGTTCTACGGTTAATAATTGGGCCACATTAGCCACAAGCTTACAATATTGAATTAAACATTACATGAACTATAACATGCATAATAATATTCATGTAGGGAAAAATTAGAAAATGTTTGCATGTGGTATGAAGACTTTGTCAGTTAATAATGAGGTGTAATACCTATTCCTTGGAATGACATGCAAATTCGTGAGTATGAATATGAACATTTATTTATGTATGTGTTTATGTATAATTCTAACATAAATCAAAGTGCAAAGCATGATATGATATGAATCTGTATGATGTTTAAAGTGTAATGATAACATAGCATTAAGGAAGACATGCATCAAAAACACGAACAAAATGATAAGTTTGTAATATATGTAATGTAAGCATGCCTAGAAATATCTATTGCAATGTTATATAACATAAGCACTTTCTTTTGGATATGAATAAGCAATAAATGCACATGTTAGGTAACCAAATTGGTTAATGGTGTTGAGTTGAAGGTTACAAGAATATAATAATAACATCAGTATTCTGGAATAAAAGAATTATAAGATGCATGAATTGTTCTAATAAATAAAAGAGTATTAAAAATGATCGTTAATTAACAAGTTTCTAGGATAAAGATAAGTTTATATAATGCTTTCGGTTTTAGCAATGATGACATCAATGGTTAGGGTTGAATGCTCCTCGGAATGCTCAATATGCCATGATAGATAATTGTAACCTCATGTGTTATTTTATGTTATTATGATAATTGTATTTGGTTTGATGAAGAATATCGTAAGAGCTTCTCTAGAGTTTTGTTCCCCACTAAGCTTTATAGCTTAGCATGGGTTTATTTATCCGTGTAGGTTTCAAGATAAGCTTCAGAAGATTAGGCATGATGCAGTTACCTTGAGGATTTCAAGATACTTGAAGGCCTTTTATGTTATGATTATTTATTTATATGCTGATTATTTATTGTGGTATGTAATTATGGCCTGTTATATTATTATTATTATTTTCGCCTAACTTTAATAGTTTATGTTAATGACTATGATGAGGATGATTGATGATTAAGAAATTAGGGTGTTACATATAAAGCCTTCCAACCTTATCTCCTACACAGGAGGTCGTGCGATCTCTTTCCTAGGTGGGTTTAGCCCATAGGTTAGCAGGGTATCCAATTGATGCACATGGGGCACGATTGAAAATTGATAACATAACCTCTCTAATTGAAAGTGCAGGCATATGAGTTTTGACCAATATGTATTTTGACTAACTCACACAGATAAGGTTAGGCCTACTAGGGCATGGCAGCCTTTGACTTGTACCCTCCTAATTTGTTTGAGTTTGGTTAATACACAAAGGTCCACATAGCAAGCAAAAGTTATTATGGTTATACAATGTAAGGGAAGTTGTTATTATCATTACATGGGCTTTAGTCAAGGGTGATGAAACTTTAAGGCTATCCAAGAATAGTCCTTACCAATTGGTCTAGCTCATCATGAGCATATTGATTGATGGTTCACCATTTTATATACCATTTGGTATTAGACTTTCGCTGGTGGGTCTCCTTGACACTTCTCTATATAGAATAAATGTAAGGCGTGTTTCAAGATAACACCGATGCTGAAAAGGAATTCCTAACTTAATTCTAAGGCTCTAAGATAAATGCAAGAAATGCAATTTAGAAGGGAGGGGGGTTAATTAATAAAACACAATTATAAATAACTTAACTAAGATGCTTTTCAGAGCAAGATCTCTTTAGTCTCCAGTGGAGTTGCCACTATGATGCATGCCGGAGCCCGCCCTTTATTTTTGGGTTTACCCTGGAAGGCCTGCATTTAAGGCCTGAGACTGGAGGAGGCTCAATTTTGATCATAAACTGGCTGTTTAGCAATAAAAAGGATTGAGTCCAAATTATTACTGACAGTCAACCTATAAAGCATTTACTAGTGGGCTTAAAGAGGGAGGTGTCATAAAGTTGGCACCCAATATAATGCTGGGAATTAAAGCTCGACCTTATTTTCATGCCCAAATAGAGATCAGTGTTCGGGACATCCCTCTTATTAGACATTTTTGTTAGGTGTTATTTTATAATTGATCTTTAGAATTAATCCACTCTCCTCTCTCACACGATACAAGCAATAAAATTTAGGTAAACATCCCAAACAAGTAAAGAAAGAAATAAATAAATACTTAAAATAATATCTTAATTAATAATTATTACATAAGCAAATCATCCATAACATCCAAGTGCAAATAAATATACATATGTAAATCGAGGAGTTAATTTGGGTTGGGAACATTGGTTCCCTCATGAATATTTATAGAAAAAGGCTTTTATTATATCATGTGAATTTTTGAGTTAAAGTTAGACATTGGTCCATGTTTTATGAAAAGATCCAAATTTATTTGCTAGAAAATGCTTTAAATGCCTTGTAGTTTAGCATTCTCAAAAAATCTTTTTTTACTAGCTATTACAGCCTTGAAAATAATGCATCAAATAATAAACAAACTAATAACGAAGAAAATAAATAAATAATAAGTAACATCACAATATGGAAGATAAAGAATTAAAGTAACGACTGAATCAAGATAGAGCTGATGACCAGAGCGGGAGCACAATTTCCTATGCAACTATTATACCTCCTCTGTAACCATAAATATATCGATTACTCGAAAGAAATAGATAAGCAGGTTTATTAGCATTGATGATAAAACATTTACATATTTTATTCACACAAACAAGCCAATTGCAGGTGCAACAGTATACATACAGTAACAAAATACACCAAATATTGCATAAATTCTATATAAGAAGATTAAATAATACAAAAAAATCCTAAAAATGCATGAAAAACTCGATAAAAATACCTCAGGGACAACTAAAAAAGGCGAGGGATGACCATCTGTGGATTGAGGGATAGCCAGGAGGAAAGAGATGAGACATCCCATCCCTTGGATGAGGGACAGCCATCCTTCAACCCTTATTCTCGTTTGTCACCTCTAGAATAGAATAAAATTTAAAAAATAAAAGTAAAATGTGGAAAAATTACTCGAATAAATTCTTTAGCCCTAAATATGCAATTACTAAACACTAAATTATGCCAGAACACATTAAAATACTAAAACATGCATCATATTACATTAAAATTGGGGAATTATATATATATATATATATATATATATATATATATATATATGAAAAGAAGAAGAACTTGAAAACAATAATGGAGGAATCCCTATAGTCCATCATACCTCTAGCATATTACACAAACTAGAAATGAATTATATTATAATAAAACATGCATATCACTCAAATTTGATAATCAAAACAAATCAAATTAGCATTTAACAATCATAAAAGCTTGTGAATGAATCATAGAGAGAGAAAATGAGAATGAGCCTAGAATATTACCCTTATGAGATATTCTTACTCTATGATTTATGTAGTCTAAATCTCCGCTCTGAATTATGCTCTTAGATTCTCAAAGACAATATGAATTTTGTTGTGATTGTGTTTTGAAAATTTCAAAAGTATAAATCTTTTTAGATATAGAAAGAAATTAATTTTCTTCATTCTCTAATGGTTTTTTTAAAAGAATAATAATTCCCCCTTTTCAAAACCCTAGATTTTTATTTTTATACCTAAAGAAGAGTTTTAATCCAATTACAACTTACAATTGCCAAATTAGGAGATAAAATCCCCAAAATCTTGACCTGATCATTTTCAAATAACTTCCCTTTTTGAAAATACAAGAAAATATGGGAAAATCTAGGTTTCGACCCATGGACGAGTGTCTGTGAGTGAGGGATCGCCGTCCCCTAATTTACACTATTCTAGAGGTGAGGACCCAAAAATGGACGTCCCTCAGGTGACAGACGACCGTCTATCACCAACGTCAGTCCATGCACAAGGTTTTTTGCTTATTTTGAAAACACTTGAAAATATTTCGAAAACATTTAGAAAATCATGAAAATGTTTTAAGAGAAAGTGACAAAACCACAATTAGAGCTTCGAGATCCAAACTTGCTGTCAGCAATATACTATTTTCTTATCATCAGGTAACCCTGATCTAGGCTATCTCGAGTCACGATGTCTACAGGCCAACGTAGCAAAGAAGAGTTGTTACGGTCATACAACCTAGGGCAAGTATCTATTTTCATTATATAAGCTTGTAGTCAGGTGGTGAAACTTTTGGGCTACCCAAGCATGGTCACTACAAATAGGTCTAGCTCATCATAAGCTTGACAACTAATGGGTTACCATTTTATATACCAATTGGTACTAGACTTAGGCTAGTGGTTCTCCTTGACAAAACCTTACATCGAGTGAATGTAAGGCATGCTTCAGGATAGCACTGGGGTTAAAATAGGGATGCATAACTTAATTCTAAGGCTCTAAAATAGATGCAAGAAATGCAATTTTGAAAAAAGATAGCATTAATAAAAAAAATCCAATTATAAATAACTTAATTGAGATATTTTAGGAGTAAAGTCTCTTAGTCTCTAGTGGAGTCACTACTGTGTACACACTAGGTCCTGAGATGGCTCTTGATCAGGGTTACCTAATGAGGAAAGCATTTCTCATAAGTAAACAAGGAACTGAAGTGTTAGGTTTTCTCCCGAGTTTTTTTGTTTTCAAAATATTTTTTGAAATCTCCTACGAATTTAAAATGTTTAAAAATTTCTTTAAGGGTTTTTTCCTATTTTCCCTCTGCCAATGAGGTTTAAATGGGTTTCAGTCGTAAAAAAAGTCAAAATTAATGGTCAAAGTTAAAAGGCGTAAATCACTTGACTTATGAGTCAACCCCATGACTCACTCCTGTGACCTACTTCCTGTACCCATTCGAATGAGAATCAGTTGCAAAACAAATGAAAAAAGAGGAAAAAATCACATTAAACTCATCTAAAATTAATTGGTTAAAGAGATTTTTTGGTAGGGATTTTGATCCTGAAATTTAGGCAAAAGGGGTGTAATGGCTAAAATTTAAATTTTTGTGAATAGTATCTTTTAGGTCGTAAATAATATCATTAGAGTGATATCAGGTGTGATTATACTAGTATAAATGTATTGGATCCTATAAAAATTATAGAGTTAAATGTGCTCGGTGAGAGAAATAATAGGATGGGTGACCTTTTATGAACTTTTTAACTTGCATCATATATGTTGTACTATTGGAAAATAATGATTAAATCAAGTCTAGTGGTATTATTTGAGGTGGAATTGAGGTTGGATAAATCCTGAAAATAGACAGCAAAGAATTTTCCTAGACCGTAATAAGGTTGACCATAAGTTTAATAAAGTCCAAAAATATTTTCTATAACTCAAAAAATTATTTTGATCACATAAACCTATTAGAAATAGCCTAAATGAATTTCTAGAAGTGAAAATTAATTTTTCTAACTACTTTGAATTCTCAAATTTCGGATCGATAAAATTGGTCTCTAAGTTTAAAAATAATTCTAAAGACCTTTGAAAAATTATCTTAACACATAGATTCACTAGAAATATTATGGAGGATTATTTGATTGTTAAAAATCAATTTTACTATAATTTTAAAAATCGAGTTTTTGGATTGGCCAAAAATATTTCGGTGCCTTGAAACCTATTGAAACAAACTTAGATTGACCCAAAATTCTAAATGAATCTTAATTATAATATTTAGGAATTTTTGGAAAAATTTTGGTGGAAAAATAAAACAAGGATGGATGAGCCAATGAGAAATTGACAAGTGGCATAATTATGTCCATATAAAGTGATTTGATTTGTCCACCCTTCAAACCACTAATTTTAGGGATTATTTTTAGGAAAAATATTCACCCAAAAGTCAAAAAATTTTGAAAAAAAAATTGAGCTCAAAAGTTGCTTTCCCTCTCCTCCAAAAATATAACCCAAAAATTAGTAAAATTCCACCATTTTCACTTTATTCAAGCTCTTCCACCATAATTTTTCATGCTCTATCAATTAGAACTATTCTTATTATCTCTTAGCAGCCCTAAAAATTATAAATTTAGATTTTAAGTCAAGGAAGTGTATGGAAATGTGAAGAGAAAGGTTATAAGAAAAATTCAAGTAGGTTAAATTATTGATATTCTAAGGGTTTTAGTAGATTTTTAGGTATATTTTGATATAGAAATTGATATTTTCAATTGAATTTGAGTTATGAATGAAGCAAATTGAAGAAATGAATCATGGAAGAATTCGGCTAAGGTGGAGTTTATAGAAATTCAAGTGGAATCAAAGGAGAAACGAAAGGAAAAAATGAAAAACAAGGAGAAATCAAGGACAGATCTTGGAAAATAGGTAAGTGGATACCTAAACTAGCTAATTTAATGTAAACCCTAATTAAGTTTGTTTTGGGGTTTTTGATGCAAATAATGCTTAAATTTAAATTAATGGTAGAATAATGAACTTGAATGTAAAAGAATTGAATTAGCATGAAAATTTGTATGAAAGAATGAATAAAAGAAAGAAATTAGTTTAAAACCCTATTATTTACATAGAGAAAAAAATGTTAAATGTGAACTACAATTCAAATAAATGGTAAAATAATGAAATTGAATGATGAATAATACAGTATATGATCTCAATTGAATTAAACTATGGGTAGAGATAATGCATTAGTTATGTAATTTATTATGTCCCTTAAGATTTAATTAAGTACTATTGGCATTAATTCAAATTAATGATATATTAATATAATTAGATGGTGAATGATGTAATATATGATGTTAAATACATGAAATTATGACTAGCAATGGTACATTAGTTAATGAACCTATTATGTAAGCAAATGAAATTAAGGTTGCATAAAGCATTAAATTAATTTAAAGGTAGATTCATGTTTAATATGTATGAAAAAGATGGTGTGAATGTCTTAAATGAACTAAACAAATTTATATACACATGACCTAATAATGGCCGAATAGTAAAGTATAGGAATAGGAAAGAATAAATGATGGAAAAAATTAAGATACCTTCATAAAGTGATGAAATAACATGAAATGAATGATAATTAAAGATGAAAACAACCAAGAAGAAATAGAACTTTAAATGGTCAAATGATAACCCTAGGTTGATCAAGTTACAATTTGACAATTAATTGAATACTTAACATGAAATGAGTATTATAATGAAGAATAAACCTAATGTGAATAACTAGGACATTAGATTATAATTGTACATAATATTGACTAAGTGGACAAAACGATGTTCATATGTGAAGTAAATAGATATTAATGGATGTTAATTGTGTATCATCATATGAAAGCTTAAAATGATAATGGAAATATGTAAAGCATGATAAAGTACAAGAAAATATGATGGATGCATGTGGAATTAACATGGTTGAATGGTGCTAAATTTGGAAATGGCATATTTTAACCATATTTGAAGGTATTGTGCATGTTTACCATGAATGAGTAAGTGATAAGCACAAATCAATATGAATTAAGCAAGTAAGAATTGTGCCATAATATGGAATGGTGTGAAAAAAATTATGTAATAGTATGACATAAGTTGATTTAAAATATATGCCCTTAGTGTATAGTGGTTAATCTAGGATTTTAGGATATAATGGCTAGCTATAAAGACACATAGCATGGTAGAACCATGAGATTATTGACAATTGAGATATGCACATTAGATTGATAGTTGAGGCAATATTCATACCAAATGGTCACCTCAACAAATTCTAGAGATTTTGATCACGTCAAATAGTCACCTCAACATATTTTGGAGTAGTAGATCAAGCTAAGTGGTCATTCTAGCTCATTTTAAACCACTACAGCCTCATTCTACATATCCAATTTGAGGGTTTCCACTGGGCACTACTAGGGCAAAAATGTAGTCATACAAAAAAAAGGATTAAATAGGAAATTAAACACAAAAAAAGATGTCAAATGTGTAATTAAATAGGTAATAAAGTGAAAAATGTAATTAAGAGATTAATGAGGGCAAATATGTAATTAGGTGAGAAATCATGTGTAAAAGTGTAAATTAACATTAAAAACATAGTTATGAAAGTTATAAAGGTTCAAAAGGTAAAAACGTTATTAAAGGAAAGTTTCAAGGACCAAATTATATTTTACCACTATATAAGAAAAATATAAGGACTAAAATGTAACTTTCGAGACTAAAATGGAATAAAGAATAAAAGAAAGTAAAAAAGACATAAAATTAGTAAGAAATAATCAAATATATGTTAGAAAGAATGTTTGGAGACTAAATTGTAATTTTCACCCTAACTAGGAAAATAAGTAAAAAAAAGACATAAAGAAGTAGAAATAAGGATTAAATAGTAAATTAAAGAGTTAAATAAGAAATTCTAAGATAAAAATAGGATATTAAATAATTAACGATAAAAAGGATGAAAATATGGAGAAATAAGGTTAATAGGGGCTAAATGGTAATTTATCACTCCATAATGAATTAAAATGTAAATTTAGGAGGTGAAGCTGAAATAAAAGATATAAAGAGGCCAAAAGGGTAAATTAGCATTACAACTAGTGAATTATATAATAGAATGAAAGTTCAGAGGCTAAATTTTGATTTGCATTAAAATTTAAAGAACAAGAGAATGAAAGGTAAAAATAGTAATGAGAGAGAACCAAAAATTAATTACGAAATTAAAAATACAAATTTGAATTGTTAGGATTGAAAATGTGTAAGGAAAGAAGCAATAAGGACTAGAATGTAATTTACCCTTATGTGAAGACATTATGAAAATTAAAATATAAATTGGAAGGTGATGATAAAAAGAAGGGTAAAAGGGAGAAATTATGAAATTAATGATAAAATACAATTGGAATTATAAACAAGTGGAGAAGGATAACTAAGTGTAAATAAAATACAAAGGAAACATTTAAAATGCAATTAGGAGAAATGTAGAATAGTGACAAGGGAATAAAATGTAAAGATTAGTGTAATTGACATAAATGAAGACAAGAAAATTAATGGAAGGGAAGAAAATAAAATACGGGTTGAGTAGAAATTTTACAAGTGACTAAGAGGACTAAGAGCCAAGGTTTATAATTTGGGAAAACAAATGTATGACTTAATTTAATAGGATAAGGAAACATAAATAAATTTATGGATAAAAGCATAAGGGAAAACATAAATCGAGATAAGACCACAAAGACTTAAAATGAAAATTAAATGTTATGAGTTCATTGTATATGAACATCAAACCCGAGCTAAAGATCCAAAATCAGTATGTATAATTAAGCATAAATAATGAATCAAGGAAAGGAAAATAACAATTTAAGAGCAAGGTAACAAACGACAAGCAAAAGGCAGACTAAAAATTAGATAAGAAGTTTTACTTTATAGTTATGACAAAGGAAACAATTTAAGTGGTAAAAATCAAAGCAAATATTAAAAAATAGATTGAAGTCCGATTGGCAATTTCAGTAAAAGTCGAAGTATAAAATGTTGAATTAGATTATTGACCATTGAAATGAAAATGTTGGAAAAACAAATATGAGTGAATCCAAAATATGGATTAAAAGAGAAAATCCTAAACAAATTGAGATAAAACGATAATGATGGATTATAAATCAAACGAGATAGCTGAAAGGCAGTTGTGTTATGAAAAATGACTTGTAGACGAGTGTTTGTTTAATAAGAACGTAATTCACGAAGAAAACAGTAAAGCTGAATATTGAAAACCAAGCTATGTAATTAGTAAGAGAATGAAATAATGAATTGTAATTCAAAATATAAGAAAACAAATATAAGATTAATTGAAGACTAAGTATAAAAAATGAAATCAAATAAGTAGAAATGCATATGATATTAAAATAGTTGTAAAATAACAAAAAGTATTAAGTAAAGGCACACATGTGTACAGAACAAATGGACAACCCATTATAGAGATTTGAAATGAGAATAACAATTAATAATAATGCAATTAAAAATCGATAAATGGAATAGAGGAAAAAGAAATACGAAAATAAAAAATAAAGTGAGTCGATTTAAGCGAACTAGGATATTAGATGATCTTAAGATGAAAACAAAAATCTTTAAGCATGTATACTTGCAATTGTGAAATTTATTAGTTGGGTATCTACCACTAAGTATTATATGCTTAGCATGTAGCTATTTACTACTTGCAGGTTTTAAGGAAGATAGGTCAATACTTAAAGGGACTGCCGTTGGACTTAGATAGAGATGTGCAACGAAGCAAACAAATTTATTGTGTTATGTATGTGGCATGTATGAGTAGGACCTTACTTTTTATGTGTATTACACAGAAATTACTATTATACTACATTGTGATATTTATGGTATATGGGTGTTACATTTTGTGCTATTAAAGCCCAGTATAGATGGTCCTAAGATCGGAGTAGGTGAAATGATTAAAGATACATGCAATAAGGATTTTGATAGTTGAGATGGTTAGTAAGCAAAGTGACATATCCCTTCTAATATTATTAGAGGAATAAGTGGGAAATCATATTAGGATAAGGAAGTATAATGACACAATAGTGTCTTCAGCCATTTGATGCAAGAAAATTTTAAGGATGAAATTTTAATTAGTGGGGCAGAATTGTAATGGCCTAAAATTTCAATTTTTATGAATAGTGTCTTTTAGGCAATGAATAATATCGCCAAAGTGATATCGAGTGTGATTATACCAATATTAATGTATTGGATCCCATAAAAACTTTAGCGTTAAATGTGCTAAATTAAGCAAAATACTAGGATGTGTGACCTTCAGAGAAGTTTCTAACTTGCATTATATGTATCGTACTATTAGAAAATATGGATTAAAATGAGTCTAGTGGTATAACTTAAGGTCAAATAAGCCCTTTAAATAGATAGCGAATAATTTTCCTGGATTGTATTAAAGTTAACCATAAGTTTGATTGGGTCCACAAATATTTATTAGACCTCTAAAATTTATTCTGATCACATAAACCTATTAGAAATAGCCTAAATGAATTTATGGAAGTGAAAAATAATTTTTTTAGCACTTTAATTATTTATATTTCGAATCGATAAATTGCTCTTTGGGATTAAAAATAATGGTAGAGACCTCTGAAAAATTATCTGAACACATAGATTTGCTAAAAATATTATTGACAATTATTTGATGGTGAAAAATAAATTTTATAGTGATTTTAAAAATCAAGTTTTCAGACCGACCGAAAATGTTTCGGTATCCTGAAACCTATTGAAATGAACTTCGATTGACTTGAAATTTTAAAAACATCTTAATTATAATATTTAGAAAATTTTGGAATAATTTTGGTGGAAAAATAAAATAAGGATGGATAACCAATTAGAAATTGACAAGTGATAAAATTATGTCCATATAAAGTGGTTTATTTGTCCATCCTTCAAGCAACTAATTTTGCGGCTGATTTTTAGGTAGAATATTCATCCAAATCCTAGAAAATTTTGGACTAAAACCTGACTCAAAAGAAGCCCTTCCTCTCCTCCAAAAATATAACCAAAAACTTAGGAAAATTCTACCATTTTCACTTGATTCAAGCTCTTCTACTGTAATTTTTGATAATCTATCAATTGGAACTATTTTTATCATCTCTTAGTAGCCCCAAAATAAAGATAAATTCAGATTTGAAGTGGATGAAGTGTTTTGAGCAAAATTCAAGTTAAATTAGTGATATTTTAATTGTTTTAATAAATTTTTAGGTCGATTTTGATATAGAAATTTATTTTTTGGGTTGAATTTGAATTATGGATGAAGAAAATTGAAGAAATGAATCACAGAAGAATTCATCCAAGGTGGAGTTTATGGAGTGGAATCAAAGGAGAAATGAAAGGAAAAGATGAAAAAAGGAGGAGAAATTTTTTATAGAGCTTGGAAAATAGGTAAGTGGATACCTAAACTGACTAATTTAATGTAAAGCATAATTATGTGTGTTTTTGGGTTTTTGAGGCAAATAATGCTTAAATTTAAATTAATGGTAGAATAATGAAATTGAATGTTAAAGAATTAAATTGGCATGAAAATTTGTATGAAAGAATGAACAAAAGTGAGAAATTAGTTTAAAACCCTATTATGTTACTTAGAGAAAAATTGTTAAATGTGAACTATAATTCAAATAAATGGTAAAACAATGAGATTAAATGATGAATAACAGAGTATATGATGTCAATTGAATGAAACTATGGGTAGAGATAATGCATTAGTTATGTAATTTATTATGTCCTTTAAGATTTAATTAAGTAATGTTGGCATTAATTCAAATTAATGATAGATTAATGTAATTAGATGATGAATGATGAAATATATGATGTTAAATACATGAAATTATGACTAGCAATGGTACATTAGTTAATGAACCTATTATGTAAGCGAATGAAATTAAAGTTACATAAAGAATTAAATTAATTTAAGGGTAAATTCATGTTTAATATGTATGAAAAAGATGGTGTGAATGTCTTAAATGAACTAAACAAATTTATATACACATGACCTAATAATGGCCAAGTAGTAAAGTATAGGAATGGGAAAGAATAAATGATGAAAATGATGGAACAAATTAAGATACCTTGATAAAGTGATGAAATAACATGAAATGAATGGTAATTAAAGAAGAAATAGAACTTTAAATGGTTGAATGATAACCTAAGGTTTATCAAGTGATAATTTGACAATTAATCGAATACATAAAATGAAATGAGTATTATAATGATGAATAACCTAATGTGAACTATTAGAAAATTGAATTATAATTGTATATAATATTGACTAAGTGGAGATAATGATGTTCATATGTGAACTAAATAGGTTGTGTACCATCATATGAACTCTTGAAATGATCATGGAAATATGTAAAACAGGATAAAGAATAAGAAAACATGATGGATGCATGTGAACATGACATGGCCGAATTTTACTTAATGTGGAAATGGCATATTTTATCCGTATTTGGATGCTATTTAACATGTTTACCATGAATGATTAAATTATTAGCATAAATGAGTTTGAATTGAGAAAATAAGAATTGTGGCATAATATGGTATGGTATAAAAAATTATATAATAGTTTGACAAGAGATGATTTAAAATATTTGTCCTTAGTATACAGTTGTTAATCTAGAATTTTAGGATATAACGTCTAGCCATAGGGACATATGTCGTGGTAAAACCATAAGATGTGAATTGAGTAAATGTTGAGCATAAATGAGTATGAATTGAGTAAATAAGAATTATGGCAAAATATGGAATGGTATGAAAAAAAAAAAGTTATGTAATAGTTTGACATAAGAAGATTTAAGATATTTGCCCTTAGTGTACAGTGGTTAATCAAAAATTTTAAGATATAACAGCTAGCCATAGAGACATATATCGTGGTAGAACTATAAGATGATTGATAGTTTAGATGTGTAAATTAGACTGACAGTTAAGGCCTTGATCACGCCAAGTGATAACCTCAACACATTCTGGAGGCATTGATCATGCCAAGTGGTCACTTCAACACTTTCTAGAGTAGTAGATCACACCAAGTGATTACTCCAGCTCATTTTGGACCATTAGAGCCTCGTCCCGCATATCCGATTTGAGGGTTTTCATAAGGTAAAACTAAGGGCAAAAATGTATTTATATAAGAAAATATGGAGTAAATGGGAAATTAAACATGAAAATATTTCAAATGTTTAATTAAATAGGTAATAATGTGAAAAATGTAATTAAGCGATTAATAATGGCAAACATGTAATTAAATGAAAAATTAGGGGTAAAAGTGTAAATTTACATTAAAAATGTGGTTATGAAAGTTAAAAAGGTCTAAAGGATAAAAACGTAATCAAAGGAAAGTTTTAGGGACCAAATCTTAATTAGCCATTACATAGGAAAAATATAAGGACTAAAATATAAATTTCGAGACTAAAATGGAAAAAAGACTAAAAGAGAGCAAAAAGGGGGCAAAATTAATACGAAATAACCAAATATATATTAAAAAGAAATTTTGGGGACAAAATTATAATTTTTACCCAAACTAGGAAAATAAGTGAGAAAAAAACATAAACAAGTAGAAATAAGGATTAAATAGCAAATTAAAGAGTTAAATAAGAAATTGTAAGATAAAAAGGATGAAAATGTAGGGGAATAAGGTTAATTGGGGATAAATGGTAATTTATCACAGCAAAATGAATTAAAATATAAGTCGAGGAGGTGAAGCTAAAGTAAAAGATATAAAGAGGCCAAAAGGGTAAATTAGCATTATAATTAGTGAATTATATAATAGAATGAAAGTTTAGGGACTAAATTGTGATTTGCATTAAAAGTCGAAGAACAAGAGAATGAAGGGTAAAAATAGTAATGGGAGAGAATTAAAAATTATTTTGACATTAAAAATATAGTTTGAATTGTTAGGATTGAAAAGGTACAAAGAAAAGAAGCAATAAGGACTAAAATATAATTTAACCTTATGTGAAGACATTATGAAATTAAAATATAAATTGCAAGGTGATGAAAAAAAGAAGGGAAAAGGGAGAAATATGAAATTAATGATAAAATACAATTGGAATTATAAACAAGTGGGGAAGGATAACTAAGTGTAAATAAAATACAAAGGAAGATTTAAAAGGTAATCATGAGAAATACAGAATAGTGATGAGGAAATAGAATGTAAAGATTAGTATAATTTACATAAGTGAAGAAATGAAAATTAATGGAAGGGAAGAAAATAAAATACGGGTTGAGAAGAAATTTTACAAATGACTAATAGGACTATGAGCCAAGGTTTATAATTTGAGAAAACAAATATGTGAAGTAATTTAATAGGATAAGGAAACGTAAATAAATATAAGGATAAAAGTATAAGGCAAATCATAAATCGAGATAAGACCATAAAGACTTGAAATGAAAATTAAGTGTTATGGGTTCATTGTATATGAACATCAAACCCCAAGCTAAAGATATAAAATCACTGTGTAATTAAGCATAAATAATGAATCAAGGAAAGGCCAATAAAAATTTAAGAGAAAAGTAACAAATGAGAAGCAAACGGTAGATTAGAAATTAGATTATAAGTCCTACTTGTATAGTTATGACAAAGGAAAAGAATTAAGAGGTAAAAATCAAAGCAAATATTAAATTATAGATTTAAGGTTGATTGGCAATTTTAGTAAAGGTCAAAGTAGAAAGTGTTGAATTAGATTATTGACCTTCGAAATGAAAATATAGGAAATAACAAATATGAGTGAGCCAGAAATGAGGATTGAAAGAGAAAAATCATAAACAAATTGAGATAAAATGATAACGAAGAATTACAAATTAAAAGAGATAGGTGAGAAGTAATTGTGTTATGAAAATGACTTGTAGATGAGTGTCGTTTAATAAGAAATGTAACTAGACAAGAACAATAGTAGAGCTGAATATTGAAAACCAAGCTATATAATTAGTAAGGGAATAAAATAATGAATTGTAATTCAGAATATATGGAAAGATATAAGATTAATTGAAGACTGAGTATAAAACATGAAATAAAATAACTAGAAATGTACATGATATTAAAATAGTTGTAAAAGACCAAAAAGTATTAAGTAAAGGCACACATGTATATAGAATAAATGGACTACTTGATACAAGGAATTGAAATGAGAATAACAATTAATAATAAGGCAATTAGAAATCCATAAATGAAATAGAGGAAAAAGAAATACAAAAAATAAGAAATAAATGGAATCAATTTAAGTGTAGTGGGATATTAGATGATGTTAAGATGAAAACAAAAATCTTTAAGCCTTTGTACTTGTAACTATTAAATTCGTTAGTTGGATATCCACCACTAAGTATTATATGCTTAGCATATAGCTATTTACTTGTAACACCATAATTCTATAACCTCATCATATTACTGAATCATACATCTTTAATCAATGAACATTGTGCTATTAAATCATCATGCATTCTTAGATCATACTATCATCATCATAATCCTCATACCAGTTATCATACATATCATGTGGTATGTTAGTTGCTTTAGTTCACATTGACATACATTACTATTCTCTTTACAAAAGCGGGCATTTACAACATAGCATGCCTAAACTAGATACATTCTTTATATACATGTAACTATTAATGACAAAATTATACAAAACATATATTCAAAAAAATCCCTACATCAACTTCTTGACAATCTTGTGTTGGCCTTTCCTGACACAGAAAATATCCCTGAGCAAAAGTATTGCCTGCTAAACCTACACATATCAAATAACCCGTGCTAATCTATAAAGCTTAGTGGGGAAATAATTTATGATAATTGACCACTCACAGCAGTCATTAACAACCACACTCAACATGCATCAAATGTAATATAAGATATCATTGATAAATAAATAATTAACTTCCACAACAATTTAAAGCATAATCAGATAGTCAATAGAGATAAATATATATCTTAGCATATGTATTTCATGTGACTAATGGATATACTATAAGCATTTATACTTGAGATACAATTTATGTAATTAAAACAAATCATGTAATTCAATACTAACATATGAGCAATATATCTTTAAATTCAAATTCTATAATGACAATTATACTTGGAGTTTAGCCTGCCTAAGTTCTAAAAGTGGATAATGAGAATGGTGGATACCTATAGGTATCAAGTTCGGTGGATCCAATTGGGATCAAACGGTAGTCCCAAACGGGGACAACGGTAGTCCTAATTAGGGACAACAGTAGTCCCAACCGAGAACAAACTCAAGCAGCTGCAACTTTATCTCTATAGGCATGCCTGTCTATCCACAGTTGAACTCTAATTGCAGGCAATATTATATTCATATTCAAGTTATTTATCATGCTTGAAACTTTTACTATACATGTTGCGCATATAATATCACATGAACAGGTATACAATCTCTAGTATTTGAACATGTATTATCAATCTTACAAAAACACTGTGAGAGGCTATAATTGAACATGCACTCTTATAATCATATACTTTAGCGTGTCCACATATAAGAATTTACATATAATCAAAACATATGAGCATATTCATGCCATCACAATAAAGTAAATAATATCATACTTGTTCTTGTAATTTCCACATTCATGCTTTCTTAACTAATTTTGTCTATTACTTTACAATATGATATCATCATATACTTAATGAATGTATTGCTTTTTATATGTTGTTTCTACATTATGAAATGCTTTAAGGATATTTTAAGAGTTTTAGGTAACTTTGGTAATCATTTAGAACCTTTAAATCAATTATTAGTGAGACAGAGGAGAGTCACGATCAACAAGAAATGTCTATTGACCATGACATAGGTGCACTTTAGATTCTGTATTGACCTCATGATCAATAAGTAAAAAGCTGTTGACCATGACATAGGTTTAGTTTTGGTTCTAGACTAACCTGATGGTCAACAGGTAAAAAGTTATTGACCGTGACATACATTATGTCTAAAGGCAGATTAACTAGTTCATGTTGTCTGCAATATTTATCTTATTAAACATCATTTTTAGGCAAAGAGACCTTCTACAAACTTATTTCTCTATATTTTTAGTTTCTACAACATTAAAATCATGTCATTATCATATCTACAACTCAAGATATTTAGAATGTTTAGAAGGCTGCTCTAGTAATAGGGCAGCAGTGAATTTCGATTTTTAACCTAAAATTTGACAACCTTAGAGATAGATTTAGGATTGGTTTTCTTGATAGAAAAGGTAGATATAGGAGTTTAGTTTTGAAACCAATTTAAATTACCCCATTTACATAATTGTAACCCCAGATATTACCAAAACAAGCTCACTAGGTCAAGAGAACTCAATTATGAATTTTTGGTTGCAAGGGAATTTTCAAGCATTTGATACATTTAAGCTAAAATGAAAATTTAACTAACCATGGATTAGTTTTTGACACATTTCCTTTAAGGATTACCCCTTGAATGACATTTCTAAGTTTTAATTTAGGGTTTAACCATTCAACACATTTATTTGAACACAACAAAAATTTACAAACTAATTCTTTTTAATTAAGTCTATCTTACATCAAAATCAACTACAATTAAGCATGAATGTCACTAACTCTATTATCCAGATCTTGGCCAAAACCCTATCCTTCACTTCACTCCTTAGCTACCTCCTTGCCATTGTTCTTCTTTCTTTCTACTTCTTCTTCTACATATAGCAATGTTTCTCTTACATTAAATCCAGATTTCTTGTTCATTAAACCTATGATAAACCATAAAAGAAGATGAAGATGATGAACTCAAAAATATATTAATAGAAGAGTCTCATTTACCTTACCAAATCTCTCTTCAACACCCTTTAATCTACTTATATAAAGCTTAGATCTTGAAAATTTAGAGAGGAAGAACATGCAAGCTATTTTAGAGAGAAAGAAAGAAAGAAAATATGAAACTTTCTCTTCAAATTTCATCCAAGACACCAAAAAGAACTCAATGAGTACCTTTTTCTCTCTTACATGCAACAACTTTAACTTTATAAAGGGTGGAGAAGTTCCCTTTTAGTCCTCCACCTTTTGTATGTAAATAATTGTCCCCACTCTTAATTCTTCCTTTTAAAATCAACCCCACCTTTCTTTCTTTTATAAATTAACCCACAAATCTATTTTCTATATTTCAATTGCAACCTTATAAGTTAATCATGCTTAATAACTCATATACATAACATAATTAAAATTTACCACTTTGCCCTTATGACCCAAAAATTAAATTTCTCTTAATTAATTGAACACTAAACATGAATAATATCATTTAAATCATGAATTTCTACTAGGGTCAAAATTAGGGCCTTACATTACTACACCCAGGTTTTGAGGAAGATAGGTTATTACTCGAAAGGACAGGTATTTGACTTGGATAGAGATGTGTAACGAAGTAGATAATTTTGTATTATTTTTTATGTGGCATGTATGAGTAAGACTGTACTTTATATGTTTATTACACAACAATTACTAATATACTACATTGTGATATTTATAGTATATGGGTGTTACAGGGGGCTTTCTTTCATGCTCTTTCTCTCTCACACATTCTTCTTTTCTCTCTTAAAAACACACACAGACTGTAACTTCTAAAAAACTGAGAACAAAGAGCAAGAAAAATAAGGAAGAAGGCAAAAAGCACTGGTTTTCCTTGGTCTTTGATGGAACCAACCAAAGGTAATATTCTTGAGCCCAAAAATTAATTAATTCTAGTACTAGAATTTGATTTACAGTAAATAGCTATTAATTTTCCTTTGTTTTTTAATTTTGTCCATTTATTTTATTTATTGAATTTAAGCTTGTAAATTTGTAATTAATTGAGTTTTATGCTTATTTCACTCATTGATTCATGTTAATTAATTTAAATCATGTTAAAATTAAGTAAATAAATTAATTAAAGTTTACAATTCATCATTTTCCTCATTGGGTTCCAAACTTTGATTTTCATATTTCTTGCTTTAACCCTTGCTTTTCTAATTAAAATCATGTTTTCATGTGTTTTATTTAGTTTTACAGCCTTTTATGCATTAAAATAGTCAAATTTGAGTTTTTGATGGATTTTATTTGATTTCTATGGCTTTCAGCTTCATTATAGGGGCTGGAATTCATTTATGGGCCGAGTTACGGCCTTGAGTCGAACTGAGTCATGCCCTTAGCCCATGACTCAACCGGACTTGGCTAGTGACCTGGTTGACTTGGGCATGACTTGCTCAAATGCCCCTCTCGCCTTGCGCGCTTAGCTCATCACTTGTCACCTACATATGCCGCTCACCCTCATTGCTTTTTTGTCCTTTTGTGGCTTTATTTCACTGTTCCTTGCCACTTTGCACCTTAATTCAATTCCATTTTCTTTTTGTTTCTTCCTTCATCTGCATCCATTTTCACTTTACTCTTTGTAATATATATATATATATATATATATATATATATATATATATATATATATATATATATATATATTATACATTAATTTAGTGTATTATTTTATTTTATTATTTTAGTTTATTTGTTAATTTGTAAATTTAATCTTAATTATGATATATTTATTTATTTGTTGTTTTATTCTTAATTTACAATATATTTGGATGTTGTTTATTTTACTTTATAATATTTTTATATTGCTATTTGTTTTGTTATCAATATAATCATTTAATTTATCAATGTTATATTATCAATAGTTTTCTAATATATTTAATATTACTTTTTTATATTTGAATTTGATAATTAGCTTAATTAACTCATACTTGTGATTTACTTATTTTTATTATATATATTTATGCATATATTTAATTCCCTTTAATTGCATTATTTTATTATTGCCTATATTTTTATTATTGTTATTTTCACATTGCTTTATTTTAATTTATGTTATGTTGTGCTATGTAATTTATTATATAATGAGTATTTATTCTCTGTTTTTTTATTTTTGCATTTATTTCTGATTAGTTCAATTTATTATAGTTAACAAAATTATTTTATAATTTTGTTATTTGCTTATTATTTGTGTAATATATTATTGCTTTCCTTTTATTGAAATCAATATTATTAATTTCATTGTTATTATCCCTTATCTTTTTATGATTATCATTATATTTATCATTATGAATATTAATATTGTTATTATTCTAGTTACCATTACTATGTGTGTGTGTGTGTGTGTGTGTGTGTGTTTGTTTGTTTGTTTGTTTGTTTGTTTGTTTGTTGTTGTTGTTGTTGTTGTTGTTGTTGTTGTTGTTGTTGTTATTATTATTATTATTATTATTATTATTATTATTATTAAATATGTTATGATCCTTTAATTAATTCTTTCCTTCATTACTATAAGTTTATTTATTTAAATGTCATAGCATATGTGTGCTAATAAATGTTGTATAAATTTCAAATTGCATTATGCAATTTGTAAATTTTGTCTATTTTATTTCTTTTATATTAAATTGATTATTTTATTTAATTTATTTAAATTAACTAATCATTTATTTGTTACTTATCAATTTGTCTCGTTTGATTCTATAATAATTTTTTATTGTGCTTATCTATTGTTTTAGCATACATGTGCTAATGCATATTGAATGAATCCCGGATGCATCATGCATTATATCAGCTTTACCTATTTTATTAGTTAAGATTAATTGCTATATTAATTATTCATTGTTTACTATTTGATTTAATTCATTCTTACCTAATTATCTTTTTTTGACCATATTTTAACATACACATCACCATTCTAGGTCGGCATGAAGGATGAGGAGGAGCATAGATTAGTATTTACTTTATTTTCTTATCCATTTATCATTTAGGCCTGTATTTAATTACCACTTTATTTCCCTTTGTTTCTTGTAAGTATGTAATAATAAATGTTTTTTGCATGCTTAAACTAAAAACAACACTGGAACTATTTCTATTAATCAATCAAGATTTTTCCTAATAAATTAAACCAATGTCCACTCTTTTTACCCCAAAAATCATACAAAAGTGTTTTATGAATATGCACAAAGGAATCATTGTTTCCAATCCAATAAACACCTTAATTTGTGTTTGTTGTTTTACTTGTATCATTTATTGCTTTCATACCTTTATTTATTCATTGCGAATAGGTGATTTTTTGAATGTTAAATTAAAACTCACTAAATAATTTTATACAAGTTTGAGTGGGATTTTTCTATAACAAAAGGCCAATTTCCCAATTTCCAACCATAAAATAACATGTAAAATTAAGGATTTTTCTTTACAAAAGATTTTCTATTTTAAATTACCTAACACAATTCTCTTTTCAAAAGCTGTATAGGTTTAATGCCTTTATTTTATAAAAAATACATCAAAAACTTTGCCTTTTGTAAATTTGCATGCGAGGATCAATGTTCTTATGAAAATAGACATTCCAAATTTATTTCCCAATTAATGTATGATTTTATCCTTACATTTATTCTTTCTATGTCGTGCTTTTATAGTTTTCCATATTTATGCCTTATAGAGTATGCCTTGCTTTTCTAGCATGATATCTCATGTGAGAAAAGAGGTAAAATAAATTAATTATTAAAACTCATTTATATAATGCTGACCAAAGGTATAAATAAGAGTGAGGTCCTAAATTATCTCTTGTTTTAGCCTCATAAGGTTAAAACTCACTTTTCTAATGTTTTATCGGATGGCGACTCTATGATATTTGCCTTGTGGTGCCCAGCAAATGTCCTCATACATTGATCGTCAATAATAAATGGGAATAAAGGCTTATCTATTGTGAATCTACTAGCTTTCACGAATTAAATGAACCTCCTCTGGTCTCAAGCCCTATAAGCAAGCTTTTGAGAGCAAACCGGATGCCATCGAGGTTCGGTGCATGTCATAATGGCGACTCCACTAAGGACTATGAGATTTTACTCTGAAAGTATATTTGGTTAATTTAATATAAATGGATTTAGAGATTAAGATATTTTATCTCTTTTCAAAATAAATTGCATCGCATTTATGTTAGGGGCATAGAATTAAATTAGGCATCCCTAGTTTAACCCCAGTGCAATCCCAAAGCATGAACCTATATTCACTCAATTTAGGGAAGTGTTAGGGAGGACCACCAGCTTAAGCCTTGTATCTTTTGGTAGATCAAATGGTGAACCGATTGGTCGCTATGCTCTTGATGCACTAGACCCATTGGCAAAGACTACGCTTAGACAGCCCTAAAGCTATATTACTAGATCGAAAGCCTATATAATGGCATAGACACTTCCACTAGGGGGCATATGCCATAATACATTGCTTGTGATATGGACTTTTATGTATTGAATAAAGCCTAATAAATTTAAATGTTCATAAAAGGATTTTATAGCCCAATGGGCAAACTTTTGTTTATTTAGATTGTTTAAATATATAATAGCCAAAATCCATTCGCATTCACTTTAAACAAAAAAAGGTTATGCTGTTAATTTTCTGCCGTGCACCATATGTGTTCATCGGGTTTCCTGTTAACCCATGAGGTAATCCCACCTAGGAAAGAGACTGCACAACCTCCAATGTGAGAGCAATAAGGTTGGGAGGATTTTTCATTCTTTTGCATGTGTTTGTCAATGCTACACATGCATACATCTTTAACAAAATAACAAAAATAATGGTAATAATAATAAATAATAAAAATATGCATGTTTTGTGTGCATAGATTTTTGATGTATATGCATCTCATCTCATATTTATAGGTTTTGCCTACAAAAATCATTCCATTTAATAAAAATTAAAACATGTAAATCTTGTGTGAATAGGACCAGTAGAGGGAGGATGATACATCAACAAAAGAATGAAAAAAAGGGAAAAATAAAAAATAGAAGAAAAGAGAACAGTAGTAGAGGGAAAGAAAAAAATAATACAATAATGAGCACAATAATAAAAATCTATGTAATTAGTATAATAGTTAATTTAAATTTACTTTCATCCTATTGGTAAGGCACATAACTTAGGAAATAGTAGATTAATGTATTGCCTTTACTATTTAAGGGTAAATGTTTTAGGTATCAAAATGCTTGATTTCTTAGGTAACTAATATAGTTATGTAATTTTAATTTCTTTTTTTAGTAATCTTCAGAGGTTGGTCTCACCCCTTAATTTCTAATTTGTGTTATATTTTTTGAAATTATACAATAAAACTAATAAGAATTTCCTAATTCAAGTTGATTTTATGTAACTAATTTTATTTTTTTAATTAGTTATTTATCATAATGTTTAGTTAAATTAAGATTACCTTTGTTTTAATTGGCTACTAAATTTGGTAATTTATGTGTTTAATTGATACCCAGGCTAATTTAACTTTCAATGTAGCCTTAGTCATTTAGTTTTAATTAGTTCTTTTAGATGCTCAATGTATCTAAGCAATTTTAGGTATCCAACCTTAGTTTCTTTGAATATTTGATACTAAGCAATTTCAATAATTTAGTCTTGATTTCAAATTCTTTATCATGTGAATAAGAAAATTATAGAATAATATTGATAGCAAATTTGTATATGTGATCAAGCTATAGTGTCATTCTTTATGTTAGTTCACCATGTATAAACGTATGTAAATATTCATTTGATGATTGAAGTTTGTTTGGCAGTGTGTGACACGCATGTGTTTGATTAAAAGTGTTTGTGCATCATTTTATATGTAGCAGAGTTTTTGATATTAGCTTTTATGCTGCCCGATTATTGTCAAGAATTAGTCATTATCTTAGCATATATCATATATATGTACCTATATAAAAAAAAGAAAGAAAATATTGATTGTACATGTTTACATGAATGATGTATGAACAATTTTAATATGATGCAATCAATTTTGTAATGTACTGATTTTAGTAATAAAATGCATATGTTTCTCTTTTAACCTTATGGTATATGACAGGCATATTATTTAGATTAACTAAATTTAATTTGAATGATTATGTAATTATCGCCTTTAGTGCTATTTATTTAAAATTTGCTTCTATAATTTAAGCTTGTCTACTATTGACATAGGTAACATAGGGATTAATTATCACATGACTGTCACTTTTATTCCTTTAAGTGGATCATTATTTCATGATCTTTTAATTATTTATAGCCTTAAATGTGCAATCATATTTGTTTGATAATGTATCAAGTATGCTAATTTATTTCATAATTATACAGATGCCTCATTACAGAGAGCCGCAGCTGCCTCAACCATGCCCAAACATTTAAGCACCTATATGGATGACACTAGAGCAGGCAACTATGTATAAAGCCTTGTATGATGTATGTTTTTAGACTAGCCAGTTCATTAGCTAGCATTTCCTTCAGATTAAGGGCATTTGGGAGGATGCACAGTACTATTTCGCATGAGTTAGATGGCTAGACTTCTATGCTCTTGCATATGCTACGTATCTTGAGGCAGTCTGATAGTTTTTTGCTACCTTCCACTATCGGGGTTATTAGTGCCCTAATAGTGAAGAGCGGGTGGTCATGTTCAGGGTTTTTTAGAACACTTTCAATATGCCTCGGGAATAAGTATTTGAGGCTTTCGACTTACCCATGGGTAAGGATGTATTAGCTCCTCAAAGGACAACGGGAGATGACCAATCGGCCGTTGTTGCCAGACTAGGCATTCCTTACATTCCCGTGAAAGTGAAGGCCACTGTGTTGATTTCATAGGTCTTAAGATACCTATAGGGGGTTCTATCATGTTTTTACATAGGTAGATTAAGGAGCCTAGGTTCCTTAAATGTTACACATATCTAGAGCCTTTAAGGCATGTTTGAGGGACATTATATCAACATTGCTTATGAGATTCTACAAAATATATCTAGAATAGCTTGAGCCCCAAGTACCATAGTTGTCATAGGAGGTATAGTTACTCAACTATCATTGTCATTTAGCTTTCCTAAGTCTGACATAGGACCAGAAGCAAATGGGGACATATTTTTGAGTCTTGACATGGCAGTAGACATATGGATGATTAAGTGCCTTCAATCTGAAGGTTATAGAATGATATCAATAGAGGAGGCCGAGCAAGGATTTAGGATTCATAAGTCACAAGGAGCTACATAGATGGCGATGATCAGCCAGCAAGCCCTGCATAGGACATCCCTCCTCCTCAGGGACATCAGTATGTTAAAGGTTTCCTACAGGAGGCGTATTCGCCTATTGGTTAGGCTTATTCACCTGTAGGACCAGCCTATTCAGGCGCTCAGACCTATGGTGTAAGGTTTAGTCTTGGTCCTTCCACATGATTGCAGTCGACGTCATCAGAGAGTTCTACCAACTTACGTATGCCAGCATCACCTAGGATTCACAGGTTTTATACAAATGGGGATTCAGGGGCTTCTACTTCTCATGGTCTAGCACCACTAGTTACAGCTTCCTCTAGTGCTCCCATAAGCTTCGAGAGTAAATTGACTAGCCTAAATACTGTTGTTGAGGGTATGAGATGGGATTTAAGGACTTTGAGTGGGACGGTACCCTATCTAGTTGAGCTGATGGTAGACACGCTCGTAACATTGATGCATCTATATCTGCCTTAGTAGGTGTTGTACTTGAGGTCGTCAAGGAAAAAAGGCTATGAAAGGGACTAGAGATCTGTATGTAGCTCGCCTAGCTCAAATAGAGGTAGGGGTACATCGATACGAGTTAGCTATAAGGTAGGTGCGAGACAACCTGCATCAGTTGGCTGGGCTTATGGGATAGGCCCTGACACCCTTCTCTTGTACCACAT
Organism: Excoecaria agallocha; assembly: GCA_037975025.1. NCBI lineage: Eukaryota > Viridiplantae > Streptophyta > Magnoliopsida > Malpighiales > Euphorbiaceae > Excoecaria > Excoecaria agallocha. The sequence goes on from CM075808.1 coordinate 79,370,669, forward strand.
AAGTTGAGTTCACTATACACTTGCCACTTATACCACCTTCACATCCATTTCAGGCGGCACCTGTTTAGTCTGTATAGTTACCACCTGGGTCATTAGCTAGATTACCAGATTTCACCAGACTGAGACATCATCGGTGACTTTTAAGGATTCATTTATCGTTTTTTTTATTTTACTACTATATTGGTTTATAGTCATGTTTACATTAACTTTCATACTTTTACTTAAAATTTGTTTAAATGATGTATGGACATTGTTTTTGCTTTCTTTATTTTATTTACGTATATGCATGTTTATCCCTTCATGAATAATAATATGACATTTGGATAACAATAGATGATGATAAGATGAAAGTTAATAAAATAAATAAAAAATGAGATAAAATGAGATGTAATGAGCGACAGTAAAAGTTCCTTTACATAATCATCATAAGTTTTAATGAACAGTTAAAAAAAAGAAGAAAAGAAAAAATAAAAGAAAAATCAATCAAAAATTGAAATTAATTAGTTAATTAATTAAGCAATATACACATCATGAACTAATTCTTTACCCCTCATTTAAAATAGGAAACATTCCAAAATGTCACATTAATGATAACTGAGAGTTATAAATGTTGAATAATCAGATCCAAATGACTCTTAATCACACTTGGATTGTGCAAGTAATAAAAACATTAATGACACACTTCTTGAAAGGACGACCTCCTAGCTTAAAGATTAAATATACATAAAGACAATCATGCAAACCCATAAAAAGGGTTTGTAGCATTCCTTTATCACATAGGAGTTCTGATGAAAAATACTTCTGCAGCTACTAGTATTTGCTCAAAAAGTGATACATTCTTTAAAAGAAAGAGTCCTCTCAAGAGACATTTAATCATCTTTCGTGATCTTATATGCCTATAAGCTAGCATCAATTAGATAACCTGACTAAGTTAAAATGTTGACAAGCTGATGGTAACCACCCAATCAATACTGGGTTAACACAATAGCAAGTTGATGGTAAACCACCCGCTCTAACCGATCAAGAGTTAAAACATCACCAAGTTGATTGTAAACTACTTAGTTGATCAAAGGTTAACATATCACTAAGTTGATAGTAAGCCACCTGCTCTATCCACTACAGAGTTAAAACATCAAAAAGCTGATGATAATTACTCCACGAAGGGCTAAAATGTCGACAAACTAATGTTAATTACCCAGCCAAGAGTTAAAATGCCAACAAACTGGTAGTAATCACTTAACCAGAATTTCACTAGCATAACTGGTACGTGTCTAAATGTCAACATTCATTGCCTTAGGCACACATCTTTTATTGCTTCACTTTGAACTTTGGCAAACCTAATAAGGATAATGCTATTTTAGAGATAGTCAGGAAGTAGCAATGCTCTCTCTTCTTGTACAAGCATACACTTTAGAAAGTGTTTTCATTGCATTTTGAAGAAAAAATGTCTTTCTAAAAGCTATATTTTCATTTCTTTCATTGAATAAAGGGAAGTCATTATAATTTAAGCCATTAGCTGACTCAAGAGTGAGTCACGGTCTTGACTCATAGGTCAGGTTTGTGACTCACCTCTGAGTCATGGTCTTGAGTGGCTGGCTCAATCTCTATTTTTGCTTGCAACTCGTTAGTGAGTCACGGCCTAGGTCCGCAACATACCATTTTTATAAAAAATGATTTTGGGCCCCACTAAGTCAACCCTTAGGTCACAGTTTGTGACTCGCCCATCATGTTCGTTACTGGGCTTTTTCTGCAAAAATTCTAGCTTCTTACCTTTTTGAAATAGGGGATAATTTTCAAGGAAAAAAATCTTCAGTTTCCCTTCATCTTGATCCAAAAATAATTAAGGTTTATGAGATGTTTTTCTTAGGATTAAGGAACAATAATCAAAAACTAATGAACAAGAGAGTGAAAAAGACTAGTTTTTGAAAAAGAATAAAAAAAACTCTAGTTTGAGAGCTCTGTTTTTAAAAAAAAAATTTGCATACAAAGTAGGAAGAGGAGGAGAAGAAGGCATTCTCACTAGCTTTAAAATGCAGCAATACTGAATGTAATGTGAGAGGATGAATTCCAGCCCTTGTACATGCTTTGATTTTCATTTTTATTAAAGTTTACTTAGTTTTATTTATTTTGAGCTTCAAGTACTCTATTTTTTATGGCCTCTCTGTGCTTATTTTGTGTGCATTGATGCTTTGTGTTCTTTTTGTAAATGATGTGTCATTAGCATATTTATGTGTGTGTTTTACAAGTTATGCATGAATCCATGCTTATTTATGAGTTTGGGATGAATTTTATGCCTTTAGCTGCCATTTTCTCTCACTATATAAATCTATGTAAATGGTGTTCTTTGATTTTTTTTAACCTTATTTTATGTTTATATGGTGTTTTTAGGAAGATTTAGGGTGTTTTCATTGAGTTTTGTGCTTTAAATTTTAATTTTAGACCTTTGAGTTTGGCCATGTCGACGTTCCAACATTACTAGATCATCTTGGGCTAACTCACGGGCCCAGTCCATGACTCGCTCACTATGTAAGTCCATGACTCACTCAGAGACAATTTGGGAACTACTAGGAAGGGATGTGACTCATCGCACTCAAGGCAGTAACTCAGCCCCTTTTAGGCTATGACTCACTTTGATACCTTGAGTGAGTCCGTGACTCATTTTCCCTCACTGCACCTTTAGTTTCTTTGCATATTTTCTTTATTTGGTAGGTGTCCTATTTTTTGTCCTCTTATGTGTTTACATATGCATTCTAAGTACATTTAGCCTACAAGTTTGTTCCCATTTTGATGTAATCTTTATCCTTTATTTTTACTCTTGTCTAATCAATCAATGTCCTACAATTTTTGGGTGCATGAACATATGGATTTGCATGGAGAAACCTAAAAAATATAAAAGTGACTCATTTGGACTCGAAGAATTCATTTAATTAGTATAGTTTCATTATTTTAGTTAATTTATTTTATTTTATTTTATTTATTCTACTTATTTGTATTTTTGGCTTGTATTATTCATTTGGATTGTAATTGTTAGTAAAAAAGGGATATTTCAACATGAAACTCAAGGAAATCACATTAAATGTGTTTTATTTAACTAATTGGGATTTTATCAACAAAATGGATCAATGTCCTATTTTAAATCCAAACCACATAAAATGAATTTTTATAAATATGCATGCGGGAATCAAAGTTCCTAGATTCAATAAATACCCTGATTCATATATGGTTAAGTATTTATTATTATGACTTCTTGTAAAATGTTTTGTTTGAGCGATAAATAAAAAAAAACTAAATAATCCTTCACTTCAGGACTAATGTCCTTAAGTCACCACATTTTATGTATGTTTTTATCACTTTTACACACTTGGGTGTTTATTTTATTTCTTTATCTTGTAATGCATGAGAAGAAAGTTGAGGTAATTGACCATAAACAATTAGTTATATTGCTATTAACCAAGTATGTGAGTAAGGGTGGAATCTAAACTGTCTCTGGTTTTCGGCTTTATGATGTAATAGAATTACTTTCGCAATGTTCTATTTAGTGGCAACTGTATAATGCACGCCTTATGATGCTCAGCAGATGTCATGTAGGTTAATCATTAGTGAATAGATAGGGATACTCTAATATGTTGTCTCATGCCTTCTTAAGGCTCAAAGGCGGTGTGTGTTAAGTGAGATCCGTGTCTATAACAAAGCAATTGGCTTTCACGAGTTAAATGAACCTTAGTCTAGTATGGGCCTTAAAAGCAGGTTTTGAGAACCAACCGAATGCTTATGGGGTTCTGTGCACATCACATCAGGCACTATATGTATACCTAGCATGTCCAAGTGTCATGTGTATCTTATACATCACACATTATCACATGTATAGACTGTATACTTATCCATCTAATGTATCATGCGTGTGCCTAATATGTTCACACATAACACATAATATATCTATCATTCACATGCATCATCATGCGTTGGCTCATATCACATATATTATATTCATACATCTTCATCATAATACAATGATTGACCCATGCATCACATGCATCCCTAACATATTCATTCTTATACATCATGCTATATGCATTGTTACCATGCCCAAAAGTGTAAATAGTAATAATAAAATTACATTAACATTACCATGGCATGAACATATATCCAGTGTGTAAGTATGTATTAATGCATGTCATAGCACGTATGTATTAACATGCATCATGACATGTACATATGCCTATCCTGCCTATACATGGTAATGTTTGTCGTAGCATGTGCATATTAACATACATCATATGCATATAGACATTCCCCATAACATCTACCATTTGTATATTGGCCTGTACATGTAAATATTTAATGCCACACACATTGACAAGTGTCCAAGCATACATTATGACATATGATGACATATATCTATCGTGTATGTACATGTTGACTTATGGTATACTATGAACATATAAACATGCATCTTGGCATGTACGTAGTGACATGTAAACATACATTATAACATGAACATGTTGACATTTGTCATGACTTGAACGTATAAACATCCTTCACCTATTATAACTTGTATAAATGAACATACACGAGTCATTGCACGTACACTTAAATATCCATCATGTATATATTAACCTGTGCCATAGAATGCACATATTTGCATACACTATAGTATGTGCATGTACACATCTGCCATCAAATTGGAATTACACCCATCACTGCATATACATATTAATATACATTATAGCAATATACATCCATCATCATGAGTATGTATTGACGCATATGCAAGCATTCATCATCATATATGCACAATTAACATGTATCATAGTATAAATGTATTAGCATGCATCATAACATGTACATATTGGTCATTAAGTTGTGCCTTATGCATGCTACAACACGCATGTGCATGTAGATGTCACATTTATCTTATCTTGGATTATGTATACAAAGCAAGTACCATACATATCCCATGTTAAATTGCATGCTATGTCATGCATATTTTGCCATGCTACACTCTCTTTTCTCATGTTGTATGTATACATACCATTATACTACATGCCATTATACTTGAGGTATGTCATGAACATGTGTCTTATCCTCTATAGATTGTTACACCATGTGCCATACGCAACCTATATCATAGACATACATGTCATATGTTACTAACACATACTTTCATGCCACGTTGTACATCCCATTCATCATATACCCGCATGCCTATAAAATGGCGTACATCATATACGTATGCTACTCACCGTATGTGCTCATTCATACATTGTGTCATGTCCCATGCAATAAGTATTTTTGCATGTCTTGTACTTTTACATGTGCGGTTTTCTACCATACCACACAATTAATTAACATGCATTATCATGTCATATTTTATGCATCTTATGCCACATCACATGCTCGCACTGTCATTGTGTAAGTCATATTTTGTACATATATGTCGTATGTCATGTGCATTCATTCACACACCAATTCATACCTTTTCTACATAAACCATTTTGCTTGAAAGATGTCATGTATGTATATGTCACGTGTCATGTACATTTATTCTTACATTGTGCCATATTTTGTACACACACCCTCATTATATATATGTTGTGAACATATAAATTGCTTGTCAAGCCATGTTAGGCTTTGTTTTCATTTCCCCGTTCTATGCCATACATGTTCTTCACATATATGTGAATCATGTAAATACATCTTGAAAATAAAATGTAAGAAAATAATAATGTTTGCACATCCCATTTCATATGTGCATTTCAATCTATGTATATAATTTTGGCGTAAATTTTTTTGTTGCATCATTCTAACCCTTTGATTTTGCAACCATCTTAGACTACTCTCCAAGGTGGTTCAGGGATCCAACTGAACATCCCATAAAGAGCTTTTGATTTGAGTTTTGATATTATAGCCTGGTGGGGAAAGATGAATTTTCGTTGATTAAGTTATGGACCTGAGTTCCTCTAAGAATTCACTATAAGTGAAGAAATAAAAACATTACTTAAAATGTATTCAAAAGAAGTAGATCTTTTGGTTGAATTAGAAAACCTAAACCTTTTTGGAGAATTATTTAGTTAACCAATCCAAGATAAGAGGAAAAGATGACTTGTGTCTTGCTGCCACTAGTTTTTCTATCTTACTCAGGCTTGCCAAGATGGTATATGCTTTGGGATGTATATGGCATGTTGATATCTAGCCATTACCTGCTTAGTTCTAATGAGAAGTAATATGTACATATCACCACCAATCTCAGGGGCACTGTCTAGAGAAAGAAGAGCCTAAGATGTTGAAATACTTTTTGCTGCTTGAACTTGTAGCAGAAAAAGATGTAATATAAGCCACTTTCTTGCTAATGTAAAATGTGTATATATTTCTTTAGCTATGTTAATAATATGAGCTTTTCTTATGTATGCAATTTCTTATTCTATTGCATCACACATGGCTATAATCATGGCTTAATTATATAAGAAATTAATTTGATAAACACATCTCCATTTAATCTAAAAAAAATAACATCTTGATTGCATTTGATATGACTCCTGAAGTGAGATGGTTTGAGAGAGAATGAAAAATGCAAAAAAAATAAAAAAATAATGAAAAGAAAGTCTTTCCCTGGACCTGAAGCGGTATGATGACAATTGACAGAAACACTATCTAAACCACTAATCATTTAAGCAGCAAATTCAAAGACTCAAAGCAAAAGGCAAAAAAGATAAGATGAAAATTCCAAATGTTAAACATCAAGGAGACTGATGGGAAACTATACCACGATTATTTATGAATGCCAAAATTTCTTAAAGATGCCTCAAAGAAGGAATGGAGAATGATCTATAAGCTATTTCCTTGGCTTATTATTTTATGTGGACCATTGTGCAAGAAAGTGGTTGAGAAGAGCTAATCAAGATAAAGAGAAGAAAATGAAAATGAAAATGAAAATGAAAATGAAAATGAAGGACTTGTATAAAAGCTTTTATGGCCAACATGAATGAAAAAACAACACGATAGGAGAAGTTTTAAAGACTATTCCCTCATTTTAGATATTTGGGGAATGAGCACGATGCAACCAATCAAGATTGAGGTTTAACTATTAAACATAACTTCAAGAGTTTAACTATCAAAGTCAGAATGAGTAAAGCAGGGTCTTCTGCAATCTAAAGGAGAACTCACCATCCTGGTCAAGTTTACAAAGAACGGAAAGGTCTACTTAATCTTTTAAAGAGTGGATTAAGAGCCAAATTCAAATGCTTTGTGTTGAAAAGGCTATGGTTAGAAGGGATAGCCATTTCTCACAAGCAATGGTTAAAAAAAAGGGTTTAAAGAATCAAACAATTTTTGGTGGATTGAAGAGGGTTCCATGGCAAAGAAAATAAAAAAATAAAATCGATCAAAAGAAAAGAAAATATAGCCCTATATGTTAAAAAACGAAAAAAGGTAGCCTTGCTAAAATTAGGCTCGTAGCTAGGGCGAAAAATGAAAAAAAAAAGGCATCCTAGGCAAAAATTAGGGATTGAGAGAGAATATTAAATCAAGAAAAATTATGAGGGCTAATTGATAATAGAAGTCTGATGCACACAAGGTGTCACCTCTAAGGTTGAATGGAACATATATTTTTGCATTACATGTCTTGGTATAATTGCTACTATTATTGTATGATGAGTATAAATAGTAATGCATGTGTAAGCTAGGTATGAGCATATGATTAACATACATAAAGAAGCTTCTTACATATATAAGGGCATGTATTGAGGCTAAGTTCTCAAGTGACAAAAGCAACACCTTATGCTTTAGATGCTTCTTCTAATGTTCTTATCATGACATCCCTATCAAGACACTATTTCAACAATTATGAACCATGGAGAAAAACCACCTCTTAGTGTCCAGAAGCTTGTTCTTGATGAATGTTGCAAATGGAATCAGATGAAGTAGAAATGCTTGTGCAATATTTTTGGGGAGTACAAGCACCTGAAGAATAAGGGGTTAATAGTAAGGACAAGGGTTGAGTAACTTCTCCTTAGCAGTCAGCTTAAAATAGAGTCTTAGGGGTAAGGAAGTATCCCTCTGATAGCTACAAGTTCTTCGAGTAGGGGGTGCAACTCTGAATTGATAAAGTGAAAGTATGAAACTGTAAGCCCTAACTGCCAAAGAAAATGCACAATAGATCAATTTCTTTAGGAAGCTACTAAATGGAGTGCAAAGGCCAAGACGAAATTCCTTTCCACATTTTTAGGGACATTTTTGTTAAGGAAAAGGTTATCTTCGATGGAAGTGCCACAGAGATAAATTGCCAACCCTAGGAGCAATAAGAAAGCTTGGGAAGAGGGTAAGGTAGAAAGATACCAAAGGAAAGGCACTTAAAGCAAGCTTGCCTAAAACCCACATAAAAACAAATTTCTGAAGAGGGATTTCTCAAAAGGCCAACAACAATCCACATGATGAATATTTTCTCCAATGGCAAGTTGAATTTTGAGGCAATAACAATAGCACCCTATATACTTAAATAAATTATAGGGTAATCCTTATCTCAACTGATAATGAAAATTGCCTAAAGCCATCAATAGTAGGGTTACATATGAAATCTGTACATATGGGTTAAAAGCACCATTAGCGTTGGAAGCAAAGACAGTAATAGTATCTACAGACTCATTGCTGGTAATTTACAAGGTTCATAGTAAATGTTTCTAGGTTCATGGTGAATTTTTCATCAATCACTATCTTATGCAAAGTGCTTAAAAATACTGAGCAACTAATTTGTCCTCTACTCTTATGCCTAGGGATGAGAACTGGTTGGCTGGCACTTTGATAACCATGATTGTTGCGTGGGACATTCTAGGCAGGGTAATCTTAAAGTTAATTTGTAATGCCCTAAAATTTCATTTGGTATAAATAGTACTTTTTGACCATAAATAATAACATTGGAATGGTATTTGGTGCAATTACATTAGCATAGTACAGTAGAATTCATAAAGTACTTAAGTGTTAAACGTGTGTGAGTTAGGAAAATTTTGGGATGGGTAACCTACTGAGAAGGTTGGTATTTAACCATTAGATGAGATAATGTGTATTAAATAGAGTCCAATGGTATAATTTTATAAGAAATTAAGCTCAGATAGGTCCCAAAAATTGGCAGTGAATAATTTCCTTGGTACCATTATCTAAAATTGACCATAAGTTTGATCGGGCTCCAAAATATACCATAGACCTCTAAAAATTATTCCAATTGCATAAAACCATTAGAAATAGATTAAATGAATGTTTGGAAGAGAAAAATAAATTTTCTGATGGTTTTGAATTTTTGGGTTTCGGACTGGTGAATTTTCTATTGGAGTTTGAAATATGTTGAAACGATGTCAGAATGATCTAAAATTTTAACCACACCTTCTTGCATATGTTTTTTCACTCTAGGTATAATGTTAGGATATTCTAATGAGGGTAACATTAGAATTTTAAAAATGAAACAAAATAAAGGTTAATTTAGTTAATAGGGCTAAAGGTCATTTTTAATTTGTTCAAAGGCATAAATGTCAATACAAATTTTCCCATAATTAGTTTTATATAGAAATTAGGCATGAGTGAGTGTTGGGATTGATGTGGTGGTGACAAGTTGCTTATAATTAAGCTGGTAGATTAAATTGTGAATGATCAAATCCTGACCATTCATTTGGTGGACTGAAAGATAGATTAGGGAGGTCTAGAAATCACTATAAACTTCCTTAAAAATTTGGCATCCTCCCTCTTCTTCCTCCTAAAATAGAACCTGCCTTCCATATTCCCTTCCCACCATTTTCTTCTCACTTCTCTCAACTCCTACCAAATCTTAAGCCTAAATTTTATTTACATACACTGGAAGACCTCCCCTTCATCATAGATTTCAAATTAGAGCAAAAGAATTCTTTGAAAATAAGGATTTCTAGTGAGAGAAAGTTACCCTAATTAGGTAAATTCTTGTGTTTTTGTTAGAATTAATTAGGGATTTTGGTATAGACATGTAGAACATCATTAGTGTAGTTATTTAGTTGCATTTATACATAGAAATTCATGGCATAAACTCAAAAAATCAGCCTCCTTCAATTCTGCCTTAAGGTGGAAACCAAGAAGAAGAAAAGATCAAGGAGGGTAAAGGCAAAGAGAAATAAGACTAAATGATTTTTCAAGCCATTTAAGGTTAGTGGATACAATCCTACTTTTGATTTCATTTAATTCTTAGAATTTTTACTTAATTTCACATTATGTAGCTATGAAAATTTAAATATAAACATGAAATAAATTAATATATGTTAATAAAATGATATGGGAACATGTAATGCTTAAGAATTATAGAAGAAAACAATTAATGGATGACAAACCATAAGGTGGTCGAGTGGTTACCATAAAGGTATTATGTTGTGATTGCCTAATTATTAAAAGATTTGACATAATTTGGATATTCTAATGATAAATGAATGTTGTATGCCAAATTTGAACCATAAACTATAGGTGTACATAATGTACAGAAGTTGAACATAATGGTGTTTATTTAGGTATTAAAAGATTATAAGCATAATTTGAATGTATACTCTAAAATAAAAGCTTAATATGAATAAAGGAACATATGAGACATGAAATTATATGGAAATTCATAATGCATGTTGATGGAGAAAGTGTGGCTGAATGGGTTACCATATGGAAATGACATGTTTATGTTATATTTGTATGATATTTCACTCAATTATGATGAATGTATATATGTTAAACATAAATGTGCATGATATAAACAAATGGGAAATATGGCATAATGTGGAACTTAAGAAAAATCCATGAGATAATATGACATAAGATAGTAAAAATAATTGCCCTTAATGGATAGTAGTGAATCTAGGATTTTAGGATATAATGGCTAGCCATAAGAACACATACTATGGTAGTACCATGAGATTGACTAATAGTTCACTTGTGCCCACTATATTCACAATTGAGGCATTGATCACATCAAGTGGTCACCTCAACCCATTTTAGAGCAGTTGATCATGTCAAGTGGTCGCTCTAGCTCATTTGGCATTATTAGAGTCCTCATCCCGTATATTTGGTTCGAAGGTTTCCACTACCCGTTACTAGGGGTAAAAATGTAAATATGCAAAAAATGAGGACAAAAAGGAAATTTTGGATAAAGGATGTCCTATGTGTAATTAAATAGTAAATATCATGAAAAATGTAATTAATTAGTCAAGATGGTCAAAAATGTAATTTTACAAGAAAATGAGTGTAAATTTGTAAATTTGCATTGAAAATATGATTAAAGGAGTTAAAATGGTGAAACATGTAAAGAAGGGCAAAATCATAATTATAGAAAAATTTCAGGGACTAAACTATAATTTACCACTTTATGAGCAAGTATAAGGACTAATATGCAAATTTTAGGCTTAAAGCGGAATATAACCAAAGAAAGTAAAATGAACCAAAATTAGTGAAAAATAATGTAAGTGTAAAAAAGATAGTTTTAGGACTAAATTGTAATTTTCGAATTAAGTAAGAAATATGTGAGGAAAATCGGAAAACAAGGAAATAAAGGACTAAATAGCATTTTAAAGCATTAAGAAAACAAATTCTAAGTCAAATGATAATAAAAATAAGGGGTAAAATGGTAAATTTGCATATTGTAGTTTTGTAAATGAAATTTTGTGTAGTGTATTCACCACTAGGCAACATCGTTGCTTAGCGCGTGGTTTGTTTGACTGTGCATAGGGACAAGTAATTAAAGATTAAGTAAAGGAAGAAAAATGGCATGTACATGTGGGTCCTTTTTGGAATGCATAAACTTATATGTATAATGTACTACTCCCTTAGGATTTGTTATGTAATATGTAATAGATATTAAATATAGAGAATATGTAATTGTGTGTATTAGTATGGACTCTTGAAACATGGTTATGCAATGTGTGTTGTGATGATGGGTTTTGACTGATATAGAAGTGTTGTGTTGTTGTTGGAGTATTGGAGGTGGAAGTTGCTTATTGGGAGTGTAATTTTGACAATTTCCAGGTTTGGGTGGCATGACTTTATAGTCGTTATGCTGTTGAAATTTTTATAAAATGAATAGTAACTTTTTGATGCTAAAATAAATTTGAGAATTTAATGCTAAGTTAAGCCATTAGTCATTGTCATTAAAAGAGTAAATAACTTAAGTAACCTTACGATTGCACGAATAGTAGTTCATCATACTTAGATATATGTTCGACTTTAGGGTGTGACATTTGGTGGTATCAGAACTTGGTTTAGGTGATCCCAAGATAGGAGTAAACACCTAAGTAAGAATGGATAATGGATGATTGAACTAATACATGTAGATGCCATATAAGGAATAAACGGAATTAAAGTTGATTCTTACTTTCCCTTTTTGTGTATTTTCAGTGATAGTTATGGCTTCTAGCTCTAGACGAGCGATGCTAAGAGTGGGGCCTCAGCTAGTTTGGTAGTTAATGATACTACTCCTATGGATCAGTCCATTCATCCTATGCCACCACTAGCTCCATAGGCACCTCTACCAGCTACACCACAAGGCTTCATATAGATTATGATAGACTTTCTATACTAGAGGATGAAAGCCCCAGCTGATCCATAGCTTTAGCATCTATCACCACATTAGCCATTTAGAAATCCTATACTGGAATAGTTGAAGAAATTAAGGGTGGAAGACTTTTATGGTCGAGACCAGTTGACTGCCACAAAAGCCAAAGAGTGGTTGAACAAGATTAAAAGGATTTTTGAGATCAACATAGTCCACTAGAGGAGATGTTGAGGGCACAGTTGCCTTATTCTAGGGCCCTGCATACACATGGTGGGAAACCATGAGATGGTACACTCCAGCAAAAGAATTAACATGATCTTTCTTTCTTCAACAATTTGGGGAAAAGTACATATGCAAGGAATACCAATGGTCTATGGAAAATGCTTTCTGGTGATTGTGATAGGGCAATAGAACAGTGAGGAATATTAGATGGAATTCAAAGGACTTAGTGCTTATATAAAGGACTGCAACATACCTTCAGTAAAATTTTGCCAGTTTTTTGAATAGGGACTTCATAATAGAATTAGGGAAGCATTAGCAGCACACGAGTACACTAATATGAGATCTGTAGTCTAAGCAACTATGCTGGTTGAAGCTATATAGGCCGATAAAGCCAGTAGATAGACCAGATCATAGCAAAGGAGGAGACTACCAGTAAGTTCACCTAGAGAACCCAGTAAAAAGGAAAAGGCTCTTGCAGCTCCTTTACAAGCTGTTATAGCCACACTGGTATAGAGTCAAAAATCTATGGCTCTAGCAACCCCACCAGCCATCTCTGTTGCAAGTTCTCCTTGAGGTTCTAAGAGATTTGGTAACCTTATATGTAATCATTGTGGGCATCTCCATCCAGGTGAATGTTGGAGACTCATAAGAGCCTGCTTGAGATGCAAGTTAAAAGATCATTTGCTGATAAATTGTCCCCCAAGCACAAGCCACTACATCAGCCACTCCCCTATAGATAAACCTAGCATAGTACTACCCAAAGGACATGGTAAAGGTGGACATAGTGAGGACTAATGTGACTCCAGTGGTAGAAGGATGACTCTCTGCCTGCACTTATGTAGTTAGAGCCAGAGAGGACCAGGATGCCTCATATGGCATATTAGGTAAATTTTATTTGCTCGATGTTCTAGTTTATGCTTTAATCAACATTGGGTCAAAACATTCATACCTTAGCACAAAGATTACACATAGGAAGGGTTTGGTTGGATCATAGCTAGACCAGGACATACTAGTGAGTAATCCTTTAGGACACAGTGTAGTAGTAAATAAGGTTTATAAAGACTGCCCTATTCAAGTACAACACACCACTTTCCTTGCAAACTTGATCAATCTTCCTTTTCATGAATTCAATGTAATCTTGGGGATGGATTGGTTCTACAAACATCAAGTGATGGTTGAGTGTCGATTAAAAAGGATTACATTGAGAACCCCCAAGGAACAACAAATCATTACTGTAGGGGAAAGATTCGATTTCTTATCAAATTTCATCTTAACCACTGCAGTAAATAGATGTATTCGAAAAAAGGTGTGAAGCTTACTTAGCTTATGTGACACAAGCTAAGGAAGAAAAGCCAAAAGTCAGTGATGTTCCCACTGTTCATGACTTCCCTGATGTCTTTCTTAATAAACTACCAAGATTGCCACCAGAAAGGGAAGTTGAGTTCACAACCGATGTGGTGCCTAGCACTGCTCCTACTTCTAAAGCTTCCCATCACATGGCACCCACAGAATTCAAAGAATTGAAGATTCAGATGTAGGACTTACTTGATAAGGGATTCATCTGTCCTAGTGTATCACTATAGGGCACAGTAGTATTATTTGTTAAAAAGAATGATAGATCCTTACGACTTTGTATTGATTATAGACAACTGAACAAAGTCACAATAAAGAACAAATATTCCTTGCCTAGAATTGATGACTTATTTGATCAGTTGAAGAGTGCGGGTATTTTCTCTAAAATTGACTTGAGGTTGGTTATCATTAGCTTCAAGTTAGAGAAGAAGATGTGGCAAAGATAGCTTTTTGTACCCGATATGGTCATTATGATTTCTTAGTCATGCCATTTGGGCTTACTAATGCACTAGCAGCATTTATGGATTTGATGAACTGCATCTTCCACCTATATCTGGATTAATTTGTGGTGGTGTTCATTGATGACATCCTAATGTATTCAAATACTCCAAAAGAGCATGATAAACACTTGTGAATTGTTCTATAGACACTATGAGATAAAGAACTGTAACCAAAGTTCAACAAATATGAGTTTTGGATTAAATAAGTAACTTTCCTTGCTCTTGTAGTATCAGCATAAGGGATTAAGGTTGACCCCAAAAAGATTAAAGCATTCTTGGAATGGAAACCACCTAAAAATGTCATTAAAGTAAGGAGTTTCTGACCGGTGTCTAGTAAGTGTACTAGATCGGCTAGTAATATAGGGAAATATAGATTAAGACCCCAAATATCGTACCCAAGGGAATAAGGATTGCTAAGAATAATATCTATGCTTGAATTAAATTAATTTGAGATTATTTCCCAAGTTTTTGATTTAAAGATAAGAACTAAACTAAATAGACAATAAAGCAAAACAAAAATTAAAATTAAACTAACATGAATTAAACACAAAAAAATAACTGAAATTCTCTTTCTAAAGGAACTATCCACCTCAACTTTTATTACAATGACTCAAACAAAATTAACACAAGTGATTATGGAAAAATCAGTAATAAAGCCAGATATCTTATGCAAGAATATTATTTTAAGTATTAAGCTCATAGACAAATCTAACACTTAGCATAAAAATCCAGTTTTAAACTCCTAGACATCCATTAAAATATTTTTCAACCAAATTAACTTCAACCTATTCTTAGTTCAACTTTTCTTAGTGTTAATCTATCCTTACTAACACATAATTACACCTTAACTCAAAATAGAACCATGCATTATTACTAATGAACTAACCCAAGAGCATGCATACCAATAGTTATGCATAAATCAAGCATCAACTATTAATTCAGATAAGTTAACAATCAAATTATAAATAACCAAAGGTAAGAATTTGTCCAAAACTGAGGAATAATCAAACCTGCATTGAATTAAAGCTCAGAGTAAAGTCATTACAATAAAAGTATGAGGGTTCAAGTTTCCCCTAGCAAAAGAAGAAAAACTACTTACCAAACATGATGAAAAGTAAATGAACAATTAAAGTAAAGAGATAAGATACTCATAAAGCTCCAAACTTTATTCTTGATGACTTTAATAGAAAGCTTGAGTCTTTTAGAGAATTTTAAACTAAGAAAATAAGAAAAATAAACTAAAACTAAGCTAAAACTAATGTACAATTAATTAAAGAAAACTAAAACTAAACAAAATTCATAATTCTAGCTCCTCTCTATGTTCTGGTGCTTTGGTGCTTTTATAGTTGAATTATCTTGCCAAAAGAAGAAGTTTTGCCTTTGTAAACTTCCTAAACCAAGTTGCAGAAGAATTCATCTTAAACAGGAAGTCTTTTATGGTGTTTCCTTATTAATCACTCGGGAGAGTGATCTTGATGCTCGGGAGAGTGATTTTGATGCTCGAGAGAGTGAGCTTTGCACTCGGGAGAGTGAAATTCTACTACCTTTTACGTAATCTTTGCTTGGGTTAGTGAAAATCTCACTCTGGAGAGTGCCAAATCACTCAGCCAAGTGAAGTAATCACTCAGCTAAGTGATTCATGGCTACTCCCATTGAGTGAAAGCCATATTTCCCTTTAAATCTACTTTTGCCCTTAATTTCCTCCTTTTTGCACTTTAGGCCCTTTTCTCTTCAATTTGGCCCTGAAAAACACCAAAATCAATAATTAGATCTAAAAACACACAAACTAAATAATTAAACCAAAAACCAACTAATTAAGACTAAATTGACTCAAATAAACACCTAAAATATACTAAAAACATAGTATAATTCACACTTATCAGTTTACTTTGATTAGCTGGCTACTATAGACATTTTGTTAAAGGGTTTTCCATGATAGCCGCTCCACTCACCAAGTTGCTAAAGAAGAATGCTAGGTTTAAGTTGACCAACCATTGTCGGGAGAGCTTTGAAAGGTAGAAAAGTATGCTGACTGAAGCTCCCATTCTCATATAGCGCACTTCATGTAAGCCTTTTATTATCTACAGTGATTCTTCCAGGAATGGCTTAGGATGTGTATTAAAACACGAGGGCAAGGTTACAGCCTATGTCTCCTGGCAGCTCAAGACTCATAAATGGTACTATCTTACCCATGATTGTCCGTCAGGTGGCCAATATGTTGGTGAAAAGCACAAAATTAATCATTTGATAACTTAGCAAGCCCTGTGTCCTGGCTGGTTTTGATGGTAAAGGTTGCAATTTCCTTATTTTGATCAGTTGCTCCAAAACCTAAGATAGATATCTGCCCAAATTAGAGTACCTTCTTTGAGCTACCTCTGCAGCTAATACCCTTGCTATATCTTTTGAGAATTACTATTGTTGCCTAAAGAAAACATTCTATCAATCCCAATACCATCATAGCTTCAATGGCCACTGTCAAGATTTCTGCCTTTTAGATTGAGGGAATGGATCCTTTCTGCTTCCATAAATGTATACCTAAAGGACTTATGATCATCTATTAATTCTTCATCTGGCTAATGACACCAATCATTTGGAGGTATTACACCATCTGGTATTAGGGGCTGAGTGCCAGAAATTGAAGGTAAATTAGCAGTTAGCCTAGCAATAGTTTTCCTTTCAAGCTCATTGATCCTTTTACTTAGTGTAGCTATAAGTTCAATTACTATCAACATAACTCTGCTTTCAAGGTCTTCAAATATTTTTATCTAGATTGTAGGGGTTAGAGGTACCAACTTTTTACGGGGGTTTGCCATTGTAGTTTCTACTAAGTACTCTGTTGACTATTTGAAAGCCCTATCA
Organism: Excoecaria agallocha; assembly: GCA_037975025.1. Taxonomy (NCBI): domain Eukaryota; kingdom Viridiplantae; phylum Streptophyta; class Magnoliopsida; order Malpighiales; family Euphorbiaceae; genus Excoecaria; species Excoecaria agallocha. The sequence continues at coordinate 79,388,141 of CM075808.1, forward strand.
AAGTCTGAATCTAACCTTAAACCTATTTCTAACTTTCTAGATTTTGACTTCTCTAAAAAAATCCTGATAGAGCAATCACTAAATAATATTACCATCCATTGTATAACAATATTATACATCTTATATTTACAACACATCATCATTTATCAAGCTTAAATTGGTGTGTTAAACATATATGATCAAATTATTATATTCAATAATGATAATTCAATTATACACATACCTTTTTCCTAAGGTTATCACTTAATCCTTATGTGTACATATTTTTTTCATATCTATACACACATATAGATACATTTATATATACATACATATATGACATATAGATATACAATCTTAAATACACACGTGAATATGCAAATGCATGGAAGCACATAGCACTATAACTTTATGTTATCTCATAAAAACATAAGAGTATAAGCATACAATCATAACTATACTATTTCCAAAAATTAATATTCATTATGATTGTACATGTACTAAATATATATGTCTACAAGTTCCTTTAAATTCATAATTATTTTTACATTAAAGTATTTATATTTCTTTATATACTTGTAACATATTGTAAACCAATTATTCAATGTTAAATTAGTCTACATATCTTTAGTTTCTCTTTTAAAGCCTATTAGAATTATAAATATATCTAATTAGATGCCTTTTTAGACAACATGGTAATTGAGTTCTTAAATAATTTATCAAAGTTATTTAAGTACTCTTCCAATTAATTATATGAGATGGCATTTTAAAACTCCATGGACAGATTCTAGTGACTAGTTTGCACACTAAATTAGAAGTAGTAAACGACAATTTTAGAAGAAATGATCTTCTATAAACTTATTCCTATATTATTCTAGTTTTTGAAACATTAAAAATAATCTCATTATCATATCTATAACTCAAGATATTTTGAAATTCCAGAAGGCTGTTCCAGTAACAGCTCAACAGTTAATTCCGGTTTTCAAACTAAGATTAGACATATTTAGAGACAGATTAGGATTTATTTTCTGCATATAAAATGTAGATATGGAAGTTTGGATTCAATTCAAATTAGAATTACCATATTTTTAAGTTCTAAAACTCAAGTTATAAGCAAAATACTCCTATTAGCTCAAACTAACCCAAAGACAGATTTTTAAATATCAATTTGAAAATTCATAGAATAAAATAAGTGTGGAATCAGATATACATTCCTTCACAATAATTTTGCTCCTATGTGTCTAGTTTATCCATAATTTTATATCATATAATTTTGACTTCTCTACCATGACTTATGCCCGAATTACTATAATCTGTTCTTGAACTGAAATCAACAACTCTCTTAAATGTTCATGTAAATATTTAGATGAGTTATATGCTTATTTAGCTCCAGGTTCCTTCTACAAAATTGTTTATCATTCTATAAAGTTTACATATAATCAAATATCACTCAATTATGACTTAAATACAAGGATTTATGGTTAAAACATTGGTAACTATTTAAAACTGCCTATACACTCAAACAGTTTACTTGTATGAATTTTCTGAGTTCCTTAAAAATAGAATCAAGCCATGAATCCTTCTAATGAATAGTAGATAATTGAATCTAGGTTACCCAGAATTTTGAATCATCTCAATCCGATGTCTAAAACTCTAGATATGGACAAAACAAGTATCCTGGTTCACAAAAAACACACACAGTTTTTCCTCAACATTCAAAACCACGATTTTTTTCCTATTTAATCTCTCATTAACCCTAAACAAACTAATAAATTACCATTAAAATTAAGTAATCTAAGCATAAAAATTTATATCCACACACATGCATGAAGAATAAGTTCTCAAACCTGATCATACAACTCAAATCTTCTCTTCTACTCTTGTAATCTTCTTCTTCTTCTTAATGATCCTAACTTTTTCCTTCTTTTTCTTTCACAACAACTTCATCCATTAACACAAACTTCCAGCATTTAACTCAATCTACTATCAACCAAAACAAGAAGAAGAAGAAGAAGAAAAAGAAGAAGAAGAAGAAGAAGAAGAAGAAGAAGAAGAAGAAGAAGAAGAAGAAGAAGAAGAAGAAGAAGAAGAAGAAGAAGAAGAAGAAGAAGAAGAAGAAGAAGAAGAAGAAGAAGAAGAAGAATTATCAAATTAAGTTAATTACCTTGTAGACATACACTAACTTGTTCTTCAAAAATCCACATGCAAGAATTTGTTCAAGGATTTCTTAGAGAGATTTATTAAAGAATGAAAGATTAAGAAGAAAGGAAATTCTATAAATCCCTCAAGAAATGCCATCCCCTTCTCCTCTCTCTTCTATCTCTAACTTATGTAATTCACTATTTATAATAGCAATGTAAAATTCCCTTTTTGATCCTTCCACTTTTTGCATGTCTCATTATAATCTCTCACCTTTTTGCATGTTACACCAATGCCTCTCATCTTTTTATATACTTAAAATTGACCCATATATTTTATACTTCTCTTAAATCAACCTTTCAAATTATTATTTTATTCACATTTGACCCTTAAGATGCCGAATTTACAAATTGACTCCTAAACTAATACTTTATACTTCAATTACACCCTTGAATATTATTATACCAACAATAATAATTTAATTATGCCCTTATAAAGTTCATACCATATAATTCACACATTTATCACATAATTAATGTTAACTTAATAACATTTTTGCCCCAATTAATATCTTAACTCTTAATAATTCATCCAATAATACTCAATTAGATTTTAATAACATGTAATTGCCCTTGAATTCTACTAGGGCCTACTTTGGGTCCTTACATATGGGACATGAATCCCTTAAGGTCACTTCACTGCACTAGGGAATCATCCCGAAAGACCACTCTAATACATTCACTAAACACTTAACACTGACCTATGGAAAATCATTACGATTTTATCATAGTAAAGCAAGTCGCCATGACTTGCACCGCAGTAAAGGTGTCCCTATGGCTAGCCATTTATATCCTGAACTAGATTTTAACTGCCTAACCACTACTAAGGGCAAAATACTATATTCAATTGAACAATTCTTTGCACAATTTAATATTCTCACTTACTTTTGCATTCCAACTCAATTCATACATCAATTTTGCATAATTTAAGAATTATTTCACTATAATTTATTAAAATTCACTTTACATAATACTAATTCACTATCAAAAATATTCATATACTTTCAATAAATACCAAATAAATTCATAGGCATTTAATTTCAAGTCTATGTTCATTTAGAAGCATTAATTATTAACAATGTACTAATTACACATTAATTTTCTCTAATGCCTAATTCGACCACCATAGGAAGTCTACTATACACATCCAATTAATTCAATTCAAGCCTTCAATTAGACATAATTAAGGTTTAATTTCATTATTCTAAGGTCAATTTTAATTAAACATGCATCTTTTTTTTCTAATTTCACTTAGTTATATAATACCTAATTAAGCTAAATTAAAGGGAAATTTTATCACAATAATCATAATTAAAGTTCTAAATCACTAATTTAAAATCAATTTCAATTAAACATGCAATTTTCCTAATTTTTACATAGATACATAATACATAATTAGGCTTTAATTAAAGAAAATTAATAAAATTTATAGTCACTAACCTCTCTCACTTGATTAATCTTCCTTAGGCTTCCTTTTCCTTGTCTTTTCCCTTGGAAGATTGAATTTGACTATGAGAACCTAATAAGGACCAAAATTTCCATTAATCAAAACCCTAATTTCTTAATCTCTAATGCTGAAATTGACAGAAAAATTGCATTCTAAACATCAAAATACACTTGTAAGTAACTTTAAAATCAAACAATTCCTTTAATTTCACTTACCCTTACTTGAGCTCCTTCACTTTCCTCTTTGATTTCTCCCACAACATCTACTTAAATCAATGACTAAAGCCCAAAAATAACTCTTAGAGACATAGAATTACACATATGAAGCTTGGATTTGAGTGAGAATGAGAGAAGAAATGAAGAAAATTTGAGAGAAAAAGAAATAGAAGAATTCGGCCAAGAGAGAGCAGAAAAAGGAGCTAAGGAAAATGAGTTAAAACCCTAAAGTTTGTCTCTTAAATCCCTTTTATAATGGTCCAATTATTTTGGGTTTTTTGTCCAACCAAAAGCCCACCCAATTAAACCCAAAACCCCTTTTTCAAACCAAACTTGTAAATTTTTAAAATTTTCTCACTTCTCAACTCCAATTGACCTCAAATTAAATTCCATAATTCCTAAAATATAAAAACTAGGATGTACACAAAATTTTAACTCAATCAGAGTCCATTTTTTGTCTAATTCAAACATATCGATCCTATTCGACCACTACCAGTGTCACTGAAAATTTCCTTTTTATGGCCAAAACATTCTACATATTAATTTAGGCAAGTCTGCAAATTTTGGTGATGTTTAGAGCTCATTTACTATTTTTAGAGACTCAATCAAATTTAAGTCAACCCAAATAAAATTTCACTATACCACTTCCTTTTTGGTATTTTTGGCTTTTGGAGGCCTATATGACCTCAATTTTACTCCAAATTTTAACCCCAAACTAATCATGACCAATATTATTTAATGGCCAATTAAAATATTTTTTTACCTCCAGATGAATTTTTATTTTATTTTCTGTTCGAAGTCACTATTCACTGTCAGAAAATTCTGTTCACAGCTACACCAGTTTTAAGGCCATTACAAATGAGGTGCAATTAATTTAAATTTAAGATGCTTATTGGCAGGTTACTTTTTGCACACATCACACATGTGGTACTTGTCACACATAGCTCGTATGAATAATTCTACACCCACACATGAATTTTGCACACATCCTGTACTTATATAATTTCTTACATCTACTCACACAAGAAATTTCTTGCAAGGAAAAATGAGAACTCCATATGCCAAAGCTAATCACAAGACAATTCCAAGAAATATACAATCAAACCACAAGGAAAACTCTCATAGGAGAGATCGATCTAATTCACGTAAAAGGAATATTCCATGAAGCAAGACCATCTATGCACGCCATGCTTAGGGGCATTTACCGAAAATTGAAAACGTTTTGAATTAGGGGTCAATTGGCTAAGAACAGGGCGTGAGTCAAACCCTTGACTCATGGGTCAAGGTTGTGCCTCGCTTGTGAGTCATACCCTTGACTCATGAGTCAAGGCTATGACTCACCTCTTGGGAACCATTTTAACGATCCTGGATTGTAAAATAGGGGAAAATGTTTAAGGAAAATTCTCTTTCATCTTATCTACTCATGGAATTTTTTCAAGGGATCCTTATCCAAAATTAATTGTTTGGGCGAGACATTTAATAAAAAAAATATTAGATCTCAAGGGGTCTTCTATCTTGTCTCTCCTTTTTGTTTCTTCTCTCTCTAAAAACACACACTCTGCATCTTCAAAAAACCAAGTTACAATGGAAGCTGAAAAGGAAAAAAAAGCCACAAAGCGCTTGCTCTCTTGTTCTTCGATGGAACCAACACTAAAGGAAATATTCAAAGCTCTTAAAATCAATTAAATCTAGTGTTAGAGTAGATTTACAGTAAACATTTAATTTATTTCTTATTTTGTTTGATTTTTTATATTTATTTGATTTATTGAATTCAAGCTTTTAAATTTATTGTTAATTGATTTTTATGTTTATTTCACTTATTAACTCATGTTAATTAACTAAAATCTTGTTAAAATTGAGTAAGTAAATTAATTAAAGTTTACTATTCAACAAATTCCTCATTTTGTCCAAACTTTCATTTCCATGCTTCTTGCTTTAATTTGTGTTTTTCTCGTTTAAATCTTGTCTTTTATGCATGAAATTAAGTTTTTTGGCCTTTTATGCATTAAAATGACTTTAATTTGAGTTTGTATGAATTTTCATGGCTTCATGCATGTTCTAGTTGCTGCAACACGTTTTTGGACTGAGTCAGACAACCTTTATGTGACTCACTAGCTAAATTCTTGACTTTTAGCAATGCTCAGAAAATCCCATCAATAAAAGGCCTTTGCTCTTGTCGCTAAAAGTCTCAACTACCAATCCTTGTGTGCGCATCACTCGTGCGTACGCTGCTTCGCTCATGTCCTCACTTGTTCTTACTTTTTATCCTTTTGTGCTTTGACGCAAAGTTTCAACTTAAATGTTTTGCAATTCTTCTCACATTTTTCTTTATTATGCTAACATAATATTTTAATCCTTACATATATGTATGTTATGTTAATTTGATATATTAGCTTTAATTAATTGTGTCATTATATTAATTTGTTAATTATTTGTTTGTTAATTAGGTTAATATGTTATCTTACTTATTAATTAATTATTCTATTATTAATTTGTTAATTGTTAGTGCTAAATCTGCAAGTGCACGGTTTACCGATTAGAGTACTTAAGATATCATTGCCACGAGGAAGGGGAAAGGATGAGTGATTACACACTATTACTCAATTTTTAATCTTGTTTACAATATTCATGATTTGTTAAATTAACTAAAATCTATGCTACAACTAGAAATACTAATTTAACCTAGTTTATTGTTAATCAAAGAAGACAATTTAAAGGTTGATATTATAAGATATAAATCGAACTTGAACTTATTTTCTGACTTTGAATTTTACTCTTATAACACAAACCAAGTTAGATTAATGTCCTAATTCATTCTCTCGACATGAAATAATTATTCTTAAAACATGCATATATAATTCTAACTCTTAATTCTCATTAATGCGTTAGTTAATTATAAACACCTATCTTAAGATCAAATGCCAAATTATAGTATTTTTCTTAATATCTCGATCTATCAAGCGATATTTTGATAATGAATCCTTACTAGCTATAAGAGAGAATATATTTCTCAATCATACTCTCACTTATATTAATCATGCATAAAATGCTAATAAAGAATTCGCAAATAAGACTATGTATATTACTAAGAATATAAAAGATATAGACATTATTAATGTTCAAGTTCCTAAAGTAAATATCATTCAACTAAATACAAGAAGAAGTAATAGATAAGAGATAGTAAAAAGAAATCTCTCAACCCTTTTTCACTCTCTAAATAGATCTTCTTCTTCCTGCTTGCCTTCTTCTCAAAAGAATAAATTTAAAGTGTACTAATTACATCAAAAGAAAATAGAAATTTTAATTGTTCTTTTTCACAATGTGTGTGTATCTTGCAACTAACTACTTCTTGTGTTAATATAGGATTTCAATCCTTGTGTCCTTCAAAAATGCCCCTCTAGAAGTATACAACCCTTTGTGAAGTAACATGCCCCTTCAAGAGTCCCTTCAGAAGTAACCACCCAACATCTCTTTGTTGTCGCACCCGCGACAAGACACACTTCCTCTTGTGTTAACTTTACTCTGCATTGACCTCTTCCTTTGATGCCGTCTTGTGTTGCACTCATAACTCCTGCCATGCTCGCGATAGAGCTCTTTCTTTTGCTTGATTTCTGTCTCTTTTCCTTAGTTCTTGTCCCTTTACTCCCTGCACACACTTACAACACAAACATATAAAAAGCATCATGTTTCACATAAAACCTTAACTAAAACTAGACATTTACTTCACAAAAACATTCACAAATTATGCATGAATCAACTCACATCAATTCCCCACACTTAACCTTTGGTTCTCAAGCAAAACTTTAATGCAAGAAAACAACACAAAACAACAAATACAAAACACATAACAACATTCACACAATTATGGAGCTTGCAATCGTATTTGATACACATATGGAAGCAACATGATATAGCTTTCACCTCTCAATAAATTAATCTCAATTTTAAAATTCTCAAGCAATAACATTGTCTATTTAACTCAACAACCATATACATTTGGAGAATTAGAAAGTTACAAAGCACAAGAATATAAGCACTCAAGAAATTGAATATCTTAACACATGTATATACTATTTCATGCAAAACATTGCCTAAAGTAACTCTCACTCAAACACTTTATTATATCTTTACTCAAATGTTTAGGGATTAGTGTTTCACTCTTTCTTTTAATATGCCATTGCATGCCATAAGCTTGTAAATGAATAAACAGCTGCACTACTAGCACATGTCAAATGTATGAAATCAAAGGGTCTTATTTAAGGTTGTAACTTAGCTTAGGTAAAGGTAGGTCAAATTTTGATTAAGTAGCTCATAATGTGTAGAGAAAAGGTGATCACCATATCACAAGAGACTTAAATTAATAACATAGCATGATCACATAAACTTTTAACTTACTATTTGATCTCCCTTATTATTGTTCACATATTGCATTGGTTTTCTTTTTCTTTAAATCCTTTCTTCTCTTTTTCTAGGTCTTTTCTTGTCTTCTTCTCTTTTTATTCTGCTTTCTTTTCTTTTCACTAGCTTTTATTCTACATTGGACTTATTAAAGAAGGTAAAAAAAGGGAGCCAACTAATCTTCATGCTTATACTTAATAAGAATTGTCTCAAATGACATAGTAATCATAGTTTCCCCACACAAAGGGTGCCAAAAGAAATAGTCTATTGTTCAAAAAGGGATTTAGGCTAACTATATGCTTAACAACAAAAATTGGTTAAAGGCTCAAAATTGGCTACCTAAAGTCAAAAAGGGTTAGTTATTTAAGCAAGTTAAATTGGCTATATTCTAGTGCCCATATCATTTCTCATGCAAAAACTCACACTAAATGTAATCTCAAAGTTTACCAAAAACAAGTTCTAGAGGATATGGCATACTAAGGCTCTCATACAAAGAAAAATATCAATGTAAAAGGCTTCAAAAGTTCACTTAGCTATAAGTCAAATTACCCTAAGCAATGATTTACCAAAATAATCATATTAACATGTGAAAAGATAAATAACTTAAAAAGAACATATACTAAAGTGCTTTGCCAAATCATAACCCTCACTATGCACATAAAGATGTCAAAGTAAAATAACCAATGATATACCTCAAGAATTTTGCTAACTAGATCAAAAATCAAAAAATTCAAGCTACCCATGTGTATGCTACCAAATATTCATCAACTTCAAAAGCTCCAAAACCATACAAACTCACAAACAACCTAAACAATTTAACATGCATATATATACTAACAATACATATACATATAACATGCACACATACTAATTACAACCTAACACATAACATATATAAAAACCTCCCCACACTTGAAGGGCATAATGTCCCTATTATGTAAGGAAACAAAAAAAAACACAAAAATAAGCATATACAAACTAAAACACAAGAACGCAAAACAATATATAAACAAAAATAATAAGAAAACTGAAAACATGCACATAAACAAAAAGAAAAAATAAAGAGTAAAGGACTTCCCTCATGTAGCTCCATTGGGCAAATTCGGTGGAAAGGGGCTGAAATCTACATTGTTCTTCTTAAAAAAGGATAACAACTTCCTGCTCAAACTTTTATGCCTTTTATGCAAGGCTTTCATAGTGACCTCCATGTTGTCCACCTTAGCCTCTAAATGCTTTTGGGACTCATCCATTTCTTCCAATCTATCTAACACCTTCTGCCATCCTACTGAATTTTCTCCTTCCCCGGCAGCAGACACATTATGAGATTCATCCTCACTTGCACTATCATCATCATCAGCAGTAATAGGGGATTTATTTCTCCCTTTTTAGACCTTTCACATCTTTCCTCATATGAGAAAAATGCAGGGGGATAGCCACCACACTTCAACAACTGGGAATTGCGCAGGAACTTGACATCCATCATAGTGATAAAATTAGTCTCTTCAAGCTCAAAATCATACAACTTAGCCAAGCAACCTAACACAATTCCAGTTACCATATGCCCCATGCCTACACTTTTTTTCTTGGCAATGGAAGAATGGTACAAGCCATCAAAAATGAAATCAATAGAACAAGGGGTCTTTTTGGCTTAAACCATAGACAACACAAATAAATCTTTAGCCCGAACTTTGTTACTTTCTACCTTTCCAAACAATGCATGGTATAAAAACTTATGAAACAATAGCAAAACATCATTCTTAATTTGCCTATTGGTAGAATTCTTATTAATGAAATGAGACAAACTAGACAACTTCCTCCATACATCAAAAGCAACAAACTGTTGAGGCACAAAAGTCTGGCCATTCAAAGGAAAACCAAACCAAGCATTCATTTGCTCAAAACCAAAAATATGTTCAATTCCATCATGCCTCAATTTCATCATGATCTTCCTATCATCAACATAAGATAGAGTAACAAAAAATTCAATAACCCAATCCTTCTTATTAGGTAATTTCATGTTAACAAATTGCTCCCATTTCATGTACTTAATATATTTTCTAAATTCTTGAGAAATTCCTAAATCTTCTAACAAAGAAAAGTCTAAATGCCACATACCTACATATTCCTTCTTAGAGAAAAATTGAAATTTCTTACCTTCAATGTCAGTATGAATTGGAAAGGGGCAGTCATACATATCTTAGAAAAGCTTTGTACCTTTTTCTTGTTGAGATGAACTTTCAGCCTCCTTCCTTTTTCCCTTGCTCCTATTTGCGGTAGTCATTACTCTCACCATCATGAATCAACAACACAAAAGAGTAAACTCACATAGAAACAAATGAAAACTGAAAAATTTTAAAAAAAATGCTACATAGTATGAAAGAACTTAGAAGCAAAAGATGAAGAAGGAAGAAAATTTTGAGGGAAAACAGGTAAAAAAAGGGGTATAAACTATTGAAAATGACGGTTTAGGGTTTCAAAACAAATTTATAGGGGGAAAATAAACACTGGCAACAGTTGAAAATTGCCCTAAAATTCAAAATCCACGCTCTGTCGTGCACGCAAAAGAATGCCATCTGCTATTCATCGCGCCCCGTGATAACATCCGTGCTTGCAATAGTACCCAATCTAAAATTCCCCTTGCTAGGTCGCGCTCGTGACAGACACGAAATGTTAAAAACTTATGAAAAAGAAAAGCAACAAATATTTAAATCTACAACACTTGAACATTAACAAATATTTAAAACACACCACTACTTAAACTTGAACGAAAACACCAAAAATAAATAAAATAAAATAAATAAAAAATAAAACAAATTCAAAGTACATATATAGATAAAAAGAGTTAGCAAATGAGACTACAATGATCATCATCAACCATTTTGAGAGAGACACAAAAAAAACCTCTCTACCATAAAACTTCCCTCCAAATACACCTTACACCTTTGACCATTAGCTTTAAATAATTTATCCTTATCATTTTTCAGCTCCAAATACTCGTGGTCAAATACTTGGGTTACAACAAATACCACACTCCAATGAAATTTTAATTTTTTAGGAAATAACTTCAATCTAGAATTAAATAAAAGTACTTTATCCCCTAATTTAAAGCTCTTATACTTAATGTGAGCATTATGCCAATTCTTAGTCCTCTCTTTATAGATTCTTGCATTCTCATAAGCACTAAGTTGTAACTCATTCAATTCATTTAATTGCAAATACCTCTACATACCAACTTACTTAAGATCAAAATTTAAAGCTCTAATAGCCCAATAAGCTTTATGCTCCAACTCTATAGGCAAATGACATGCTTTATCACACACTAACCTATATGGAGTCATGCCAATAGGTGTTTTGAAAGCTGTCCTATATGCCTAAAGTGCATCATCTAATTTATGTGCCCACTCCTTCGTGAACTAGAGATACTTTTCTCTAAAATCCATTTCAATTCTCTATTAGAAATATCTACTTGACCACTTGATTATGGATGGTAAGGTGTAGTTACTCTATGATACACCCCACACTTATGTAAAAATGATGTAAAAGAATGATTTATAAAAGGCATACCTCCATTACCTATAATGGCACGAGGCACTCCAAACCTTAAAAATAATTTCTTCAAGAATTTACAATCACTTTGGAATCATTGGTTGAGGTAGCGTTGGCCTCTACCCACTTGGACACATAATCCACTCCAACCAATATGTAGTTTTGGCCAAATGATGTAGGGAAAGGACCCATAAAGTCTATTTCCCATACATCAAAGACCTCAACTTCCAAAATACTTGTTAATGGAATTTCATCTCTCATACCTAAATTTCCTATCCTTGGGCACTTGTCACATTGTGCCACAAACTTCTTTGTATCTTGAAACAACATTGGCCAATAGAATCCACATTTAAGTACATGAGCTGCCGTCTTCCCACTACCATTATGTCCTACATACAAAGATGAATGGAAATGAGTTAAGATGTCAAGATACTCATCTTCACTTACACATCGATGCAAGACTCCATCTCTGCAAATTTTGAACAAATATGGCTCCTCTCCATAGATAATGTTTGATATCATTGAAGAATTTCTTCCTTTGCTGAAAAGATAAACCATAAGGAATTATTCCTGTGATAATATAGTTAGTATAATTCGCATACCATGGTGAATTAAGATGACTAACTAACATTAATGACTCATCAAAAAACTCTTCATTTAATTCATCATCATCATCTATAGGCCCATCCTCATTTTCTAATCTAGATAAGTGATCAGCCACTAGATTTTCACTACCTTTTTGTCTCGTATTTCGATGTCAAACTCTTATAATAAGAGAACCCAGTGAATTAACCTAGGTTTAGTATCCTCTTAGCAAATAAATACCTTAATGTCGCATGATCTGTATAAACAATAACTCTAGATCCCAACAAGTATGATCTAAATTTATCACAAGCAAGCACAACTGTAAGCATTTCTTTTTCTGTGGTCGTATAATTTAATTGAGGACCCGAGAGAGTGTGACTAGCATAGTAAATAACATGCAACTTCTTATCTTTCTGCTGACCTATGACACATCCTACAATTAGGTCACTTGCATCAAACATTATTTCAAAAGGAAGGTTCCAATCCAATGAAGTTATGATAGGTGCACTTATGAGAGCTTTCTTTAATCTCTCAAAAGCTATTAAGCATGCATCATTAAAATTGAAAGGAACATCTTTCATTAAAAGATTAGTCAATGGTTTTGAAATTAAAGAAAAATCCTTAATAAATCTTCTATAAAAACCAATATGTCCTAAAAATGACCTCACACCCTTTATTGTAGTAGATGGAGGTAACTTCTCAATCAATTCTGTCTTAGCCCTATCTACCTCAATCCCTTGCCTTGAAATTTTATGTCTTAATACAATCCCTTCCTCAACCATAAAATGACATTTCTTCTAACTGAGCACTAAATTTATCTCCTCACATCTAGCCAAGACTCTATCTAGGTTATGCAAACAAAGCTCAAATGAATCTCCATACACAGAATAGTAATCCATGAACACGTCAATTATCTCCTCCATCATATCCCCAAAAATGGAATTCATGCACCTTTGAAAAGTTATGGGTGTATTACACAAATCAAAAGGCATCCTTCTATATGCAAAGGTACCATAGGGATAAGTAAAATTTATTTTCTCTTGGTCACTAGGGTAAATAAAAATTTGAAAATAACTCGAGAAACCATCAAGAAAGCAATAATGAGAATGGCCAGTAATTCTTTCTAACATTTGATCTATAAATGGCAAAGGAAAATGATCCTTCCTAGTGGCGGCATTCAATTTTCTATAATCAATGCATACCCTCCACCCTATGGTTGTTCTAGTAAGAATCAAGTCTCCATTCTCATTTCTTACTACAGTCATCTCCCCTTTCTTAGGCACACATTAAATAGGACTAACCCATTCACTATCCGAAATATGATAGATAATCCCAGCATCTAACAAATTAATGACTTCTTTTTTAACCACTTCTTTCATGTTAGGATTTAAACTTCTTTGCCTATTAGCCTTAGGTTCCTAGCCCTCTTCCATATGAATTTTATGCATGACCATATTAGGGCTAATTCCCCTTATATCTAAAATCTACCAACTTATAATTTTTAATTCTCTTCCTAACCACTTGCAATAACATCTCCTCTTGCTTTCCCATAAGACTATTAGAATTGATAATAGGTAAAGTAAAATTGGTTCCAAGAAACGCATACCTTAAATGATTAGGTAACTCCTTCAACTCCATATTAGGAGCACTTACAATTGATGGGGGCAATGGATCTTCACTCCAATGTAAAATTTCTAGCCTTTGAACACCTTAATCCACCTCCTCATTGATCCCTTTATCATAAGAATCTGCCATGGAATCTTCAATCCCTGACACTTCTAGCACACAATCATCAATTATATTAACCTTCATGTATACATTTTCTTCCATAGGGTATTTTAGTGTTTTTTCCATATAGGACTCTACACTATCATTCCCTACTCTTAAGATTAATTTTCCTCTCGAAACATCAACTAAAGCCTTACCGGTATTCATGAAAGGTCTACCCAAAATTAATAGGCAATTAGCATCATAAGCAAAATCAAGTATCACAAAGTTAGCTAGCAATATAAACTTATCAACCTTGACTAATACATCCTTAATAATATCATATGGTTTCTTTAAAGATTGGTAAGCAAGTTATAACACCATATAAGTAGATTTCACATCCTCTAGACCCAATTTCTTAAATATTAAAAGTGGCATGAGGTTAATATTAGCCCCTAAATCACAAATACACCTAGAAAACTCTATATCCCCTACGGTACATAGAATAGTAAAGCTACCAAGATCTTTCAATTTAGTTGGTAAATTATTAGTGATAATTGAACTACAATCCTCAGTCAAAGCAATAGTAGAAACATCCTCCCAACTTCTTTTCTTAGAAATTAAATCTTTTAAAAATTTTTCATAATTAGGAACTTGGGTAATAGCTTCAACAAACGACAAATTAATATACAAATTCTTTAATTTATCTAAACAGTTAAGAAATTGCTTATCAGCATCCTTCTATTTCAAACATTATAGAAATGGTGGACGAGGTTGATAAATCATGCCTTTGGAACCTTTATCTATCACACTCGTGTCAAGTGTTGCGCTGGCGACATTGCTCGGACTCCCCTCTATCACACTCACGACAGAAGCATTTTCTCCCTCTTGAATTTCCTGCAAAACTTCATTCTTGTTAGCTGAAAAATTATTTACATATGTCTTACTTGACTTGAGTGAAATGGCCTTTAACTTCTCCCATAGGTTATCCTCCATGTTGCTTGGAAGGCACCCTTGAAGTCTTGAAGGTAGTGCACTTGCCAACTGACTCATTTGAACCTCTAAATTATGTATGGATGATGATTGGTTATTTGCTATTTGATCAAATTTAGACTCTATACTCTTATAGCTTTCATCTTGAGAATTAAGTTTTAAATTAATACCCTTTAAAAACCTATCCATTTTAACCTCCAAAGCACCAAATCTATCTTGACCCAACTGAAAACCTATAGCACCTCTATTTTGGCCATTCCCCCAGGAAAAGTTAGGATGGTTCTTTCAATCATGGTTATAAGTGCTTGAATAAGGGTTTCCATGCCCTTAACCTTGCACAAAACTCACATATTTTTCTATACTAGCCATTCCTACCCCACAACTCTCACTCACATGCCCTTGTTGATCGCAAAGGGTACAACCATTTGGTGGGGTTCCTCCTATACTCAAATTATCAATTTCATGTGACAATTCAGCAACTTTGGTTTGTAAAGCCATAACTAAATCTATAGCATAGACACCTTTAGTAGGGGAAGAAGGTGATACCTTGGTTCTTTTCATAGACCATATACAATTATTTATTGACATCTCTTCCAATAACTCAAAGGACGTATATGTTATCTTCCTCATGAGAGATCCTCCAACAGCCACGTCAATGGTCCCTCTAATGATGGGGTTAACTACGTTATAAAAGGTATGCATGAGCAACTCTTTCAGAAGATTATGATAAAGGCAACTCCATTGTAATTCCTTAAACCTTTCCCATACCTCATACAAAGACTCGTTATCTTATTGCATAAAAGTAGTAATTTCTTTAATAATTTTAGCAATCTTAGCTAATGGAAAATACTTAGAAAGAAACACTTGGGCTAATTGATCCCAAGTGGTAATTGAACATCTAACAAATGAGTTTAACCAAGCTTTTGCCTTATCTTTCATTGTAAAAGGAAAAAGCTAAAGCCAAAGCTTAATTACATTCACAAAAACTCCATTTATTTTGAAAGTAACACAAATTTCAAGGAAATTTACTAAATGAGCATTAGGATCCTCATTTGGCAATCTATAAAATTGAATACTATTTTGAACCAATTGCAAAAAGAGAGGGTTTTATCTCAAATTGGTTAGCATTTGTCGTAGGTCTTACTACTCCTTATTGAGTACCACTTAAGGCAGGCATAACATAATCCATCAAACATGGAGGATTATCTTCAGCCATGGTTGGTCTCTTAGTCTTCTTCTTCTTTGGTTTTCGATTACTTAACAAAAATCTTTCTATCTCCGGATTTAAACATTCAAGTTCTTCTTGAGACTCCTTGTTCTAGGCATACACTTGAACTCCTAAATCTGTAACACAAAATAAACAAACACTAATTAAATTTTGTAATCCAAAATCTTCAATGAAGCATTGTAATGGAAATTAACAAAAACATCTTTTTTTTCCATCAACGGCACCAAAAATTTGTTAGTGTTAAATCCGCAAGCGCACTGTTTACCAATTATAGTACTTAAGATATCGTTCCCACGAGGAAAGGATGAGTGATTTCACACTATTACTCAATTCTTAATCTTGTTTACAATATTCATGATTTGTTGAATTAACTAAAATTTATGCTACAACTAGAAATACTAATTTAACCTAGTTTATTGTTAATCAAAGAAGACAATTTAAAGGTTGATATTATAAGATATAAATCGAACTTGAACTTATTTTCTGACTTTGAATTTTACTCTTATAACACAAACCAAGTTAGATTAATGTCCTAATTCATTCTCTCGACATGAAATAATTATTCTTAAAACATGCATATATAATTCTAACTCTTAATTCTCATTAATGCGTTAGTTAATTATAAACACCTATCTTAAGATTAAATGCCAACTTATAGTATTTTTCTTAATACCTCGATCTATCAAGCGATATTTTGATAATGAATCCTTACTAGCTATAAGAGAGAATATATTTCTCAATCATACTCTCACTTATATTAATCATGCATAAAATGCTAATAAAGAATTCGCAAATAAGACTATGTATATTACTAAGAATATAAAAGATATAGACATTATTAATGTTCAAGTTCCTAAAGTAAATATCATTCAACTAAATACAAGAAGAAGTAATAGATAAGAGATAGTAAAAAGAAATCTCTCAACCTGTTTCCACTCTCTAAGTAGATCTTCTTCTTCTTGCTTACCTTCTTCTCAAAAGAACAAACTTAAAGTGTACTAATTACATCAAAAGAAAAACAAAAATTGTAATTGTTCTTTTTCATAACTTGTGTGTATCTTGCAACTAACTACTTTCAATCCTTGTGTCCTTCAAAAATGCACCTCCAGAAGTATACAGCCCTTGGTGGAATAATATGCCCCTTCAAGAGTCCTTTCAGATGTAACCACCTAACATCTCTTTGTTGTTGTACTCGCGAAAGATGTCGTGCCTGCGACACGCTTCCTCTTGTGTTGACTTTACTCTGCGTTGACCTCCTCCTTTGAATCCTTCTTGTGTCGCGCTCATGACTCCTACCGCCCTTTCGATAGAGCTCCTTCTTTTGCTTGATTTCTACCTCTTTTCCTGAGTTCTTGTCCCTTTACTCCCTACACAAACTTACAACACAAACACATAAAAATCACCATGTTTCACATAAAAACATAACTAAAATTAGACATTTACTTCACAAAACATTCACAAATTATGCATGAATCAACTCAAATCATTAATTCTTTATTTATTATATTATTTTAATGTATTAGCCAATTACTTTAGCTTATTTGTTAACTATTTTTCTATAATATTGCATATTTTATTGTATTATATTTCTTTTGTATTATTATGGATATTTTTACATATTATTGTTTAATTTATCAATAATATGTTGTCAATTTTTTTAATATATTTAATTTTATTTTTCTTATATATTTGTATTTGCCTAATTAGTATTTTATTTTCTATTATTTTAATTCATTTGTTAACTCAATGTTTCTTTATATATCGTTTAGTTTCTTCAATATTAATTATACTATATTGCTAATAGTTCTTTATATTTTCTATTTAATATTATTTTATTCATTATGTATTTTATTGGTCTAATGAATTAATATTTGTAACTTAATTTTTAAATATTTTATTTATATATTTATGTAATATTTAAATCATTTTAATTTAATTATATTAGTATTATTGTTGATATTATCTTTAATGATAATATTTATAATTGGCATTACTAATATTATCATTAATTGTACTATCATTGTTGTCATTACTTTTATTATTATTTGCTAGCACTATTTTATATATATTATTATGCTCATTTAATTTATCAATTTATCTTATTATATTTATTCAATTATTGTATTTGATTGTCCCCTATTTAATTTAATTCATTACTAACTAATTATTTTTTTCTTTTTGCCACACTTTAATATACACGTCACCATTTTGGGTTGGATGGAAGAATAAGGCAAAGTATAGACTAGGATTTATTTTATTTCCTTATTTATTGTGCAGGCATGTATTATTCTTTAATGCCTTTTAATCAGTTGGAATAACTTAGTAATAAATGATTTCACACGATAATTAGAAAAATTCACATTAAATATTTTATACTTAATTAATTGAGTTTTGTCACATAAAACAGACCAATGTCCACTTTTATCCCAAAAATCACACAAACTATTCTTTTATAAAATACGCATAAGGGAACCAATGTTCCCTAATCAATTAATATCCCGATTTATGCATGTTTTACTTGTATTATTGTTTTTTCATGCCTTTCTTCATTTATTGCAAATAAATGATTTTTGAATGTTAACCTAAAAACTCACCAAATAATTTTACACAAGTTTGAGTTGCATATTTCTATAACAAAAGGAATTAATGTCCCGATTTTCACCCATAAAATAACATATAAAATTAAGGATCTTTTTACAAATGATTCTTTTACCTTAAAATAAATTAACATGATTCTTTTCTAAAGTCGCAAAGAATCAAATATCCCTATTTTTTATCCAAAATACACTCAAAACCATGTCTTTTTTATGAATATGAATTCGATAACCAATGTCCTCATCTAAATAAACTTAATTAATTCCCTAATTTATGTATTATTTATCTTTACATTTATTCTTATATTCTTTAAATACTCTCTATGCCATGCTTTTAAAGCTTTCATATTTATGCTTTACAGCTTTCCAATATGCTTGAGTGCTCCTTTATTTTTCTAGCATAATCATTGCATGAGAAGAGAGATAAAATAATTAATTTTGAAAACTCATTTATATAACATTAACCAGAGGTATAAAAAAAAGTGAGGTCCTAAACTATCTTTGGTTTCGGCCTTATGAGGTTAGAACTCACTTTTTCAATGTTTTATTGGGTGGCGACTCTATGATATCTGCCTTGTGGTGCCCAACAGATGTCTTCGTAGGTTAATCGCCAACAATAAAATAGGGATACCTTGAGACACTATCTCATGCCTTTTTGTGGCCCGAGGCATTATGGATTGGGTCAAATCTCTATCCATTATGAAGCAAGCAAGCAACCTTCACGAGTTAAATGAACATTTATCTAATCTCGAGCCCTAAAAATAGGCTTTCAAGGGTAAACCAAATGCCAACGAGGTTCGGCGTAAGTCACAATTCTAGCCACATTTTATGAAAGTATAAGTGGCCTATCGTATGGTACCACTCATGGCCCTTCTCGTGGTTCCTCTAGTAGGTCATCAAGGATTTAGGGGGGGAAGGGGAATAAGTATTAAAAAATTGACAAGTGATGTATCACCAATTGAAATCATTGGAGATGATGAACTGTCATCTTACTAGGAGGCAAAAGAGTACGGAGTATAAAATCAATACATTCATTGCTCAAGCCATTTATGTGGTTGATTCGCATCCACCATCTCTTTCGAATGAATGAGGGGAGTCTTTTTTTTTCCCTTACATTTTATCTTTTTTGGTTCACATTGGGGACAATGTGAAATTCTAAGTGTGGGGGAAGAGATATTTGGTTTTATGTTTTGTTTCTATTTTAGTTTATTTTTTTGTTTGCATGTGCATGTTTTTGTTTGGATGCATTGTGCTATGCTATATTTTTACATAATTACTTATGTTCTCTATATTTATGTTAGTTTTCTCTAGGTTTATCTTTCTATGGATGAGTGCATGTCAATAGCTTATGTTTGATTCTTAATTGGTAGAATCTTAAGTTTTAGGTAGTATATGCTTTAAGTTATTCTTACTATCTCTTGTTGTTATTTTCAAAGTCTATGGGATGTTTAGTCACTTTTCTAACTATACTTAAGAGTAGTATGGCATTATTCAATTTTAGTTTTTCAGGACTTAGGTAGCCTTAGGAAAACTATAGCCATAATATGCATAGCTCACTTTTCAATAATGGATGAGGATATAATGTTAAAAAAAGAAAAAAAAAGAGATAAATAGTATCTAGCGGGATGGAGATAAAAATGCACCCACTAAGTTTGATCAAGTGAAAAAGCGTGGGATGAAGCGTAAAATGCGCCCACCAAATTGCAAAATAACTTAGAAAATTTACAAGCGTCTAAAAATACCACAAGAACTATGAGATAATATGTGAGCTCAAACTTGTCCTAATGGCTATGTTTGTTCTTGAAATCTCTAAGTTTGAAGATTATCCATCCTCTATGAATAGTTTAGTTAAACTATTGACTTTATGTTCTTGATTTTAATTTTAATAACTTAAGATAGTACGTTAGATTTTTTGAATATGCTATGCAACTTGACTAATCTATCATTGTTAAGCATTGAAAGTTAGCTGTTGGCTTTTTTTTAAGTACTCATTTATATTTAAGATGATCTTAGGGAGGCTATTTTCACTTTAAGAAGATAAGTGTTTTTATTAGCTCTTCCACTTAGGATTTTGCATTCTTGATTAAGGGCAAGTAAGGTTTAAGTGTGGGGGAATTTGATGCCATGCAATATAGAATAGCCATTTTAACTATTTATGCATCATTTTGTTAGTTTTATGCACGTGTTTTGATTATTTTATTGTGTTATGTTTTACTTTTTTTCTTTCTTAATTTTATAAGATCTTTTTGTCCAAATCGGTGATCTAAAGTACAATTAAGGGCTTTAGATTAAATATTTAAAGGAAAAAGGACATTAAGGAAGGTTTAGAGCCTATGTCGACTCGTCCCTATATGTGCTGACTACTTATAGGGCCTTTATGTGCCCACTCATACCATGTTATGCCAAGTTGTGACCAAGAATGAAGTGTGCCGACAAAGCCAGCTTGTGTTGACTCATTACAAAGCCAGCCTATGTTGACTCACCTAACTTGGCACCAGTGTGTCGAGTTATCACCAATGTCAAACATCACAACCTTTCAAGTGCCTTTTCATGTTTACACTCGTTTCCGAAAAGGCATCAATTAGGACACCTTTAGGCCTATAAATACATGAGTTAACCATATTTTGGGCATGGAAAACTATCAATTAACTAAAAAACAATTCAAAAAGATTATGTGGAAAAAGCATATACCAAGGAAGAGAAAAGATTCAAAGAGGTCATTCAACATTCAAGTACTTTTCTGAAGAAGCATAAAGGAGTCATCAACCATTTTCTTCTCTTTCTTTTTAATTATTTGCTTGATGTTATTGCTCTTCTTTTTGTTTTATTTGCTTTGAACAATATGTATCTAGGCTAAGTTTGTTAATTAGAATTGCAAGTATGAATTGATATTTATTATAATATATTGTTTAATGTATGAATGATTTAAGTTCAATTGGATGTTTAATGTGTTATGTATGCTTGATCACCATATATAATGTATTAATCAATTTGTTCACAATGAGAATTGGGACATATTGGTAGAAAGGCAATTGAATTTACTTAAAGGATAAGAATCACTTCGAGATAAGGGTTTCACTTTGAGGGGTAAAAGAATAAGCATAGAACTTCATGGTTTTCATCTATCTACACAATGACATGAGAGTGCTTATGGACTCTAGATGGTAATACCCTTATTTAACAATGAGAATTTCACTTAGGGAAAGTAGGCCATATTCTCCAATCATTTGCATGCATATGTGTTAATTAAATCTCTTACTTGATTAATTCATTTCTTGTAATTCTAATATCTTCACTGAATTGTATTGTTAATTAGAATTTAAGTTTACTTTACTTTAATTTGATGATTTAGGATTTTCTTATAACCAACTCTATCAATTTATTATTGCCTATCCATCTAAGTATCTAGTCGATTAATATAAAGCATACAAAAGATTCCTTATATTCGACACCCTGCTCACTCTATCTAAGTCCTAAAGACTAGGATAATAAATTTACACCGCAACAGTACCAATAATTATTATTCTAATACTATGCCTAAACCGATGAAAATTTTGAGATAGTTAATATGACAATGAATATATATGATTACTATAAGATATCTTTACGGGAGTATAGCATCTATATATGGGGTATTACAGCTCAAGTATTTTTAATTTGGCAATATGAAGGCCTTTCTATAATATGAATAATTAGAGATGTGAGTATTATTTTGAGTTATATTCTATAGATGCATACTCGTCATTGGAAAGTATGATATTTGTATTCATATGTGTTAATTAATTGAGATTTTCTGAATAATTGGTTATCTTTCTAGAGTTGATTTCTTAAAATGCTTAAACATATGTATGGGGTTTTGGTCAATTAGGTTAGGATGTTTCAAGTCATGTATGTATGATGTGCAATGCTTAAATGTTTTATAAGACAATAAACCTCCACCCTTGGGCCTAGTCCATTTATTATCAAGGAAAAAATGGACTCCATTCGTATTTTAAGATTATCCTAAATAGATGGACTCATTCTAATATCAATTGTGATAAATCTTGGAGTATCATGGGCCAACCTGGATCGGGTTCAACCATGGGGTCCACTAAAAAACTCTAACATAAACATAACATTGACTATAAGGGGGGCCCAGAAACTCTTCCTCGATGCGCTATGCTCAATAATGCATAGCTTCAATTTAGAGCATCCTCAGGTTATAGGGTACATGGTTTTAATGTTCAATATAAAACCCCACAAATGGACCAACATATATGTATTTAGTGTAAGCCAATGGTTTAAGAAGGGTAATACTTCTCTCCAACGAAGTCACAACTATGAGATCATCATCTCAAAGTAGAGTCGCCATTGGAAAGTATAATAGTTGGATTCATATGTGTTAATTGGGATTTCGTGAATGATTGATTATCTTTTTAGATTTGATTTCTTGAGATGCTTGAGTATATGTATGGGGTTTAGGTCCATTAGGTTAGGGTGTTACATGTCATGTATGCATGATGTGCAATGCATGAATGTTTTATATGACAATAAACCTCCACCCTTATCACTCCCACACAGATTGTCTACTATCCTAGGATGGGCCTAGTCCATGTATTATCAAGGAAAAAATGGACTCTGCTCGAGTTTTAAAATGATCCTATATAACTAGACTCATTCCAATAGTAGTTGTGATAAATCTTAAAGTATCCCAGGTCAACCTAGATTGGGTTCAACCATTCAAGTCCACTCAAAAACTCTTAACATAAATATAACTTTAACTAGAATGTGGACCTGTAATCCTTCCTCGATGAGCTATACCCAATAATGCATAGCCTCAATTCGAAGCATCCCTAGGTTATAAGGCCATGGTTTTAATGTACAATATTAAAACCCATAAATAGACCTACATATTCGTAATCAATGCAAGCTAATGATTTAAGAAGGGCAATACTTCTTTCTAATAGAGTTGCCATTATGGATGGTCATCTCGAAGTAAGGTCACCACTCAGTAAAAATGAGGACCCAATGAACCTACATAAATGTGTTAACCCTGAATAAAGACCAATGCATTAGTCATCTGAGCACTAGGTTCAATAATGGCACCTAATAGTTATATTTTCGGTAATCCAAATGTGATTTTCATTATTATACATTAATGTCCGAATGCTTTCTAATGCAATATGCAATATATAAGACTAGAAATTTAAATCGCACACAAGCAGATGTAAATATTCACAAAAGATGTAAATAATTCACAAATATTTACAATAAGAGAAAGTACTTAAAATCAAGAGTCAATCCTCCCTATATGAGAATTAATTAAACTTAAAAATAAGACCTACTTGAGATTAGATTCCTAAATTAATTTAAATTCCTATTTAGTCTAATTACTGCCCAAATTCACATAATTTTCAATTTTAGTATCATTTACCATTCTTACTGCTTATTTTATTAAAAATGGCTATTTAAAGCTAAATGTGCATATCATTATGTTACTTCATATTTGCCAAGTATCCCAAATTAATTATTTGACTCCAAATTGAAGAACTATTCTTAATCTCATGTTAATTTACTAAACTCAACTTTATGCCAATTTTAAGCAATTTACATACTACATGTTAATTCTAATTACTTGTTACATATGTCATAATATATAATTACATAAAATTTTATGCAGTAATAACAATTATAACAGTAATTATAATACAAGACTATTATCTAATGCAATTACAATCATTGATTAATTGTAATTATTATTCCAATTATGACACAATCATAATTATTAACAAATTATGATCATATCAGAATTTCAAACATGCATAAATTAGAAAATTAAACTAAACAACTAAACTAAATGAATTTTTAGATGAAGCAAGAAAGATGAGAACAGGAAAAAGTAAAAAAAAATGGAATTCAAAGCGCTTTAAGATAGTTTTCATAGCCTCTAATCACCAAAATGCTCAATTTCTTCTTGAATTCTTTGAGAATTTCAGCAAAAACTCCGGTTAAATTATTCAATTTCGAGTCTCTAGTTTAATATTATAACTCTATAATCTTATTCCATTATAATTTTTCTACTATTTTTTTATTATTTCTATACTATTTTTCTCCTATTTCTCTCCATAAGTTTCTGGTATTTTTGTAATAATGTTTATTATATTTAAAGGAGAGGCAAGACTCGTATATATAGTTGAAGGCTTTAGTAAAGTGCAATCTAAGGAACCGATAAATCTGCCCCTTTTGTTGATTTCCAATTTTGGAATGTCCTTCCATAGATGAAAGGAATTTAGGAATATTCTCTCTTCCTAAAAGGGAAGAAAAAATGAATCCATTTGAGAAAAAAATTTTCAAAATTGTTTAAAATGCAAGTTTATATTTTTTTCAAAAAGAGCTGCCTCTTAAGTGGCATGTATTGCCACCAAGGTTCTTGGTATTGTTGCCAGTGAAGGCACAAGGTCATATAGACCAATGTTAGACATATTAAAGCGGCCCCAGTTGGGCATGCAAAATCTTACATAACAGTTCCTTTGTTTACTCCCATTTTAAGTTCCTTTGTTTACTCCCATTTTACATAACAGTTGGCCATAGGATTTAAGCCTGATTTCAGCCTACTTTATATTAAAATTATTTTTTGA